>JADLZN010009924.1:679029-742983 GCA_018155175.1 Sinocyclocheilus anophthalmus
TTCTGATTTAAAGCATCGCTTTCATTAAAAGCATCTGTCTCTATTAGTTGGGCACAGTAAAGCTCTGAACGCTGCGTGTGCTGATAACGCTCCTGATTCACGGCGTTCCAGCTGCACTGATCTGATCTTCTCCTCACTAAAGCACATGATCAGCCGTGGAAACATCCCTGGACTGATCAGCACACGCCCAGAGCTTCATGTCACGCTCACACCGATGTTCCTCAGCTCTCATCACCAGTCACGAGTCTGAACCACAATACATTTCACAGCAGCACGCTAACAGACTGAACACACTCACACACTAACACAAGCTACAACAGTCCTGCAGTATGTTAGCGTCCTCAGGCATCTGCACTCACAGTAATTCAGACGAGGCATAGACAATCAATACATACGAGACATTTCGCTACAATAAAAACATACAAACTATGATAAAACTAACTGCACTGTTAAGGTTACACTTTATGATACATATTACTATATGCAGTAAAATGTGTAGAGTGGAGTATCAAAATAAAGTGTTACCCCAGTTTAAAATATGAATGAATATTTTCTACTCCTCTGAAATGAATCACAGCAGGGCGTTTGCCAGAGAAACACCTCTTACGATCGAGTGAAAACGAGGATGGAAATGATATTTTTTACAAATATTGTACCTTTTGGTGCAAAAAAAAAAAAGAAGTATAAACCAGGGATAAGCAACATCGCTGTCCTGCAGAGTTTAGCTCCAACTCTAATAAAGCACACCTGAAGAAGTGCCCAACCCTGGTATAAACTAACTTCAAGAAGCACAATATACAAATCTGAAAGTGTATTTCCTGACCCCTTTAATACAAAGAGTTGGACTAATTCAACTAACTCAGACTGAAAGAGATGCAGATGCTCCAAACACACGCAGAGCATCAGCATCAGTAAAACACTAGACTCTTCAGACTCCTGACGCTCATCAAACACTCCACAGAGAAGCACACAGCAGCGTTTCTCCAGCTCAGAACAGATCCTGACATACAGAGACGACTGATGACTGTTCCTGCACAAATCAACACACACACATATATGCTGCGGCATAATAACTGTGCAATTAGTCCATTTTATGGCAATTTATTTCCATTGAAATCAGCAGCAAACATGTTTAGTGAGGCTGCTGCTGCATGCAGCTCAAAGCTCATTAGTGTTGCTGCACATCGAGGGGACGAGGACACTTTCTGGCTCTTTATTTGTCAAAAGATCTTCCCGTTCAATTGCTCCTCAGATTTTTAGACATTCTCAAAGCAACAGCTTATTAATTTGCATTCAGTTCACATGTATTATTTACTGAGAGACAAACACAGCAGCGGCTGATAAACTCTCTCTGATCGCTCGAAGGGAAGGAATGAAATCTGATCCGTCTCTCCTCTCTCCCGTCTGCTGAGGTCACAGTCCCTCTCGCTTCATAAAGGCAGGAATCGTCTCAGCTTTTCTTGTTTCCTGACTGAGATTTGACTGAATCGTTTTGAACTCATAGCCCCTGAACAGACTCGTGACCCACAAGTCAAGAGTTTTTTTGAGAATGCTTTTAAAAGCCTCTGGACAAAGTAATGTCCATTCTAGACGCAAATTATGATCTGGAATAATCAGGGACAGGCTTCAGCAAAAAAATCCCCACTGTAGATGAATATGGCTGGGTCTGCAGGCTATTTTTAATATCCCAGATTGCTCTCGCTCGTCACAGAGACGTGTTCAGGGCTTCACCCGAGACCCGTGACAGAACGACATCCAGCGACTCTTCACTCACATGTGGATGCAGCACTTTTCACAAAAACAAAGGTTTGTTCATCGGTTTTTACAGTAAGAAAAAATAACTGAAGTAATATACTGATAAAGAAAGAAATCATGAAACCAAGGTCAAACAGGAATCAGAAACAAAGATGGTCATCGACCCCTCGCGTCACCTCAAACATCTTCAGTGGATCAGTGGATCACAGAAGATGATATTCTGAGAATGTTGGAAACCAAACAACATTGAAGCCTGCTGACTTTCATTATATGGACAAAAAAAGCACACACACAGTCTCTCACACACACACACACACACACACACACACGTCCTCTGGCTCGCTCTCCTCTAGTTGGCTTGCGGTGTAATTGGGTGTCACTCTGCTGCAGTGCTTTAGCGTGTGTGTGATGTTGTGTGCAGTGCTTTAGCATGTGTGTGATGTGTTAGAAGCGCTCAGCTGTCATATTACAGACGGCAGGACGTCTCAGGTTCTGCTTCAGCATCTCTTTAGTGTCAGTGAGGAGCGGCGGCTGGGTGTATCTTCTCCGTCTCTCTCTCTGAGAGTCTCTTTGTTTTGGAAGGCTAATGAGGTTGAAGTGTTTCCTACGGCACAAGTTCCACATCACTTCACATGCATATTATTCTGCTTCTGACACCAGCAAACACAGACCGGAGCGCTTTATACATCCGTCCGCAGAGGAGCTTCCTCTGAGCTCAACACATGAAGGTCAGAGGTCACACTGGCACTGGGTGATGACGGGTCGGCTGTGTTTGCAGAGGTCAGAGGTCATGTTTAGGGTCTGTGGGTTGTGCTGGTCTGGTGTTCAGGGTTTGCTCAGCACTCACTTTCGTAAGACTAGAGAAGCAAATCACCGCATTTAAATTTCAGCTTATTATTCATTTCAATAATAGCCATGCGCTGGCAAACAAATCATAAAAGCCAATAAACATTTGTGGTGAGAAAAACATAATACTCTTATTGCTTTTTCATTTGACTGGTAAATTGATATTCAACGTAACGCCTCTGTTTAATAATATCACGTCACTTTGATTTATTTGCATTGCAAACTGACATAGTTCATGTCGATAAATCTCCTTTATGAGACCCGTGATGATGATGATGATGATGATGAAGAGCTGTGAAAGACTGAAGCGATCGCAGAGCATTGATGAACAACGGTGCTCACATCACTCCCGGCGCATTACAGTCTAATTAAAGCTTTTGCAGAAAGCAAGTTAATACACATTCGTGTAATACTGAAGGTCTCCTCATTAGAAATCACAAAGCCTTTTTTAGATTCTGTGTTTCTGTCAGAAAGAAATTTTCACAATCAAAACTAAAGGCACCTTAAAAGAACTGAATTGAAAGGCCGACATGGTGTGTAATTACCGCACAGAGCGATCAAATCTATGAGCGTTACCTCTCATGAGTGGTCTGTCAGGTGCGTTAGAGTGGAAAAACCCACGCGACTTCAGCACCCCGCGGTTAGTGTCCTACTCTCTCTGAGACGGAACAGAGAAAGAGGAAAGGTATTTTTTTATTCTGGGCTTCGTCTGTGGAGACAGAAAAAAACACCTGCTTTATCACCGACATTACGGTGTGTTCAGGAATACTCACACACCACACACACCACACACACACACACATACACAAACGCTACACACACAAACACACACACAGACACGCACACACACAGACACACACACAAACAAACACGCACACACAGATCACACACACACCCACAGGTTGTTTCTGTGAAAAGTGGGGACCTCCATAGGCGTAGGGTTTTTTACTGTACGACGTATATTCTATTCCTACACCACCCTACCTCTTACAGGAGACTTTGTGCTATTTCAAGTATTTTCAATACACTCCATTCTGTGTTATTTATAAGCGTTTTGAAAAGTGGGGTCATGGGGTAATGTCCTGAAAAGTCACTTCTCCTTGTAATACCTGTCATACCTTTGACATTATACACATTTATGTCCTCATTTTCACAAAAACGCAACAACCCACGCGCACACAACACACACACACTCAAAAAGGATACAACAAACACACACACGCGCAACACACCCACACACACACACACACTCAATGGATACACACAACACACACCACACACGGATACCACAATATATACCTTTGTTTCTCTGTTTCTGCCACGGGATTGGCATCCCGTGTTAACTAGGAATTACACAAGCTTCAGTATGGATCCAGAACACATGAGAAGAGATGATGCAACCCCTCAGAAGACCTCAGATGATCCCACCCCTCAGACAACATACAAAATTACCAAATTTTGCTATAAGTTTGATCACAACATATAATCATTGCAGTTAAAAGTGTTCAACGTCTGTTTGATTACGTCATTAACTGATTTTTACTGTACATTTCTGCCATATAGTAATTAAAGGACATTCACCACTGATAAGCTACTACTAAATATTGTAGAAACTTGATTTGCTTTGCAACGATTTGTATCGTAAAAAGCGCTGTACAAATAAACTTGAATTAAATTGAATTGAATTTAATCACATGGAGAATCAATAATCAGACATGAATGATCACTGTGGCCCAGTTCAGACAGGAATTTTCAGGGTATTTACTGCCTAAACCAGTGTAAACCAGAGTAAACCAGCCCAGAGAAAGAGCGACAGGCATTACCTACCAGAAACAGACTGTCATAGAGTGGTATAGTAAGTATATGAAGTATATGACACCGCTGTCTGTGGATCTGCAGCCATGTGATGTTCTCAGTCCAAATGAACACATCACGACTCAGAAACACAGTCCAGGACGCGTTTGTTTGGACCATCTGTGTTTGGCAGAGACTCTGTTGAGCTTCATCTGTCTGTCCTTTAGGCAAAACCTCAGTGTGAGAGAGACTGATGTGTCGTCCCGTGTGTCTGTGTCCTGATGTTCAGTTATTCTCAGTCTGTCACAGACACACACACACACGTTTGTAAAGAGCGGGACGGACTGAATCTGTGTTTCTGTGAAAGGGTTTGATCAGCTTTCTGGATGAGGCCTGTGAACACGAGCGGCAGCCAGAAACTACAGTTACATTGTCACAAACACACCACACACACACACCACACAACACACACACCACACACAACACACACACCATCAGCACGCACAGAACACACACACACACACACCACTCAGACACTCACCACACACACACACACACTAGGACCATGAAGACACGCAACAACGCACACAGAAAAGACACACACAGACCAGACCACGAGGACACAGACACCGACACAGACACAACAACTTTTTGTTGAAAAGTGGGTGACTCTTCCATAGGCAAGGGTGTTTACTGTACAGACCGTATAGTCTATTGCACTACACAAACCCTACCCCTAAACCTACCCTTTACAGGAGACTTTGTGCTATTTCAGTTTTTCAATACACTCCATTCTGTGTGATTTGCGTTTTGAAAAGTGGGGACATGGGTAATGTCCTGAAAAGTCACCTTCTCTTGTAATACCTGTCATACCTTTGTCATTATACCCATTTATGAATCTCCTAATTTGTCACAAAAAATGCAACACACAAACAACACACACACACAACACCAGACACACACACACATCACGACACACACACACCACACTCACAGACACACACACACAACGCACAGACACCACAGGACAGACAGGACAGACAGACAGACAAGCACGGCACATATCGAGGTGTCTCGAGAGACGATCTGACTGGTCTCGCGAGAATGTGATGATATCCTCGCGCAGACCTTTCAGATGTATTTGCATTACACTGGCTCGTTCACCAGTGGTGGTATGTAAGATATTTTGTGTTCAGGCAAGTGGCCGCATGATAAGCGGGAAAATTACGCAGTGTAGTCTTTATCCAGTCATAAAAACAGAATTCACAGTTTAACGCGGAATGTCACGGAATTTGTCAAATTTTGAATTAATTAATCAAAAGTAGGTCAGTACACTTCAATTATGGACTAGTATCTGTAAATATTAATCCACAAAAGTCGATTTAAATATGAATCCTAAATGTTCTGCGTGTCTCTGTTAATGAATGGCCTGACACTCGCGGTGATTTCAGCGTCTGCCGTCTCACTAAATGAGGACGTAAACACATGAACAACATCTCCAGAACTGCTCTGAGTCACTTCATCAGCATTTTAGCATTTGATTTGAGTAAAACTAGCGTCATATCTCATACACAGAACTGTAAAGGTATTCTCGGCAACCCGTCAAAATAAAAGTCCGTTTTGATTTGAAGACATTGTGCCTATAAATATTTTTCAGTAGAATGTACATAGCCAACTACTACTACTACTATGCTACTGCTCACTACTGCTGACTGCTACTACTACGCTATGCCTACTGCTGCTACACTACTACTACTGCTGTACTGCTACTACATACTACTACTGCTATGCTATTAGCTACGAATGACTGCTGCTGCTACTAATGCTAACTGCTGTGCTGCTGCTATACTACTACTACTGCTGCTACTGCTACTACTGCTACTGCTGCTACTCGACTGCAACTGCTGCTACTACTACTCTAAGTGTACTGCTACGCTGCTAATACACTCTACTACTACTAACTGATAATGCTACTACTACTACTACTACTCGTACGGATACTACTAGCTAATATACTACTGCTACTACGGAGCAAGGCACCGAACCCCAACTGCTCCCCGGGCGCCGCAGCATAAATGGCTGCCCACGGCTCCGGGTGTGTGTCACGGTTTGTGTGTGTTCACTGCGGTGTGTGTGCACTTGGATGGGTAAATGCAGAGCACTAATTCAGGTTGGGTCACATACTTGGCACACGTCACACGGCACGTCAACTGCACTGCGTACTACTCTACTGCTGCTGCTACTACAGATTACGCTACTGATGCTACGCTGCTATATACTGCTACTGCTGCTACTGCTACGCTACTGCTCTAAGCTACTACTACTGTTGCTAATGCTACTGCTGCTACTACTAATGCATACTAATACTAATAATATACTGCTACCTAATACACTAATACTCCTACTACTACTACGCTGCTACTACTGTACTGAATACTACTTACTACTATTCTCTGGCCTGCTGATGCTACTCTATATACTGTACTGCTCTAATACTCTGTACTACGCTGCTCCTGCTGCTACTACTGTAGGCTAATACGACTACTACTATGCTGCTGCTACTAAATACTACGGCTATACTTCTACTGTACTATACGCTTCACTGCTTTACTGCTGCTTCTACTGCTTCTTATACTGCTGTGCGTCTACTTGCTACTGCTACTACGGCTTCTACTACGGCTGTACTAATAGGATACTGTTACGACTGTTCTACTGCTGCTACTAATTAATGCTACTCTGCTGCTGCTACTACTACTTACTGCTGCTAATGTACTACTGCTTCTACGCTTCTACTGCTGCTGTACTACTGCTGATGCGCTCCTGCTGATGCTGCTACTGTACATACTGCTACTGCTGCTGCTTACTGCGCTACTGTACTACGCTCTACTATGCTACTACTACTGTACCTGCCCCCACAGCTGCTACTGTCTACGCTTCTAACTACTGCTAACTACTATGTACGAGCTTCTACGGCTGCCTGATTAATGCTACTACTGCTGCTGCTGCTTCTACTGCTTCTACTGCTGCTGCTACTACTGCTACTACTGCTGCTAATGCTGCTGCTGACGCTGCTACCGCTGTACTGCTGCGGCTGCTGCTGCTATACTACTTGCTGCTACTGTACTACTGCTGCTGATCTGGATGCTGCTCTGATGCTTACAGTGCTGCTGCTATGCTGTACCGCTACTACGGATACTGCCGCTGTACCATTAATGCTGCTGCTTCTACTGTTGCTTGGCTACTACTGATGCTACTGCTGCTGCTGGCCACGCTGCTAACTACTACTGTGATGCTGCTGCTCCTACTACGCTGCTGCCTACCCGCTGCGCTGTGCTACTGCTGCTTCTGCTGCTGCTGCTGCTACTACTACTGCTGCTACTACTAATACTGCTGCTTTAATGCGTCTCATACTGTATGCTGCTGCCTACTGCATGCTGCTGTCCGATTGCTACCATGATACTGCTGCTGCCGCTACTATATGCTGTATGTGAGGGGATACCGATATACTGCGCTGCTACCGCGGCTACTAATACTGTGTGCTGCTGCTGCTACTATGCTGCGATGCTACTATAATGCCTGCTGCCGCTGCTACTACGGCTGATGGACTGCACTGCTGCTACTACTACTGCTGATCGCTACCGCTGCTACTATGTCTGCTGCTACTAACTAGGCTGCTAACTGCTCCTACATGCTGCTTCTACTGTTCTACTGCTGCTGCTACGGTGCTGATGTGACTATACTTGCACTCATCTACTAGTGTTCTACGCTGAGCGGACTATGCTTCTGCTGATGCTGCTCCTAATGCTACTGCTACTACTGCTGATAATGCGCTGCATGTCCGTGCTAACCGCTGTACTGCCTGTGCTACTCTGCTACCGCTGCTAATACTGTACTGTAGATACTGCGCTACTGCTGCTGCCGCCGCTGCTTACCGCTGCTATGCTATGCTGCTGCTGTACTACTACTGCTGCTACGCGACTGATGCTACTCCTCTTCTACAATGAAAAAGACAAGAGCAACAGTATTTTTGTTAAGGGAATAATCACACATCAGAACATTATTCCATGTTGTACTGTTTACTAGTAAATCCCCTTTGTTGCATTTCCAAAAAAATCTGATTGCTTAAATTGCTCATAATTAAAAAGCTGAGCAACGGAAAATGTAATTAATGTTTATGCCTTAATTTCGATAACCAGAAAAAAAATTACATAGACAATACAGAATTAGAGGGGGAAAAAATCATAAGGTATACTTTAAGACACAAAAATGAGGTTGAAGAGGAAAGCCGGAGTAACCAGCCTCGCGGACAAAGAGTAACTAATGTTAGATGCTTTCAATAATCAGACATGCTAGATAACACAGAATGTGACGAGTGGGGGGGAAGCGGACGAGAGCCGTATGGAGAACGGGAAGCTGAGGACGGTGACGTAAAAGGTTACTGATAATGAGCGACACCTGCAACATTCACCGGTCTCGAGTCTCACGGAGGAGTTCCGGAAGGATAAAAGGAGGAGTGACCACAGTGTTGGACGAGAGAGGACCAGGACTGGATTTTATTTTGTGTTTTGTGTGAGGCAGTCGTCCGCGAGGGGCTGCCGCTTAATTTTCATTTTGTGTTTATTTTATTTGATTAAAGTATATGAACGTTCGCCGGTTCCCGCCTCCTTCCCGAACTACAAACTAGTTAAAACAGAATTTGGTAACCAATAACTGGTGAGAAAAAATAAAAAAAATTTCATAGGGCCCTACACCGATGTAATTTTGGTTACTTTGAATAATATGGATGTGAAAATTTGTAAGTTTCATGATTTTAATTAATAAGAATAAAATACTATTTTTCCCTATATATTTCATCATTGAGGATTTCTTTAAAAAAGTCTAAAAATCTTGTCTCGTTCTCGTGAACCCAGTCTCGTCTCGTGGGATAAGTGTCTCGTCACACCCCTCTCACACACACACACACACACACACTCACACACACACACACAAACACAATTATATTCCTTAAACTTCTACTTAGTACAGAGAACATGATTGATGAAAAATCACCTTCAGACTTATTAAAATAAAAATAATTTAAAGAGCATTCTAGATAAGTTCTGTCTGAATGTTGTTGCATAACATATGAAATATCAAAGCAAGATCAGAGAAAAATGTGATCATCACACACAGAAACTCAAAGCTCGTCACTACAACCCACCAAAATAAAAGTTCAGTTTAACTTGAAGAAATGATGAAAGATATATACTGCTATATAAAGAACAAGAAACAACATCACACAAGTTTTAACCCATATTTTAATATGGCCTGTAAAAACTGTTAAAGTTTAGTTGGCTGGCCTCGATATGATGCAGAAGTAAAAACCGTCAGGGCAGCCATATGTCTGAGCATTAATACTTCACTCACTAAAGCGTTTAATTTCATTTCTCATTCACCACGAAGAAAAACTCACATCCATTTTCATTCTTGCATTCTCTCAGAAATCCCACGAGCTTCTGTCATTATGAGAGAAACAAAGCTGGAGATTAACTGTCATGAACTAGTTGGTCATTTTACGCTAGACGGTGATTAAAGAGCAAATTATATTTTCTCTGTTATGTAATTATGAATATGAACCGTTGTGTTTTATTAGATTGTTGCTGTCACTAATCTCAACGGTATTCATAATTATATTTCCAGTCATTTCTGTGGGGAAACTGGAGCGTTCCAAACAGTCCCACAGTGAAACTAATTACTGAATCATAACTTCAGATTATGACCCGATCCGACGCTTTAATGAACTAATTGCTCGATCTCCCACAGCTCACATTCATTAGCAGAAAAGATTTATTGGTTCCAGTTATCTTTTTAATTGATGAATAAAACATCAGGCTCCGGCGGTATATGGATTATTCTTTAATTAGCGCCGTGAATAATGACTCACGAATGCACTGAACTGAACGCAGCTACAGTCTCGTATAAATTCATTCATCATTTACAGATATATATATGTCATCTCCACATTTGAGCATCACAGAAGAAAAGGACAATCAGTCAGCAAAGATAAGTTTAATAAACGAAAACCTTCCCCAGGGATGGGAAACAGACTGGCCCTGATGTTCGTTATCATCAGTGGGAGAACTGACTGATTTACTGGAGAACTATTTGCAAGATGAGTCTTAGGAAAGAAGAGAAACATACATAGAGCATTTCATACAGTTGTATGACATAGCCAAGCCCCCACTCACGATCCAAACACACTCATGAGATCTTTAGTGATTGATTGCATCTTGTGAAGGTTTGCTGTGTAATCTGCAGTGTTTTTAATCTGTGAACACGCAAACGAGGGAGATTTCCAGTCTCTCTGCTGCAGCCTCTGCTCTTGACCCGTTTACTGTATTTCTATGCAAATCACAAACACAATTTATTAATACTGAAGTGTTTAGCACTGAATATTAAAAACCTCTATTAATTATGCTTCTTTCCTGAACCTCATTTTATGCATAATTACGCTCACAAATAAATAGGACGACGTTCATTTTTCCAACTAATCAGATATAATTAAATCAGTGGGCGACAGATAAACGCACAATAAACACTCACACGAGCTCATTCTCGTTTTAATTTCCCTCTGTGAGATAAAGATGATGTGCATGAGTGAGCGTTACAGACAGTGGGTGAGTTAGTAAATGGAAACGGACGCCTGTTCTGCGTCCTGTTTTAACATATACTGTCGGAACTTTCTGAGGAGAATATCTAAGGACAACAGAAATGTATTCTACTGTCTTTCTTCTCCCAACCATTTCTGTCCCATCAGAAACGTCTCCCTCTGCTTAAGCGAAGACTAAGCACATCCAATAGCTGAGATGTCAGCAAGCAAGCAGTCAGTCATATATGTCTCGCGCCCAGAATCAACTTCCTGGAATTTCAAACAGAGTCAGAACGAAGAATGAAGTAATGCGAATATCATTTTCCGTTTATCCGTGAAGGCGATATGAAGCTGTAACGATTATATCGGTATCGGCGAAATATGCCGGCGCCCGATTGATTTTTTTTACAAACACAAGAAGCAGCATTAAAATGCAGTGAAGACGAGTGGGTGTGTAATTACTTAGTTTGTTCAGCAGAGCGCGCTCCATTGTTTGCTACTGGTGACGGACTGAAATGACTATTTCGACGCTAAGTCTATGGAAATAACCATTTGAACATAGAAATTGAGGAGGAGATAAACGGCCATAGTCTCCGGTAGAGCGGTGGGGGCGGAGAGCATGCAACAGACAAGGTCTGGCGAATAGATACTCCAAGAAAAAATGAGGGCTCGCGTGAGCTGAAGGGAGTCCAGCCGGAATTTGGGTGGAGAATCCGCTGGCGGTACACGCGAAGATGGATGACACCGTCAAGAACTGCCATTCAGGTCAAGGAGAAGGTCTACTTGATCAAGGCAAACAGCAGCATTTCACGGGTAGTTCGTTATTCCGACCCGTAAGTTTCCCGCTGCGAGTGGACTTACATCGATCACATTCACCACGCCATGAATATCCAGCTCCAGGGAACGTTAAATTGCGAGAAAAGGGCATGTAAAGCGAGTGAAGCACATGATTTGTAAAATGGTATTTATATTACGCCGAGAGATAGGTCTTATTACTGAAACACTTCACACTTCTAGGATAAGTAAGTTTGGTCTGTGTTGATGGAGAAGACGAGTAGCAGCCAACCTAGACAGTGCAAAGCAATGATCGAAGCTGAAAAGAAACTCAACGGAGAGAATAAGGTTATAATGGAAGTAGAACATGGAAATTAAAATAAAAGGGTTGAATAAACTATACCTTTAACTGTTAGTGCACTCGATATCAGACTCATTTGGTAATAAGTTTATTGTTACATTTTTAAATGCCCTTACATATCTCTGTCACAATTATAAGTGTTTTATCACCACATTTGAGTGATCATTGCACAAAATGTGTTTATGTATATATATTCTGTTTATGTATATACTGTATTATATATATAGTACCAGTCAAGATTTGGGACACTACGAAACATGGCGAAAGTGTACACAATCTTTTAATGGTACTGTACTATAATATACAAAAGGATATCGGTCGATATCGAGATATGCTTTTTGACACCCTAATATGGGTATTTCAGGCCAAAAAAAAAAGCTCATCAGTCGGGCTTAGATAACGCTCAAAAACTGCAGGTGACACACACATGAACACACACACTCACACAAACCAGAACAAAAACACACACTCACAACAGACAAAGACACAGACACAGAAACCCTACAAACACACAAATCCACACACAAACTTCCAACCACACAACAACACACACACACACACACAGACAACACAGGACACCCACCAGATCACACACACACCAAACAGAAACTCACACACACACACACAAACACACAAAAAACACACACACACACACACACAGCCACAAACACACACACACACACACAGACACCCACACAGACACACACACACACTTACACACACCACACAGCAGACACCCCACAGACACACACAAGACACAAACCACGACACACACACAGACACTCAACACTCACGACACACAGAACAACACAACTGAAAGATAGCAGAGTGACGTATAAATCGCCCTGAAGGTGTTTAATTTAATGATAAAGCACGGCCGACTGAACATGACTGAACTATACACTGAAGAAGAAAACATAGAAGTAAATGATTAGTGAGCAGGAAGAGAGATTGTGCATGAAACGGGAGACGGCACAATGGAGGAGTATGAACAATAAGTATAGGTAGACGTCACTGGACCACACAGATCCGGCCGGATATGACGCAGCTGAGAGGTATGACGATCAAACATCAGGGCCCTCATCACTGGCAACAATTGCTTTTTGATAGTTTCAGCCCTGAACGCGGCAATCATTTTCATGTTACGCAATACGTTGTTTAAATAGCAAAGCAATTGCGCCTATGGGTGTGCTGGTCTTGAAATGAGGGGTGTTCAGGCGCATGTTGGTGCATTCTATTTTGAGGCAAGCCGAAATAGACTGCGCCAGTGACCAACCCTCATACCTGGTTCTAAAGTCAATGGCGCAGTATTGTTGATGTATTTAAGACGCGGTGTAGTACTGTGCACCTATAGGAGGGTTCCACAACCGCTAGACACTCTGATTATTAACACACACAGACAGCACCACAATCCAGCCAAATATAAAAAATAAAGATACATGTAAAAGATGATTATTGTGTAGCTACATAAATATAAAATGCTTAAATGTCTTTCAATATCATTGCATTGTTCAGAATTAGGGCTACTTTTTGCTGTGCACGGTAGCTAGATCTGTTAATCTCTGAGACTCGTTATGTCTTGGGCTTGCCGTTGTAAATAGCGAATCCGCCATGCACCAAGCTAACTGGCTCTTAATTAGGGAATGGAGATGATTGACTCTGATTGTTTATTGCATGTTACGCCCAAAACAACCAGCCATTACGCATTTCAGAGAATCAGGACAAAACTTTTAAGACCATGTCGCCGTGTGCACAGACAGTTTTTCCACGTTAAACTAGCAAAAGTTGAAAGTGGATTCGGACACACCAACTAAGTTCCAGCTGCGACGTCGCGCTTAGACCAGTTATTCAGATCGTAAAATAGGCCCTCAGTTCACAGTGGACAAACATTCTTCGTCATGCAATCGGCAAATGAATCAAACACGAAACGGCAACGTCCTTGTCATCGTCCGGCTCACGATGCAGGCCACTGGGAGGCGCACGGTTCTCAGAGACAGACGAATTATCTGTTTCCTCTTGAGGCGCATCGTTGAAAGAATCAGAGGCTGCGGGTCAACGGGTAACAGGCAGCTGGTCTGATGAAGGGGAGGGACAATCTCATCCTCGAGAGCCTCTGGGACTGGGACGGAAAATTGAGTGACTGGTTTCCCCAATGCACCCAGAGCGTATATTCTCCTGCCTAAAAGCTCTTACGCTGGTGGTCGGTGAAGAGAATAGAGCCGCGCACGCATATGACAGCCATGAATAAAACCTCAGTCCTTTGGCCTTTTCTCGGGGCTCCGTGAAATTGCAGAGACCGGTCAGTCCTGCGTCAAAACATGGAAGAAGGTATGACTGTAGATACCATAGAGAGTCGTTGAAACCGACTGATCTGCGCAAGAGTGGACATGTAGGTAAAACGCTCTGGGCAAGAACACCGATGCCTGCTGGGGCACTCCGCTGAGCTCAGGAGCTCTAAACTCTGACACTCATCTACAGCACCCTTCATAATTACAAACTTCACATTATTCTAATATGTTGATGAATATGCATGAGCTGCTATGAGTGGCAGTGGACACTCTGCCCTCTGGCTGTTAAATTATTCACTTCAACCCAAACTGCTACAATGACACAACATGATCTACAGATCTGTACTCGCCAAAAACCAGCACTGTCATTCATTCACCCTCAATTCCAGCTTGGGGGACATTTTTAGAAAGCATGGCTGAAAGATACATTTTTAGGTGAATTATTCCTTCACTAATAAAAACACCAGCATCGGCGCGCATCCGATGGGCGTCGCAGGTTCGATCCCAGGCAACCCCCAGCGCTAGAGCACACTTTGGATAAATGCAATCGCATGCCAAACCTGACTTACAAGGACAGGTCTGGCATGATACTGCGCGTGGGGATGAATGGCTAGCCACGGGGCGCTTGTGCGGGTGTCGGCTGACGGCCACACCTCCAGCTGATACGCACCGCCACCACAAGCGCTGACTCTGAGGCAGAGCTTTACAGGTATGCGACAGCAGGAAGAAATGTTCCAAGTGCCGAGCAGAAGTCATAGGTGCGGGTGAGGTTGGGGCTCCCCATGTCACCCGTCTCCTCGAAGCGCCGCAGTTACTATGGCCAGAGTATTCACATCTACACACACACACTCATCACTCACTCACTCACACACACACACACTGGTTTTTGTGAAAAGTGGGAATTCTATTGCTCTCACCAACGATCCCCCGGTCAATACTACCCCTTTTCGACAGGAGACTTTCTGGATTAGTTCAGATTTTCAATACACTTAATTCTGTGCTTGATTTAGGAAGGAGCTTTTTGACAGTGGGGGACCATGGGGGTGGAAGGTCTCACACACACACACACACACACACATTCTCAACACACACCATGTAACACACACACATTACACACTCTTTCAAGGAATTCAATGAAACTGCCTTTAACTGAAGATTGAGTGTTTACTATTGTCCTTCTGCATTATTGACCCACTATTTTCCTATTTGATACTGTATACAGTGCTGGAAACTACTCTGATGTTAACACCTATTACTTTTAAAAAAGGTGCCGCTTGCTACTCTTCTGCCTGTCAACGCCGCAGAGGAGCTGGTGATACAGAGCGCGGGTCAATGTGACAAAACGCGCGCGCTCTGGAAAGTTGATGGCCGAGGATGGCAAGAATAAAGTAGTATGTCAGACTCGTGATTGTTTAAGTGCTCGGCTTGCTTTTCATAGGGGACAATTATGTAATTTTATCGAGTTATTAATGGGGAGAGAGAACTGCAGCGTTTAACGACCATTAAACCCTCCAGACACGATTCGACATCCGACCAGTAACTGAAACCCAAACCACCACACCACACACACACACAAACCAACACACAATGATAAGGCATAAACATTTCGACATAAAAACCATAAACAATGGAACAAACCATCAACCCTCCTAAATGATTCAGTTAAAGTTACAGACATCCAATGGTTTTTAAGTTTTTCTGAATATGTACTTAGAAACAATCTTGTTTTTGGCTTTATTTCAGAAATTATTTACACATCAGAGAAAGAGACATTATCATCTGAGTCCTTTAACTGACGGAGCTTAACAATACAGAAGACACCTAACCAACACCTGCTGCTATCAGGAGACAGGATTCATCTGATTTATGAGTCTTCAAACATCCAGCAGCTTTTCAAAAGTCCTTCGATCATCATCAGCGTCCATCACCCATCTAAACTCAAGGTTTGTGTTCATGAATGAATGAACCAGCTCAGGTTCACGACTGTGTTTTACTCCAAACAGCTCAGTATGAATATATTTCATTATAACTGGAGCTCAAGCATGCAGTTTAACGTCATTAATAATTGCCAGCATGTGGTTTAATTGCATGAATAAACTCCCAACAAATCATACGAAAGTTACCATCAATTCTCAATCAGTAATGTCCAGGTGCAAATTCTCCATATTCATGAGTGCTTATGGAGATCTTTCTGCTCATGGTCTCTCTCTCTCCTCTCAACACACACACACACCACACACACACACACACACATAAAAAACACACACACACACACACACTCCACACTCACACACACACACACACACTCTCACACCCACACACACACTCTCTCTCTCTCTCACACACACACACACACACACACACTCTCTACCATTCACACACACCTCTCTCTCACATTCACACACACACCACTATCTCACATTCACAAAAACACAACTCTCTCTCACACACACCCACACACACAAACACAAACACACACAAACACTCACACACACACACACACACACACTCTCTCTCTCTCTCTCTCTCTCTCACACACACACTCTCTCTCTCTCTCTCTCTCACACAACCACACACACACACACACACACACACACACACTCTCACACACACACACACACACACTCTCACACCCACACACACATACACTCTCTCACACCCCCACACACTCACACTCACACACGCGTGCGTGTGTGTGTGTGTGAGTGTGTGTTCATCACAGCCGGTCACTGATGAGCTACAGAAACATTCGCTGTTCTGTGTTTTATGCTGGAAACAATACGAATGCTCATTTTCTGCTCCTGACGAGTCACTGACCTTCTGATCACACCTTTCTGAGACACATAATGAGATTCTGACAGAAACGCATGTAAATGAGGAGAGGTGACATGCATCTGGACTTTCAGTTACACAGCAGCAGAGATGCTTCAATTTCTACTTCATTATCCAGCAGCTCACATCTGTGCTCCAGACCAGCAGGAGGCTCCACTCACTAATATATCTGAACAATTTATGTGTGTAGAGGATTCACTATATGAGTGAAATAAAGTGCACTGATAATGTCCGTTCCTCTGGACTCATCCAGCATCTAGAATGATGCTGTGTAAAACAGTGCTGGCCTGCGGTCGGGACCAGATCCGTGTCCAGTGCTGTTCTGTTCGCTGGCCTGAAGCAGCGTGTGATGCCAGATCTTGTGTGTTGTCTGACATCATAATGCAGCTTGAGTCTCTGTATCATCACACACACAAGAGCCATCCATCATTTCAGATCATTTCCACACACTGCTGCTTTCAGCAGTGATTAATCATGGAATAATGACATATTATAAACGATGCATCATCTAACAGGAGCTTTATCAGGATCTGAGCCGCTGACGGTCTCCTGACGCTCAGACTGAGTGAAACACACCATTATCATTCTGCTTTCTGACGGTGAAACGAGAGACATTAAACCGCATCAGAACTCCGTGTTCCTCAGTCTCGGAACAGAGCTCACACATGAGAAAACCTGAGAGACCCCGCCGTTTTTATAATGTCAAATATACTAAATACAACACATACGTGTAATTTAAAAACAAAGCAGAAAACGATTTGGTTAGATTTGTTTAATTCTATAACACTGTATTGTTTTTATTAAATAATATTTAAACATTTCACATGATAATAAATGTAATACTTACATTTCCTGCCGTTTAGTTTTGTAGGATGTTGGTAATATTTGTTTTTCTCTTAATGTCTCTCACAGTTAGGGTTAGCCATGTCTGTTTATTATAAGTGCTTTTAAGAGCTGCTTTTGAGAATAATACTGTGTCCAGCCGAAGCTCAACAACAGAAGGTGCTTTATTTATGAGAGCGTGCTGCTTTTTTCCCTTCACTCTGGTGAGAGCGGCTCACGACTCCAGACTGAACAGACTGAGAGTTATTTAACAAAGTAGTCTGAATCACACACACCTTGAAGCTGCGTTATTCTTTTACTCCAGACCGGAGGAGACTGAGACACGCTGAGCTTTTCATATTCATCACACCGCGCTCATATATCAGCCATCTCTCTCCTCAAACACCAGAGCGTTCCAGATCCTACAGACATCACAACACAATAAACCACAGTGAGTCTGAGCCCATTACTCACTGAATGACGAGGAAAAGATTCTCCCTGGACAAAAACTCTCCAGCAGTCGAGCACCAAAGGCTGTGGATAAAAGCATCAGATCAGCGCAAATTAAATCATTCAAGCAAATGGATCTCTAATCTCGGACACACTTTGCTTGACTCATTAATTCTTGAGAGAAGATTGTGCTACCCAGAATCCGTCTGTGAGCACATATTAAAGCTGTTCAGTTCAGACAGACGTGTGTTTGTGACTGACATCGCATGCAAGAAACTCTCACAGCAGCTTTAACGCTCATTCACACAAAAACAGGCTGAGAGTTGTGTTTAACCAAAGAGAAAACTCTCATTTACAGACGCTTTTATCCAGAACATCTTCATGGCATTTTAGTACATGTGTGTGTGTCTGATCTGATCACTAACCGTTACTTCACTAACCAGCACCAAACTAACCGAGGAAGCGCTGATGTTTTGACTCTAAAAGCTTCATTCTGTGTGTTTGAGGACGGAGAGTGTTTGGGCTCGTTCGATGTCTGCAGGGCTGCGACAGTAATGATCAAACCCACAACAACATGTTTATCTGCGCCACTATTGATGAGAAGCGCTAATGAATCCAGATCACTAGAAAACAAGTAAAAAGCAGCTGCTGCCTCAGGACAGACAGAGATAGAGAGAGACTGTGTTCACTGTGCTCACAGAAAGAAACAGAGGAACATTTCTTACTGCACTGTGATTACTATCACAACATTAGAGCTGCATATTTCCACAAATTACAACAAATTAAACCACACTTTAGGGGAAGATTCCAAAATGATCCCAACAGCAGCAAGATATGTATCAGCCTGTCACACACTAAGACTGTCAGCCAGTGGACAAAACTGAAGCTAGAGCATTTCTTACATGTACTGTTGTGCAAATAGTTTTTTTGTTTTTTTAAACAATGTTTTAAATATTTTTCTTGTTTCTTGTTTGTGGAAAAAAAAGAAAGTATACATGTACGTATATTATTTTTTACAAATCTCCTGGTTTTGTTTATTTATTATATAAGTGTTTATTTCTATTCATGTTAAGGGACAATGCTTGGCAATACGTGCAATCATGCCAAAAGCTCATTCCCATTTAATTGAGAGCGAGAGGGAGAGAGAGCGAGTTAAACCCATTCTCTTTGTGTCTTAATGCTTGGCAATAACAAAATGTATTTTTGTCCTGCATAAAGCTATTGAATTGAATGAATTGAGGTTAAGATGAGAGAGAGAGAGAGAGAGAGAGAGCGAGAGAGCTGAAAGAACTGAGAGAGAGGAGCGGAGAGAGAGAGGAGAGTAGAGAGGAGGAGAGAGGGAAGGAGAGAGAGGAGGAGATTAGAGAGGAGAGGAGTAGAGAGGGGAGGAGAGGGGAGGAGAGAGAGGAGAGAGAGGAGAGAGAGAGAGAGAGGAGAGAGCGAGAGAGAGGAGAGGGAGAGGAGAGAGAGAGAGATGCGGAGGGGGAGAGCGAGGGAGGTAGGGGGGGGAGCGAGAGCGTAGAGAGAGCGAGAGCAAGAGAGCGAGAGAGAGCGAGAGAGAGCGAGAGCGAGAGAGAGAAAGAGAAAGAGAGAGAAAGAGAGAGAGAAAGAGCGAAGAGAGGAGGTGAGACGCGAGAGAGAGGAGAAGAGAGAGAGGAGGAGCGGAGAGAGAGAGAGAGATGCGAGAGAGAGAGAGAGAGAGCGACGAGGAGAGCGAGAGAGAGCAGCGATGAGAGAGCGAGAGAAGAGGGAGAGAGCCGGGGAGATAGGGGTAGACGCGGAGGGGGAGTGAGGGAGAGCTGAGATGGAAGAGGGAGGAGCGAGGAGAGATGAGAGGAAGGATGTGGAGGACGGGAGAGAGAGAGAGAGAGAGAGAGACGGAGAGAAGCGAGAGAGAACGAGAGAGAGCGAGAGCGAGAGAGGGAGAGAGAGAGAAGGAGAGCGAGAGAGAGAGAGAGAGGACTACAATGTAAACAGCGTATGCTGTTCTGTATCAGCTGCGCCACGCGGATACGTTGGTGGTTCTACGTGGTTTGCGCTTTGATTTGAATGAAAACGTCGTATCCGCGTGACGCAGCTGACACAGAACAGCATACGCTGTTTACGTCCAGCGGATATTCTCCAAAATGGCACCAGGGTGATGCGGAGGAGACACTTTTTTATTTTTTATTTTGCGCACAAAAAAAGGTATCTCGTAGCTCGTATAATTGCGGATGAGCCCTGATTCCATGGTTATATACAGATCTCCTTGCTACGTCTCTGGACTTGGGATCGTTTCAGTTGTGTTGCTGTCAATGGGAGGAGAAATCTCAGAGAGCTCTCAGATTCCATCACAAATATCTTAATTTGTGTTCTGAAGATGAACGAAGGTCTGACGGGTTTGAAACGACACGAGGGTGAGTAATTAATGACAGAATTTTTGTGTGAACTAACCCTTTAATACTTTTGAATACTCTGGTTTTCACCAAAACCAATGAACATTTAAAGCTCTTAATTATATCTGAAATCTCACAGCTTACTGCTTTAATAACTCTCAACATTAACCAAACTAACTGATACATCTGCAACACAAAATAAACACAATACAGCCAGATCTAAATCCAGAAGAACATTTCTGAAATCATCGTTATGTCTCGCCGTATCTGCTCTGAACAAGCATGAACACTGCGACTTTCCATAAAGTGTGATGTAAAAATGTGAGACACTATACAAATACATTTGACTTGACTGACATACAACAGATAAACAGAAAAGTCATGTGACTTAATCGGTTTAAAAATGAACATGATTTTTATTTCTGGCGACACACCGTCTCAAAGCTTGACTAGTGACGTCACACACAGCAGACAGAAGAGCATCACACTGTAAAACCCTCAGAAAACATCTGCTGGACAGAGATATGAATGGAGAAAGATGCTCTACACAGTCACCACATCCACCAGCAGGCCTAACCGACCCACGCTAACCAGCTAAACCTCCAGTCCCTAGCTGTTATTTCACATGCATATTCATATTCAGCTACAGCAGGAATAACAAACACACTGTAAAGCTCTGAGAAAGAGAGAGAAATAAGTGCAATGATCAGGAACACATTACAATACAACTAGCCTTATAAGATGTATGATATAACCCATTTAAATCATAATTAGCTGACGTCACATCATATGATTGATTGACAATTAAATCAGGTTCCGAACAGGAGCGATCATGTTAAGATGTTATAAGAAGTTAATCGTCATTATTACTAGTCCATCTGCAGAAAGCCTGCATGAGCATGTCGCAGCGTCTGACATGAAGCAGATCGAGGTCTGTTCATCAGCTGACGGCCGTGAATGAGTCTGGAAGCAGTCACTAATCAGCTTTCACTCGCGCTGCTTGTTTTGTTGTTCTGGAGGTCGAAGCGGCGGAAAGTGTGTGGCGTTTGCAGAAGAGCAGCACAGAAAACAGAAGCTGATGAAGACAGAATCGTCCCGTCGCTCCAGAGCTGCGTTTCTCATCATGATTCATTCTGTTCATATACAGAGAATCAGATCTGTCTCCATGTATTTGTGCATCTATACGCTCTTCTCAAATCAGAGCTGCTACAGTCAACGCAATACATCACCAGCTGACATAAAACCGCTCAGAAAATATTATTTCACAGCAGAACACATTAGAATACTCTCAAGTCAAGAGAATGAATCATTCTGACCCTTTGAGAAGATTGTGTTTAGTGCTCGACAAGGACAAATAACATCAAATATAGCAAGATGTGTGTTAGGGTTAGTGTGGTAAATCACTGTTTGTACGCCGCCACTTTCAGATGCTGAATAAAGAGTCAGTGACTAGTAAAATAGAATTCAGATTTAGATTGAAAGAATAACGTGTGACGTGTGATTAAAGTGTGATTCCCCGTGACTTTGGGCTTCGTTTGCAATGTTTAAGCTCCCTGCAATTTATGCAAACATGCTCATTAGGGTTAGTTCTCTGCTAGTTTTCAGTGATTGTTCATCTGATTCGACCGGTGCTTCAGAAGATCCACATCTGGATGAGAATCTGGAGGAATGATAGTTTGATTTTGAAGATTTCATCCGTCTTCTCAAGTGAATTGATCTGGTTTAAAGTAAAACACACAAATGTTATCTTTAGAAAAAAAATCCTCCATGGGTACAGAGAGTAATGTTACGTACACACAGGAGGAGCATTCAAGCAAAATGACTTCATATCACAAAACTAGACACACACCAGATCCTCTTCAGTTTACCGTGATGTGTGTTTCTGACTGAATGTTAAAGACAACATACATTTGACCATTCAGACGACTTCACTTACTAGTGAACACTAAGCAGACTGTGACACATCTGAAATGAGCAGCTTGCAGTCGTCAGGGACAGACGGTCTGAACATTACAGCAGCTTCAGTCTCTGAGCACTTCACTGTACAAGCCACCTTCAGTCAGTCACAGCGAGTTTGAGCGTATGATATGAGTGATAGCAGACGCCACACACAATGAGCTTCACAGAGCCTTAGAGCCCCATTTCTTCCTCCATCACGTCACTTTTCATTGTTTCCGCTCCAGGATTCAGTCGCATTCCTCTCCAGTTTATTTTTAAACTGAGATACAATTCAGGTCAATGCATTTCTTCGTTTTTTTTTTGTTTGTTTTTTTTACAGTCGTGAGAAATAGTCACGTACACACCGATCAGAAAACACATTCCTGCTATAATGAAGCAGAAACTCACTAAAAAAAAAACAATTTCTGTGTTCAGTAGCACAGAACGCATACGAATCACTCAGATCTCAGTAATGTGCTTCCTGCAGCTGTCAACAAGAGCCTCATAATGCAGCAATATCTGTAATGTGACACACACACACACACACTCTCACATACACACACGCACACGCAACACACACAATCTCTCACACACACACACACACACTCTCACATACACACACACGCGCACGCACACTCTCTCTCACACACACACACACACACTCACTCACATTCTCTCTCACACACACACACACACACACATACACTCACACACACAAACACATACACACACACAAACACACACAAACAAAAACACACACACACACACACAAACACTCACACACACACACACACACACTCACTCTCACACACACACACACACACAAACCCACACAAAGGTTTACATTTGTGAAAAGGGGGGACTCTCCATAGGCGTAATGGTTACTGTACAGACCGTATATTCTAGTGCCCTACACCAACCCTACCCCTAAAACCTACCCCTCACAGGAAACTTTCTGCATTTTCAGATTTTCAATACACTCCATTCTATGTGATTTATAAGCATTTTGAAAAGTGGGGACATGGGGTAAGGTCCTGAAAAGTCACCTTCTCCTTGTAATACCTGTCATTACCTTTGTCATTATACAAATTTATGTCCTCATTTGTCACAAAAAAACGCGTACACACATTACACACACACACACTACTCTCCACACCACACACACACACACAACACAAACCCTCACTCGCTCTCAACACAAACACACACACTCCTCTATCCACACACACACAACACACACTATCTCTTCACACACACACAACACACACACACACACACGCCTCTCTCTCACACACACACACAACAACACACAATCTCTCTCACACACATCCACACACCACACCTACAACACACACACCACACCCCACACACTATTAAAACACAACCACTCATCTCTCACACACAACAAACTCTCTCACACACACACACACACAAAACTCGTCACACACACAAGACACAACACTCTCCCACACCCACACACACACACACTCTCTTCTCTCTCAAACACACACACACACACACACACACTCTCTCGCACAAACCACACAAACATACACACACACACACTCACTCACACTCACACACACTCACTCACACACATTCACAGACACTCACACACACACACACCACACTCACTCACACTCAATGACTTCACACACACCACAAAACAGACGCATGACTCTCAAACACAACACCACACAACCACACTCACTTTCTCACACCCACACTCACTTTCTCACACAACAGACACTCTAAACACACATCGACACCACGCACTCTCACACACACAGACAGCACTCACTAGCTCACACACACAGACACACTAACCTCTCAAACCACACAGACACACTACTCTATCACACACAAAGAACACACTCACGCTCTCACACACACATACACATACACACTCTCATTCACTCACACACACTCACTCACTCACTGACTCTCACACACACACACACACTCCCCTCTCTCTCTCACACACACACACCACACACACACACACTCACGCACTCACTCATGACCCTCACACACAAACACACAGACTCAATGACTCGCACACACACACACCAAACAAACTCCACTTTCTCACACCCCCCCCCACCCATCACACCACTCACTTTCTCACACACACAGACACACTCACTCGCCACACACACAGCGACACATCACTCCTCACAACAGACACATCACTCTCTCCCAACAGACACACTCACTCTCTCACACACACAGACACACTCACTCTCTCACACACACACTTACACACACACACAGACACACACACACACTGATCACTGACTCGCACTCGCACACGCACGCGCGCACTCGCTCACGGGCACTCACGCTCACACACACACCACACACACACACACACACACACACACACACACAAACAAACACACACACTCACTCTCTCACACACAAACACACACACTCACTCCCACACACACACACACTCACACACACAAACATCAGCTCAGTGAACAGTGACAAAACATTAATTAATTAAAACTACATATTCACAAATAAAAGACCATCAAAGCTTTTCCTCCGTGTGTTGTGATGCATACAGACGACTCACTGTTCCTCAAACCATCCATGAGATTGAACATTTGAAAGAGAAACGTGAAGACAAAAACAGAAAATCTCCTCTGCAGGAATCCATTTTAACTTCATCTGCAAACAAACAATCTTAAAGTCTTTTATCTGCCACCTGCAGCTACAAACAAACTCATTAATATGAGGAATCAGTTGATATACATGAGCTGCACGTTCATGTAACCGTACCATCAAACATCACAGAATCCCACAATGCACTGCATGACTCCACATGTGCTCCTGGGATCCTCAGAACTTCACTGACGCTGAAGAACTGCAAAGATCCTTTATTCAGACTGAAAGCTTGACGAACAGAAAGACCAAAAGATGATGAAACTGCACTGAAACCAGACACCAATGCATCAGATAATTCAGTCAAATAAACGTCTGATGAGCCGCTGATCGTTAAAAGAACAAGAGAAAGGTTTGGACAGAATGCTTGTGGATTTCATTACAGATTTCGAAGAGTCATAATTAAATCCTGATCATTGTCATGTCCTCCAACAATCAACATCTTAAAGACCAAACTCCACCAGCATCTCCAGAACAACAGCATTCACACAGAGACACATCAGACATTTCTAGAACGAGGAGACGTGTGCAAGATCTACAGATCTTAAAACAACAGCAACAGAAGAGACGTTGTATATGACTGTCCTTCACTGATATAATATGAGCCGTCTCACATACACTCATCATACCCGATGGCTCTGAGTCTGTGATCTCCTGATGCTTCAGAAACACTACAGCTGTTAGCGTGTTTACAGCGGCTCCGCTCCGTCGCTCGCACACACGGGGTCCTGAACTCATGCTGAGGTGTAAGTGAGGTCTGAGAGCCAGCGAGCATGAAATTAACGCTGTGCAAACGAATCCTCATCACAGGATTACGAGGCTGACAGACCTTCAGCAGACGGCAGCGTAACACCACAGCTGTGCTGCATGGCCATGTGTGACAGCCACGCTAACACCAGACACACTGTAGAGAGAAGACTCGTGCTACTGAAGCTGATCCGGCCCACGTTCACTACGAGTGAGTGTGTGTGTGAGCGTGTGTGTGTGAGTGAGTGTGTGTGTGTGTGTGTGTGTGCGCGCATGTATGTATGTGTGTGTGTGTGTGTGAGCGTGTGTGTGTGTGTGTGCGTGAGTGTGAGTGTGCGTGAGTGTGTGTGTGTGGTGAGGTCTGTCTGTGAGTGTGAGTGTGTGAGTTACAGCGCCAGCCGCCTCTGTTCACACACACTAGCGCAAGTTTGATTAAAAGTCAGAGCTCGTTTTTTTAACTACAAGGACATTTCTCCCCCTAAATCTAAAGCAGGAACTACTCTCAGAGAGAGAGACGGAGAAGATAAACCCAGCCGCCGCTCCTCACTGACACTAAAGAGATGCTGAAGCAGAACCTGAGACGTCCTGCAGTCTGTAATATGACAGCTATATGACAGACTCTCGAACTCGTTTCCCAATCACGAACGACATTCTGCAGAAGGTCAAACTTCACATGCATTCTAAGATCATATGCTTGTGTCTCAGCACATTCAGGCAAAGGTCTTCAGTGCTCAAATCAGTATAGTATTTCTATATTTTTTATATTTAAATATTTCTAATTTTCACAAAATTAATCTGGTTGATTAACATAGGAAGATTCAGACTCATCCCTGATTATTCCAGATCGTGAATTGCATTTAGAACGGACATTACTGTGTCCAAGTGCCTTCTCAAAAATCTCTTGACTTGTGGGTCACGAGTCTCTGCAAGGGCCGCTGAGTTCAAAACAATCCAGCAAAATCTCAAAACAGTTTTTATATCATCTGAAACACCAGAGCAGCAATTTAAAAAAAAAGAGATATTCAAGATTCTGAAGGAGAAAGGAGGAAGTTGAGTGAGAGAAATGACAAAAAGAGAGAGAAAGACGTGAAGTTAAAATTATTACGACTTGCCTGTGAAAAACACCCTTGCTTTTAGTTGGCTTGTTGCTATGGACACTGTGTGTTTGTGTGTGTGCAATAAACCATAAACATGCTAAAGTGTTGCATGTTAAACTGAACACACTAAAGGCAGGAGCACAGCTAGACTGTCAACATCAGGACAATTAAAGACATCAGAAGTATAACAAGGCAGAGCAATATGAGGAGTAAACAATGCCAGAGCGAGGGACTGTGAGTTTAGGTGAAGCTGCTGTTCTGCGCGTGTGTGTGATGAAGCTGTTGTCTCTGGACTGATCTGCAGTGAGTCTCTGATCTACAGGCTCCTCTGCGCTCCTCTGCTCCTCTCTGAATGAGTTCAGACGGCACAACGACGCTGGATTCTCATGTCCACTGGAGCGGAAAGCAGAGAACGCATGACATGTTGCTTTAGAGAATTAGCATATAAATGAGCTCAGTGCTTATCAAGTCTATTTATGAGCCCAACTGCACTGAGAGCTGATCCTGCTGCTCTCCAGCATTATTACATCTGTGAGGGACGTCACTCATCTTACACAGAACTTCTGAAAAACACCTCTAAACTCTCAGGTTAAAGGTCCAAAAAGATCAAATAAGAAAATCAGAACCGACAGAAGCGATGGCGTCACTGTCACCGATTCTGTTCCGTTCATTATTCTCTCATTCAGATTTTATGGAGGACGCACAGTTTACTCGGACAACAAGCCACTGGCTCCAGAAACACATATATGTTCTTTTTATAGTATTGAACAGTTTCTCATTTATTCGTCTCCACTCAGAGAGGAACGCTGTGTTTGTCAGACCAGACGTGATTCCTCTTGCTCACAGACTCAAAGCATCATCGCACCGCGGTACAGCACAGACTCAGTGATTTTACCCCGGCGCATTCAATAACATCAGCTGAGAGCCGCTGCTGGACCTGTGAGTGACAGCTGCCAATCAAAGCTGAGTGACAGCACACGTGAATTCAGACAATAATCTCAGCGATATAAGCGATAGTGACAATCCAGCAAAACAATCACCAGAGGAACAGAGGACTGCTTTCACCAGTCTGACAGAAAGACAAACACGATGCAGCGAGGTTTCTGACAGAAAAAACGATGGAGTTCATGTTGCTTCTATTTTATAATGATTGTTCACAGATGAGAATTGTCAGAAACAGTGTCTATATGTTATCAGCTCTTAACTGGCTTCACCACGAATGTGTCTGTAAATATGGAATATTTTATTCCTCAGCAGATATTCAACATCAGACTCTCGTTACATGAATTTCCTCGGTTTAGTAGCAGTTCTTCACTCACTCCACTGTCCGGTCTGTCAGGTGCGTTTAGAGTGAAAACCCAGCAGACTTCAGACCGGTTTAGTGTCCTACATCCATCTGAGAGTGACAGAGAAAGAGGACAGGTATTTTATTCTGGGCTTCTGTCTGTGGAGACAGAAAAACACCTGCAGCAGGAATAATCACACACACTCTCTCTCGCTCTCTCTCACATGCAACCATACTCGTAGATCTATGGAATGCCAATCCTGCCATAATTATAAATAAATAAATGTACAAATAAATGAAAAAAAGCAAAAATAAATAAATATATAAATAAAATATCCGAGAAAAGTAAAATTAATTTAATTCCACATTTATTTATTTTCACATTTATGTATTTATTTACGTATTTAATTCTTTATTTCTTTATTGCCACATTTATTTATTTCTACATTTCTTTGTCCGTAGGGTAATGAGGAGGGCGTGTTTTACCTCAGGAATAGCAATCGAGCCAGAGTAGGCGAGGGGAAAGCTTTGAGGCCACAGTGACACCTTGTGGTGCCCAAACGAAGTACAAGAAGTGTAGCGTACATGATGCACCTGTTGATAGTGTGGGATGAATGACTTAGATGGGCAATATGGCCAAAATCTCATATCACGGGTTATTAACAATTTCACGTGAGGGGTTGTTTCGGCTGGGAAGCATGCAATCTGTGATCGCATGCATTTGCTGAAGCTAGTGAAAGTGTGTAATCACTTTCTTATGCGCGCTTTTTTTTTTAGGTTTCACTTTCAATGCATACAACGCATGTTTCCAAGACTCGGAATAGAAGGAGGCATCAGTTACTGTAGAAGATTTGTCGCCTCGCACCACTTCCCGTGTGGACACCGCATCAACTGATTATAATGGGTTCTCTTGGTGTAGACACGGATTTAGATACAGATTAATCACACGTCTTAGGCTGGAAATATCCGAATAGGGTAAACAAAAGGTTTGTCATGGGAACGGAGCTAGTGCAACAACATGCCATGCATTGCAAAACCCATAAAAGTATATGCTCATCCAAACAGCGCCGGTTCTGTGCCCCAGCTTTGGGTAACACTAAAAATTAATAACCCCCAAAAAAAATTATCATAGATATTACAAAATCTGTAATTCGTACAGAATGACAATACTTACATTTACTCAAACTTTCTATCTGGTTTCCTCCAGCTCAGGTTCCTCACTGTCTGCATCACACTACAGAACAGATCACTGAAACACTGCCACATATCCTGAACGGCTGCCGTGCTTACAAGGGAATGTACACGGCACGCCACGACAGAATAGTGCACCTGATAGTGAAAGACATATCAAACCATTTACCACCTCTAGTAAGAATATACAAACATTCTTGTGTAAAATCATCCATGTTTCAATATCTCAATAGTAATTCTGAAATCCTTTCATGTTTGTCAGCTAATGCACCAGATGTAGTTGTGATTAATGAGGAGTGTAGAGAGGTGTTTGTTTTGGAGGTTGCATGCACAAAGGCAGTATTTACTAATTATGGCAGGATTGGCATTCCATATAGATTAACATAAAGCTGCCTTTGAGAGAGAGAGAGAAATTAAAGACTGTAAAGATGTGACTTTGTGCTCCTGAAAGCATTCCAGCTCAGATATCTCCATTCATTCAATCTGGAAGCAGCTCACAAGAAAATCAATACACTCAAATGCTGACAACGTGATCAGCAAACAGGGTTCAGTGAGGCTCCGGCCCGCTTCAGAAACAAAGTCATGTCACCTACAGCAGCATAAAGCACAGAATCCTAAAGTCATGAGCTACAGAAACCTTTCGTGGATCAGCGTGTGTCTTACTGCTTTGGTCTCTGTCAAATCTCAAAAAAGAAAAGAAAACTGTTAACATCAATTCTGTATTTTATTCAGATATGATCCCATCATGTGCGCACTTCTTTCCACGAAGAACAAGAGGGAGCTCAGTGGGAGTTGCTAGAAATTCTGCTGGATTACGTATTTATCATTGTGATTCCTGACCTTATGCAAAACAGTCTCCGCTGCTCAGAACCACAGTCATTAACTACCACAGAGAGAGAGAGAGAGAGAGAGAGAGAGAAAGAGAGAGGTATAGATGGGTGGTCTGGAGAATTCAAGGGTAAGATCTTTATGTACTCAACGCTCATGAGGAAACAGTGAGTCTATTTCAGGTGTAGAATCAGGTCATCTCCAATAGAAACAGGATGATGTGCTTCGTCTTGTGGGCAAAATCTAGATTAAGGGAGTGCGCTCTCAGGAGAGTTTCATTCGGTAGTCAAACAGGATGATTTTAAAAGCACACGTCAAAAAATCATCAACATGAAGAAACTGAATGAGTTTATCAGCTGAATCCAACGCAGCCAAACGTGTCTCGAAGACGTGAGCGAGTCTGTAGCGATTTAAGTGTCAAGTCTCGCTGCAATATTCACTCGGCATCACAAGCAGCCAGAAAATGTTACCTGTCATCCTTCAATATTTATAAAGATTAGCTGTTAATAGGGGGTGTAACGGTACACAAATAGGGACAGTTAGACGTACCTCGGTTTTTAACGTCACGGTTCGTTTCTGGTTTTGGTACAGCAGGGGGAAACACTAAACTTTATTTGTATGATTTACTGAACAGGGGCTGTTCTTTAAATACATGCAGTTTATAGTTTTAAATTTTCTTAGTGGATAAAACTCTCTCAGCTTATGCTTAAAATTTAGGGAGCCCTTTTACATTATCAGGTTAAATTAGGGCAAACAACTTAACCCAAGATTAAATTGAATTGCTATTTATTTTTAATTAGATGATCAACACTCAACTTAAAAAAAAAATAATAGTAAATAAAAATTGTATGCAAATATGTAAATTGCACATAATGCAGTTTTATAATATATTTATAATAATACAATTTCTAAGTTATTTGTTTAAATGTATTCAATTACACAATGGCTGTCATAGCATGTTTCATAACAGATTAATTTAAACATACTGTACTGTAGTAAGTAATTAAGACTAACAGGTTTAGTAAAATATAATGAGTATATGGTGTAATATTTCGCAAAATGCTCCTCCCTAGACTTAATTTCTCTAGTGAACTAACGAGCTGTGGAAACTGATGACTTCCTGAGGTAAATGAAAAGCTGCGTGACGTTTTGTTTACAAGCTGTTCTAGTGTCGTCTTTCCGCGGTTGAAACACTGATTGAGCAATTACATGAGGCATGAGATGTTCAGTCATGTTTATTTCGCATTAAAACTAGTAGTACAGAGGAAGGAATGATCGCGTTCACTCTTAGCGTCACGGCTCAGACACGGGAACCGGAGCTGATCGCGGCCGCTCTAGTCAGAGCTTGTGTTGGGATTATACCAGCACGTTTCTGAACCGTCCCAGAAGCGGCTCTCTAAGGCATTTATACAGCGATCTGTCATGCCACATAAAAGACAGTCAAAACAGCATTTATTATTTGAATTTCAAAAAAAAAAAAAAATGTATTCTGTGCGGTTACACTGCTACAGAACGAACGCCCGTACCGAACGGGTCGGTAAGAATACGTGTACGTACACCCCTACTGTTAATAATGAAAGTCTGTGAACTGACTAAATGAACAATTTTAATTTTTACTTGGACACTAAATTCGTCTGGAGAGTTCACATTAGGTCTGTTAGCAGCAGGTAAAAGAAGAACAGTGATTTGGACAGATCCTCTGCTTGTTCAGAAAGAGTTTGTCGTATTAAAACCACTCGTAATAATGCGATGCGAGTGTTCAGCTCTCGGTAGGACTCGTTTCCACAGAACCTAAACGAACTGCTCTGCAGGCGATCTACAGGTGGTGTACCTTCGTATAATTTGTTTTTTAATTTAATATTGAAATCTGAAAAATTAAAAAACTGCACATTTGCATTTGTTCAAACAAATGGAAAAATCAAGAATTCGGCTTCTTTTTCGTTTTAGTCAGGGACAGAAACGAAAAACAACTCGGAATATTCGATGCTCCTACATTGTGGGCGGGAAGGAAACGCCCCCTCTCCAATGATTGGTCAACAAACATTACAACATATAAATAGTCTAAAAACATAAGAGTCTCTGCTTCAAGGATTTTAAGTGTTATTTTAGTACATTGTGACTCTTTCTCTTCATCAAACAGCCAGATTAATGAACGGCTTGACACAGATTAATGAATGGCTTGTTTTGATTAAGTAATAATAACTTAAACAAATACAGGTAATTTACTAAATTAAAGTTAATTGAAAGTATGCTTTTTTGGACATTAAACTCCACATTTCATGTTTTAGAGTTTAAAAAAAACACTCGTTTAATCTTTGTAATTCCTCAGATGACAATGTAGATGCCTGAAAAACATTGTTGTTGTTGTGATCATAAACTGTATGGATGTGATTACACGCAGTACACAGAGCTTTTCCCTCACCGTTGTAACGCGCCGCTTTTGCAAGGTTCCGTGAAAACCTTTCAGCTTTTATTTTCCTTTTTCGACCTGATGATATCACAGATTCATCAAGTTCGTCGAAATGATCCTCGATCACTTTGTCAGCTTTGACGAGACTCCTCTCATAGCATGTCTTTCAGGAGTAAAGTAGCCTGTCACATGACTGAGAATACAGCTGCGATGATGCGTGAAATGACTTATCGCCTGGTTCAAAAACAACGAAAGGGGGCTTGTCGGCATTATTGCAGGGAGTGAATACATGAACTTGCGATGCCTTGAAAGTGGACAAAACCGGCTTTTTTGACAAAACGTGTTTAGATCGCGCTACATGTGGAGAATAATGCACGGCAATCAGCTCATTTGTAGTGAATGGAGTTATCGTTTTTGCAAATGAACTCTTCATATTGAAACAGCTCTACAGACTCAGTCTCTGCTGTTTGTCCCACAGAAAACTGGACTCTTTCTGGAGGTTATGAGTGTCACGAATATTTATCTCAGTGTCAAATGTAAGAAGAACAGTATCTATCAAATAAAACGCTCTGCACAAACCCTAAAAACCTCGATCCCCCAAACACCAACAGAACTAAAACCCACATTAACATGATCAACTGAAGCGCACTGAAACCTGCTGAATGTCATGAACCATTTTTGTTAGGCTAATGTTTCATAATCAATTCAGAAAGCAGCAGCTAAATCGAAAGCACAAAGTGAAAATTGATTTGTGATCTGGATTTAAGTATAGAAACTTGAGGACACATGAAACAATCTGAATTTGGGCTGCAGGCCAGTGGTTTTATTACAATTTTAATCATCTGTTTTTAGAATCATGTAATGGTTTGTGTGAGTGAAAACAAGAATGAGTGTTTATCATACAGTATGTGAGGGAATGAACTTCTAATGATGCACTGAACTGAAATGGCTTCTGTATTTTACATGCATACAGACATTGCACATCTCAGAAGAGTTGCTTTGAGCAAAATCAAAGCTCCATTACCTATTCAAAGACAGAGAGAAGATATTTAGAGCTCAACCATCATTTTCAGAAATGACTCAAAAGTACAGTATTCGCAGTGCATTCACACAAACGCTGCTCCTCGCTCTCATATTCACGCTCGTGATGCCTGTGTTTCTCAGATGAACTGAACGTCTCTGGAAGTGAAGCAGCAGAAGCACGGCTCGAATCTCTGCTCTCCAGTTTCCATCATTCTGATCCAGCTTTAGGAAAACATGACATCTGTGTTCAAGCTCATTTCTGCAGTAACATCAGAGAATCAGCATCTCCACACATCACGAGGAGTCATCTTCTACCCGGGATTTCTATTTCTGACAGATCTGACATTAATGAACATCAACTGTTTCACTGTATTAAAACATCTTGTACTGTCCATCAGTAGATGGAGCTCATCGAATTTTACTCTGTTTTACTACTTCAAGCTCTATAATGGTTTCTAGACAGAAATACTTCTTTTCTTCTAATGTGATTTACCCTCCATTTCATAGATGTGTATCTGAAGTAGATCCTGTAACAGCATCACGTGAGGAGGACATCTGATTATCAACTGATGTTCTCCAGATCCCTCTATAGTCTTACTCTACTACAGTAAAGAGCAATAAAGGGTTAGTTAACCGCAAAATGAAAATTCTGTCATATTTACTCTCTCTCAAGTACTCGATCTCTGAAGTTTTTTTCTTTTGTTGAACATAAAAAGGTATTTTGAAGGATGTGGTAACCAAACTGTTGATGGTCCTCATTGACTTCCATAGTACGCAAAACAAACCGTGAACTATGTTAGGAGCTTTGATCATGCGTCATTACACACAAATAACTACAACAAATCAAACCCTAACCACACTGGATCGTTAAACAGAATCACAAATATTCACAGATATTATCATTTTGTTTATCTTCAGCAATGAGCCTTAAATTTCACGACTGGATCGGTCTAATCTCAGCGGATCGTCAATAAGACCGGTTACACCGCAAGCATAATGACAAGCAGTACAGTGATTTTTTGATGTTTAAAGAAAGCTGCTCAGAGTTTATCTGCTTTCTGGTTTATGTCCTCAATGTCCTGCAAAGCCAGTATGTCAGTTTCTAGAGTTCTTGTAGATTAAGACACTGTTCTGGGCACATCCAGTAAACGTTTAGGTAACAGCCTGCATATGTTTAGGCTGTGTTTAGCGGAGTCTCACGATCTACGGCTCGGACGAAATCAGGGTCCATAGGAACGACTCCACATGTAGAGTTATACCGCTCACTCACATTTCAATTCACTGATTAAGCAAACGATGGTCTAATTGCTTATGCTAATTGGTTTAATTTAAACAAAAAAAATAAAATTGTATTATTTTTAGTGGTAAAAAATGATACCCTAAGGATTTATCAAAAATTACAATCAAGTCTATTGAGGTGCCTGAAGTATCATACACAATTATTGGGAGTTTTTGTTGATGAGACTGAGTTGGAGGGAACAAGCTAATTATGTGAGCAGTAAAATACATAAATCTACCAGTATAATAAAGTGGGTTAGGCATCTTGTTATTACAGAGTGTTTTGTTACACTTTACTATAATTTATCTGCATCTTTCATGTTGTAATATAGTAAGGGCGAGTACGTTTCCTACTACTCTTCAAAAATGTTATCCTTCAAATGTGTTTTGTTAGGATTGCAACCTGATCAAATGCATATACTTAATCTGCTTCTTCATTTCATAAACTTCAGGTTCTTATTATTTATGATATTAATATTTTTCAAATGTGTTTCCATGTACAAGATATATTCAGGAGAGGGTAACATTCCAGAGCAATTTGGAATGTATTTGGTCAATACTTGATAAGATTTAGAAGTATTAAAATATGGAAAGGTTTCTCCAATCAAGCAAAAAAAAATTATTCTTTAATATGTTATAAAAGAGGTATAAAGGATTATTTTAGTGCTGCATTGTAATTTAAAATAATTTTTATGTACCATACAAGGTTTGCTTTTGGAGTACATTATTTCTGGGTTTTTGATATATGTGACCCTGGAGCACAAAACCAGTCATAAGGGTCAATTTTGTGAAATTGAGATGTATACATCACCTGAAAGCTGAATAAATAATCTCCATTGATGTTATGGTTGTTAGGATCCGGTACAATCTTTTGAAAATCTGGAATCTGAGGGTGTCAAAAAAAATCTAAATATTGAGAAAATAAAGTTGTCCTAATGAAGTCCTTAGCAACGCATATTACCAATCAACAATTAAGTTTTCATATATTTACAGTATGAAATTTACAAAATATCTTAATGGAACATGATCTTTACTTGAATATCCTAATGATTTTTTGGCTTAAAAGAAAAATCTATAATTTTGACCCATACAATGTATTGTTGGCTATTGCTACAAATATCCCCCAGCGACTTAACACTGCTTTTGTGCTCCAGGGACACATATGTTGTAATTAATTTGCAGTTATATACACATTTATATATTTCTCATTGTAATTTAACTATTTCCTTAATTTCATAAGTTGTTTTTGTTTTCTTTATTGTTTAGGTGGGTTTTCTGCCTCTCCCTGCACAGTATCTGGATTGTGTGTTTTTTTGTTCGTTTTGTTTTTATTGTATATACTGTATTCTTGTGCAAATAAACTAAACTAAAATAAAACTAAAGTAAAAACCAGTCTGACCAAACTTCCTTTGAGTCTTAGATTTTATTATGAAGCTGGCTGCAGTATATATATGTGGCCTCTGCTGATCAGATCGGTCTCAGCAGAAATGAAATATATGACCAGACTCAGCATCTCTCACCTTCATCAATGTGATTCAAAGCAGAATCTGCTCACTGAGACGATGAACAGAGAGGAAGAAACTCTTCATCAGCCTGTGAGTATGGTCTGAATCCTCGAGTGACCCCAGCTTCATCAAGTGCTGTTAAACAGGTACTGTACTGTCTTCATTTCAATGGATCATCTCGTCTCACAGCAACCGCGCCACTTTGATAACTCGCTCTCTATTTAGCAGCAGCCCCATGGAAAGCAGCCGTCTGAACCGAAAGAGTGAGAGCATCACCGTAACAAAAAGAGAACAGCAGTCATTCACCGTTCATGCTAGCAACACTACAGATATACAGAACGACATTGCTCAGCTAGAGGTGTGCAGTTAGAGAAAACATCACTCTTTTCAGAACGATTTGACCGGAACGGATGGAGGTTTGTTGGTTTGAAACGCTCTGCAGGAATAACAGAATTCCCAGAATCCTGCAAGACACAGTAAAGAAAAGTAGAAGTAAAACAGCTAGTCTTTCACTGCCCTTTATATTACACTAGTATCAGGAGTCAGCTGCTCACTATTATTTACGGAGCAGGGGTTATCATCTTATGAGCTTATGAGAAACTATGAAAACTCGTCAGCAGGTATTTAAAGAGATTACAGTTAAACCGCACTACAGAAAAGTGCAGCTCCAAACGCCAGAAGACTAACTGAGAGGAAAATAACAGCACTTTAATCCAAACTGGTGCATAAGCAATTTGTTACAAAGCCAAACAACACTCTATGAACAATGGCAGGTTTCTTTTAGAAAACTAGACTAGGAAACAAGCTAGAGCAGAGGTGAAATGCAAAGAAGAGGAATTTTTGAGTGACGAGCACTTGAGCTCCGAATGCCAACAAAACACAGACATTTGATGCAGTTTCACTTACCGTCTGCAGTTCTGAATCTGAATCTGAAACTAGAAGGAGTTTATTTGGCACATAAATACTCCATTCTACATCCAAATACTTTTTTTCAAACTTTGGCCATGTTTAGCATGAGAATCCAACTCTTTAAGTTTTTAACAGTTGTGGAAAACGTGGCTTCAGCTGTTTTTTGAGTCATGATGATCTCAGCAGATCAGGCGTCTCGTTCCACCAGAGAGTGTGACTATGCTGCGAAGGAACGACAAGACGGTGCTCGTTCACCGATGACAGCTGCGGGAGGAAGAGTTTCCACTTTGCAGAGACCAATTTGATTCTGGCAGCAACGAAAGGCAGGTTGAGTGACTCACGGGTGCTCAGGGATCACATACAGATCCCAGTCTCTCTGATCACAGATACTGCAGATCAAGCTCAACAAGATTCACACAGATCCCATGATCTTACATAACACACTCCTACCTGTGAAGGTGTTCAGCCATTTGAATATGCGATACCAACACAGCAAACTGTTTCAATAGAGCGCTGACGGAGCTACAGACTGAAAACAGCAATAGCTCTACTAGAGATCATCCATCCATCCCTTCTCCAAACTCCTTGTTGTAAATATGGTCACAGGTAATAGAGGTCGCGCTACTATAATTATTACTATCCTCACCTGACTGATATCACAATTGTACAATTTCCATCATGTTTTTTTGTTTTCATTTCCCTGATTTATATATGCACTTCTGCCATTCCATGTGTGCATGTACAGTTCATCTTGATATAGTCAACATTACCATTTTCAATAACTGAAAATGACAATTCATCAACAGTTTGGCCTTGAGCACTAACCTAGCTCACAAATATGCTATTCCTGCTTTAACAGTAATAATTCAGACAAATATCAGAGAGAGAGAGAGAAGCATATTCACGATATACTTAAAATGACAACTGATTTGCGCTGGGCTTGAGCAGTTTTCTTTTTCTCCACAGTCAAAATAATGGAGAGCGTTTGGAATTACCTGTCAATATTTTTTTTAAAAAGTAAGTTTTGTTAACCTAACCCTCTGGTAGTAAGTGCCAAGTAATCAATCATTTAGTCAAGGTTCTGATGTGAAGGAGGCATTTCTTATGCTCATGTATTAACCCTTGCAGGTTTCAAATATAGTCAACTCAAATGTATTTGTATAGCGCTTTTCACAATACTTTGATTCAAAGCAGCTTTGCAAAAAATCATGATGTTAATATTTAGGATATCTATTTATGATTTAGCAGATCAGAGCGTGATACAGTAACCTTTCCTCCCTGACTCAAACCTTTAACCCCTGCTGTTCTGCGCGTGTGTGTGATGAAGCTGTTGTCTCTGGACTGATCTGCAGTGAGTCTCTGATCTACAGGCTCCTCTGCGCTCCTCTGCTCCTCTCTGAATGAGTTCAGACGGCACAACGACGCTGGATTCTCAAGTCCACTGGAGCGGAAAGCAGAGAACGCATGACATGTTGCTTTAGAGAATTAGCATATAAATGAGCTCAGTGCTTATCAAGTCTATTTATGAGCCCAACTGCACTGAGAGCTGATCCTGCTGCTCTCCAGCATTATTACATCTGTGAGTGACGTCACTCATCTTACACAGAACTCTGACATTTACTTTCATAGAAGACACTTTCTTACAAAACGCTCCTATGAAGAGTCACCAGGGCAAGTAGCTGAGAATCCAGGTGCTCAGAACAAGAACACAACACAGCAAACATTAGATCAAACAAGCTTCAAGGAATGTTCCTGGATCAGTACAAGTTAAGCCCAATTGAAATGTTACATAATTACCATAAAAAGTCATTCTAACTCTAATTCTAATGGTTCATTTTTGAGTGGGGCTGGACGGTTTGCACAATTTGTACAAGTTGTGGTCTAATTCTCAAACTCTAATGTAGATGATTCAAAAAACTGATTTCCAGATCCATTGATAACTCTCCATTCTCTAATCAGAGGTTTTTATCTATTATTACTAATATGAGCACTTACGACTCAATCAAACAGTATAATCTTACCTATAGCAGATTTCAATCGATTAATAGGGTTGGGTATCGTTTGGTTTTTTACCGGTGCAAAATCGATACTTTAAACCTGGTGTGTTTGGATGGTGTGTCCTTGCGGTGCCTCAACGTACGTATTTAAAAAAATAAATAAATACAAAATTCCCCCCAAAAATGATGAATTGGCCATTAGCACTATAAACACATGATGTCCATTTCATTCATACTGGACGCCCTCGCACAGAAAATCCACATATCCAGTCACAGATGTAGCGAAACTCAGGAAATCCCTTATATGGACAAAGGCATCGCTATTATAGCTGTAATTTAACTGAGTAAACAGAACTATAAATTGACTATATGTATATAATTTGATTGATAAATCAAAGACCATAAAACGTCGACTGCAACACATAGTTTTCTTCTCTTTATTCAAGCCATCTGGTATTTTCATATTTAAGTATATTTATAATCCATTGTTAATCGATGTATTTTTAAAGTAGCGTATGGAACATATTTTCTGCCTCGTTCTGTGACGAGAAGCCTCATCAGATCACAGAAGGAAGCATGTGGCTGGTGTTGTGGAGTAAAAAGGTTATAATGTTCTCTTTTGTTGGACAACAGGTTTAGAAATGTGAATACAAGGGAAGTTTAGCTTTAGGCATTTTAATATAAGCATGTTTAGCTTAGTTAACGGAAGACTACCTTCTGCCGTCAGAGCAAGTGTAATTACTGAATTCACGCGCTCCTCGGATGCTCTCATTTCCCGAGTTGTGCTTTTAAAGTGGAATGTGAAAACAACATGGACACTCACGTTACTACAAAGATGTGTTATATTTGTATTATTAGAGTTTTCCGACTTGAGTTCACGTGCATTTTTTCAGTTGGGAAATTATTTTTCACGTGTGTGGTGCCGGTGATGATGTTTCTTACGTCTGTTTCGGAGAACCAGAGGACACATATCTCAATCGATCGCTCAGGCATGGCACCGAAACACTGCGTTCTGATTCAGTTCTAGTACATACCGATTGCATAGGTACCGGTGCCATATTGGTACAGGGTTTCGGTACCCAACCCCCTACTCGATAGAGGTAAGATATTATACTAATTTCTGCACGCAATGACAATTTGAGCTCTTGCTCACCGATGGTACGAGCCCTATACAACACCATGTCATGCTGACTCTCTTCTTTGACAGTTTCTCTGATCCTCTGTGGATCTCCTAACTCCTCTGCTCTCGTGCCCACATCACAGCTGATTACACGGCAAACACTCCCGTTCCCCGGCCGCCGACGTTTAGCCAAATCTTAAACGTCAGAGTTTAGAGCCACCTGGAATAATATGTACATTCACAATAATATTACATTGCATTCATAATCCACTCTTGTAACATCTTGTTGCTTTCTTAAGTAAAACAATTCTCATAATCATACGAGTGCTACAACCTCAGTACACTCTCTCATCCAAATCGTAAATCACATTCAGAGCCCAAGTCCCTCCTGCTATGACCCACACAGTGCTTTGTGGTTTGCCGATGGTGCATCAGACTCGCATCACATCAATTCTTCCCTAACGCTCACTCAGATTCACTGCAAATAGATTAAATTGGTATCACAAACCCTGCCGAAGACTCGGCGCGAGCCGATATGGAGGGAGGAGGTGTCCGTGCAGGATTACACAAGGTATAAAACACAAAACCTCACCTGATTATGTCCACTGACTCAATGTCACTTTCATAAAAAGGCAATGATACCTTAGTGAAAACCTGTCCATCTGCATATCCCCATACTTCACTGTCTCACTGCGATCAGCCCTGTTTTGGTAACCTATGTGACACTGAAGGACTGGAGAAATGAAGATTTGCCATCATTTTAAAATTTTTAAGTCTTTCATAGCAATCATGTTTTTGACCTGGGTGTTCTTAAGAATTTACGTTCAAAAACATGAAGACATACTGATCTCTAACTTTTAAACAGTGACATAAAAGTGTCATTCAACTTAAGGAGCTCCAGAAGAGAGTCCACACACACTCACTCACTCACTCACAAACAATGCGCACACACTCCCAGTCACTTCACAAGCTCAAATTTCCCGCACACATCTCACACCACACACCTCACCATCACCACTAAACCACACTCTTCACGACCTTCTCTCACGACACACACCACACACGCACACACCACTACGCCTCACCTCACTCCACACACCCTACACCCTCGCTCACTAAACACCACACCACACACCTCATCACACAGCCCACATGCTCACGTCTGTAGCTGTCCTTCCCATCTATGCTCGGCTGGTTTGGGGGTGCACGTGTATCCGCTCACTCACACACAATGCTCACAGTCCGCACACAGCCATCACCAACCATGCTCACACCGCACTCGCTCACGTCACACACACATCTCACACATCACTCACCAACACAGAGCTACACCTCGCTTCACAGCTCACATACACCACACAACCTCACGTCACACACACACGCCCACTCCTCACACACACACACACCACACACTCTCACACACACACACACCACACACCCACACAAGCTCACGTCACTTCAGGCCCACCACGCTCACAACACCACACACCGACCCACACACACGCTCACCCATTATATCAAAGCGTCTCAAACACACCCAATGCTCACGCCTCACATCCACACACAACAGCACATGCCAACAGGCCATTCGCTTCACGCACCCCACACACTCTCACACACACCACACCACTCTCTCTCTCACTCACTCACATCAACCAACACACACACACACACAATCTCACTCACTCACACACACACGCTCACGACACACACACACACACACACACCACACACGCTCACCTACTCGCTCACACACACATGCTCACCACTCACACACACACACATACATACACACACTCACTCACACACACCACACACTCTCACACACACACACACACACACACACTCTCCCTCACGCACACGCCTCACCTCACAACACCACACCACCTACTCACCACCCTCCACACAACCACACACACACACAGACACACACACACACACTCACTCGCTCACACACACATGCTCACTCGCTCACTCACACACACATGCTCACTCACTCACACACACATGGCCCTCACATCACTCACCCACACACACACCCATGCTCACATCGACACACACACACACACACTCATATACACACACACACACACTCACTCACACACTCACACACACACACACACACTCACTCACTCACACACACACACACTCACTCGCTCACACACACACACACACGCACCACACACACACACACACACAACTCACACACACACACACACCACGCTCACTATCGTTCACACACACCCACACAACAACCACACATGCTCACTCACAACACTCTCACACTCACACTCATACACACACACTCTCACTCGCTTACACACACACACACACAAACACACACATGCTCACTCACTCACACGCACACTCACTCACTCTGTATGCCTTATAAGCTCTTTTCCTCATGGGGAACAAAAATTTACCCCACAAGGTCAATATTTACTGGTATTACTATCGTTGTGGGGACATTTGTTCCTCAAGACGTAGGGAATACCAGGCACACACACACAGCTCTGAGTTGTGTTTGTATCTACTGCGTTTATCTACTTCCAGCAGTACAAGAATTACATTCATACACATATTGAGACGTCTCATCTAAATCAATAATCAAAATCAGCCAAACAGCCCAGTCATGAATATTCATCCTGGAAGGTTCACTTCATGAATATTTATACCTACTTTCCAACAGTTTTGCCAAAGCCGTTTTCTTTGCCAAAAGTGCTAATAAGTGAATCTATTTATTTATTTGTCTTAAGACTTTTAATTCTACATTTACTGGTTTAGGCCCATCTGAGAGTGACAGAGAAAGAGGACAGGTATTTTATTCTGGGCTTCTGTCTGTGGAGACAATGAACACCTGCAGCACCGACATTACTGTGTGTTTCAGGAATAATCACACACACACACACACACACACACATACACACACGCAACAGCTCCCCCAGACCACACGCTACCCCCAGAGCGACGCACACACACAGACACACACACACAGACACGCACACACAGACACTCACACACACACACACACACACACTCTCACACACAACACATACACATATACACACACACAACACAAACACACACAACACAAACACAACAACACACACACTCTCATCTCAATGTTGTGCTGCTGAAAGCATTTAAGATCTTCACACATTCATTCTGGAAGCTGCTCAGATAAGAATCAATGAACTCAATGTGTTCTCCACACTGCACACTTGCATGAACACACAAATCAGTTTGTTTGAATGATTCATTTCTATAGCTGCTTCTAAAGCTGATTGACGGATTCATTTCAGTCAGTCCACGTGTTTCCAGAAGACCACAGCTGGAATAACTGAAGTTCACAGTCAGAGAAGTCTCACACTTACACAGGACCGTCACGCAGAATATTCATGCTCAGGTGTGAAGACCATCTGGAAACTCAACCATATGATCTCTCCTGTCACAGCAGATGGATGCTTAGCATCGAACGCTGCTGATCTCTCGTCAGAGAGACAGTCCACCTTCTACTTCACCGTCAGGTTCATGTCACGTCAATAACAGCGCTGGCTCCTCACGAGACGTTTACAGCTCAGACGCTCAGGGTCACTGCACCAGCCAAGATGCTAACAATTTACGAAAAAGATACAAATGAGTTAAACAGAGCTTTTTCAGCTACAGTAAGTAAGAAATAAAACAGAAATTGAATAATCATATGTAGAAATAAAACAATGCATACTCTTCACTTAATGCAACTTACAATAGATAATGAAAAGAAGCAAAGTCACACTTTCTTGCAGACTGTTTAAACAGATGAGGCCAGACTTTCATACGGTTTCAGACCTTCAGCTGAATACTCCTGATATAAAGGAATCCTTAATAAACAGTAAAGCATTTAGTTTGTTTTTCAAGACTTGCGATGTCGGTGTGAGGACCACATCATTTGACCCCCAAATGTTTGCGTTTACATTCGGCTGATCTGGCGCTCGCTCCTCGCCGCTGTGTATTTGAACAGGTTGCCATGGCAACTGCGTCTGCTCTTCCTCTGACGCGGTGTGATATAACATCAGGAGCTTTCTGTTCCTCGTGTCTGTGTGTGACCTGCTGCTGTCCTGGGCCAGCGATCCCGAGACGCCTTAACAAGACCGAGTTCATGCTCAAGTTAGACGAACCTACGGAGAGCCTTTCCCAGCTGAAACCATTCACGGACACGCTCACTGACGAGTCACGAAATCTGCTCTTCTGAACACTATACTCAAGTATCCTGTTAATAATATTCACCTGATATCTGATGAACACATGATCGTCAGTAATCTCAAAGATGTTCCGGAGAGCCTCCTGTCAGCTGCACTTGTCGCCTGTTGTGTGTCTGTTTCTCTTGTTGAGAGAAATGTGCCTTTACATCAAACTTTTATTCAACTTTACATGATTGCTGATATTGTAATGGTGCTTATTAGAATCTTTATTATTAGGGAAGAGCAAGTCAAATGCCATGTTCACTATATAGACATTCCCTTCCACTCCATATATTTGGAAACAGCTAAATAATGTATGAAATCAGAAGCTTACCATTAAAATGCTGTTTAAAGAGATGTACTGCACAGAACGAGGAACGAAAAATACTTTTAAAAATGAAAAATTAGGGAATCGACAGGAAAGGGGAGCGCCGTATCTCATTCAGAGTTAGAAATTGAGCTACCATTTATTATAATCACTTTTGTGTTAAAAAAGATCAAGTGATCTCTCCTTCTGGCAACTAACAATCTATTTAATCTTTCATCTAATCTCATTCATCTATTTTAATTAGAGAGCTGATGAATGTACCTGTCAACACATAATGTGTAAGGTGTGCATCACCAGGTCCATCCATAGATCAGCCTCGCACCAGAGCCTCATACTATAGACAAAAGTACATGATATGGACTGCATGAATTAATGCTAACCTAAAGATTCATAAATGTCAGTCTGTGACATGCTGGAGAAACAAACAGTGGGAACCCAGACAGCAAACAGAAAGTCATGACTACATGTCAGTCTTCTGCAAATCAGCACAACGACGTCAATCGACTGTGCCTTTCCTGACAGAAATCAGCACGAGCTTTTAGCCGCCGCTGTCAGCTGAGCTCCTGCCTCTAATTAAACACAGCAGAAACGAAGCGGCACGACCACGGCGTCTGATTCAGCATTCAGTGTCTGAACAGATCCTGATTCAAGAGAAGGACAGAAAATCAACACAGTTTATATCTGAAGAAAACTGACACTACAGGAAACCCAATTCATCAGAAAATGAATCACGATTACCTGATGGTAAAAACACTCAGTCACAGCATACTATTTAGAAGAGGAGTACTACTGCATGAGAGGGTTAGGCTACTGCTGGGTTTTCTAGTTTCTTCACTATCTCAGAATCATTTAGAGAAGAACCTGGGCCCGTATTCACAAAACATCTTAAGGGTAAAAGTAGCTCATAACTCGCCGATTTAGGAGAAAATCGTAAATTTAGGACTCCTACATTTTTGCTCAGAGTATTTCACAAAGTGTTTCAGCACTAAAACTAGCTCCTAAATCTGTGAAAGGTTAGGAGCAGTGAAGAGGAGTCCTAAGTCTCTGAGACCTAGCCACAAACTATCCTAAAATAGCTGTTGCCGGCAATCTGCCTCAGAATGTAAACATTTTACAAACACACTGCATTTATTAGCACACATATGTTTTCACATAGACTGGGGAGGAAACGTATCGCAGTGATACGAGCGGTACACCTTCTTCGATATCAATAGAAAAATGTTTGATATAGCGCACGTGCTCTGAGTGACGCAGACAGCACACACAAACACGAACACATGCTGCATTGAGTGCTGTGCCTGCCTGTGATGAGGAGATTGTGAATAAAGAATGAATATTAGTAGAATTTAAAATAAACATTTGGATTTGAATGTTAGGTGCGTTTCTTATCCTCAAATAAACCCAACAGATGCATGCAGTTTGGTGTTGACATTACCAATGAATACTATTAAAACAGTAGCATTCGTGGGGATTGACCACAACATCGCTTCTGACTGCATATAACTAGTGATCCTGGTTTGAGTGGGCTTTCTAACCTCTGTGGTCGCTGAAGCACCTTGCAGATGTCAATAAACGTAGGGCCAAATGGAATCAGTCGCTCCCAGAGCAGAATTCATTTCCTTCCCTGTTCTCTTCAGCACCCATCAAACACAAACGCTGCCTGACCAGAATGTATAATGACTACAGCTCTATATCTCCAAACAGCATGCAAATGGAGTCACAGGACCAAATCAATCCATGAGGGAATGTTAGCGTAAATACTGCAAATCATTTCCATGATTTTTGATAAGAGCTCTACAAAACAATAGCCTATTCAAAATGGAGAAACGTGGAGATTAGTAAGTTACTGTCATATCACCATTAAAACATGAAACCTTTTCTTGTTTTCATTTTCTTCGGAGAAGGATTGCCAGTGATGTAATAAAGTACTGTCGAGTACTGAATGAGAAGAATCTGTCAGAATATGGTTTTGATGAGTACGTGTTTCACATGGTGTCCTTTAATAATTAAAGGGAACAAATACGTCTCCAAGTACATTCCAACACACAGTACAATTATTACAGTTAAATGCCTTTTGGGACTCTGTTTAAACAACCTGAGTGATACAGAATTAACATAGGTATGGAACCTGTGTATGATTTTCTACCATGTACCCAATGAGATCACAAACCTCAATAATTCCAAATAACTGATAAGTCCTGCTAACTCATGAACATGTACTTTGCTGTGGCTGCTAAAGGATGACCTGCAAGAATGTAGGCTTATATCCTGGAGATTTCTACAGTTTGTGTAAATGAGTGAAGGACTTCTGGTGAAGTCTCATAGTGACCTGATCTAACAGAGACCCCTATTGGCAGCTCATCCTCCCACACAGACAGAGACAGACAAAGCTTTGGTTTAATTTGTCACTGTTCCCACATCACAACAGCTACCTCATGAATTGAGAAGCATTCTAGGCGAGCACTTAAGTTACATTGATATGTAATCGTATGGATAACCGGAAGAACAGGAGCAGAAGCAGAATGGGAAAATGTGACATGCACCATTCTACACCTGTACGCAGATCTAACTAGTGATCACTTCATTCTTTATAATCAAAAGAAACAGTTAGCTTCAGCTGCTTGTGTTCATGTCCGTAATGGTAACTTCATGTCTGGAAGAAAAAAATTATCGTAATGGCATTGTAAAGCCTTGCTGTAATTTAAATGAGAGATAAATGAGTGTCTGTGGGTTCCAGAGTTACTGTGCATCCTAATGAGCGCTTTCTTTATCCTGAGAGCAAATCAATAGCACTAATGGACATAAGCAGCCTCATCAATAACATTAGATGGAAAGAAGTTATTGCTCTGGCTCCATAATACACATAAGCTACAAACTACACCTTTTCCTTGTGTGCAGACACCATCTCAACATCACTCCTCCAGCTGAGCCAATGAAAGCTGCTCTGAACCACATACTGACAGCAGGACCTGTTTGAAAGCTTCAGTGTACTGGAGGTCAAAGGTCCTGCAAGGACACATGCAGGTGTAGCTCTGCATCAGTCTGTGAAGCACTGGCCTCCGACAACAATCAGAGAAGATCCCGTTCGCTCATCATCATCATCATCATCTCCACACTAGAATGCGCTGCTACATTCAGATCATCGTAGGTTCGTGTCCTCGTAGGTTCGTGTCCATCCACGAAATAATCAGCTAATTCGCGTCTGAATCACACTCACTGAACAAACTCCAGCACGGCGGGCAATCCGGAGACGGAGGAAAGTAGAAGCAAACCCAATAATCTAAGACGCGTTCGGGGAAATGTGATCTGAACATCAGGCGATCAGTATTCAGGAATCGAGAGCGATCTGCTCTGAAACATCACAGTGAGGCGGACTGAAGTTATCTGTGGCACGTCCTCTGGTTACACCGCCGTGAACACACGCCTCACGAGCGCATGCAGAAATAAAGACCATCAGATTCTTACCTTCAAATCCGAAGAGTACGAAGAATCCCGGGATGAGGATCGAGTGTATCCAAAAGCAGCTCATGTCGTCTGGTTCCGATGAATGCAGCCCTGGCCGCCCCGCGTGTGTGTGTGTGTATATGTGTGTGTTCTGGCTCGGCTCGGCTCGGCTCGGTAATGACAGCAGCAGCTCGCGCTTAAGTGTTCGGATGCGGATGCTGCAGAGCTGCTGATGTTTCTCTGCTGCTTTGCTGCCATCTAACGAAAACGCGAATGAAGCTCATTAATGATGAAAGACACGTACAGGTCTGCTGTCCTCTCTCATTCTCACGAGCACATCTCTCTCACGACCCACTATTATATGCGACCCAGTCTGTTAAAACATTGAAGGGAAACTGCATTCCTAAAGCTAGAAGAACTTTTATCTAAAAGAGCAGCAGTCTGTTAACACCTTATTTGCAAATGCACGTAATGACTTTAACATTAATAACTAACAAATACTGTCGAATAATATAAGAAACATTTACATCATTTTTTTATTGCCATACTGTAGCTAAATACACTAGGCTTACTGATGAGTTTGTCAAGGCAATAACATTAAAGAGTAAACTTGAGTGAAAATGCACAAAGTGTTATTTCAAGTTTCACATCGGAACACCGCGTTTAATTAAATAAATTCGTACTTGTCAAGAGTAACAATAAACTGAGGCTGTGTTCGAAATGGCATACTTGCTTACTGCGCAGTACACAGTGCATACTGCCTACTATTTTTTTTAAAGAATAGTGTGTGAAACAGTATACAATAAGCAATAAATGTTTCAGAGTAGTATGCTTAAGTGCTGTCACTTGACAAACACTGAACATTAATTCAGCACAGCTGTCAAGGTTGTTACCTTAGAAACAAATGAGCTAACTGTTCTTTTTACAAAGGCTTGTTAATAAGGCTTCATACTAGTAAACAATGCTATATTGCCCAATTGAACTCATTTCATAATTGATTAACTTTACATATTGGACAGAACTAAATCAACACTGAGCTGTCTTTATTGATATTTTTGGTAGTTACACTAAGTGGCGATATATTAAAAAGCGATATATTCTAGTTACACTGGGCCTCATTTATCAATCTAACGTAGAAACGAGCGCAGATCTGTGCGCACAAATCACCTTACGACAGAGTTCACGTGTGATTTATGAAACATTCGTATGCTGCCAATCTCATCGTACGAATGATCGCATGTTGATAAATGTGGCGCCAGAAAACAATCGTCATTTGAATATCACGCCCCTAAAAACACCCGGTTTAGAAGCCTCGCCCTAGAGTTTACGACACGGAGAAACGAAACCCGGCCAAAAAGAGGAAGTAATCTCGCTGAAGAGAAATTGATCTTACTCCAAAAACACCCGTTAACCTTGTAATTGCAAACTATTAGGCTACATTAATATATGTAATTTATATGTATATTAAAATACTGGTAAATATAAACAGCCTATTTAGTTCCCCTCACTCTACAACAAATATTTTAAATTTAACGGTATTCAGAACAGAACAAGAATGAAAAGTAAGTAGTTATAAAATTATATTTTAAACTATAAAATAAAACTAATTAGGCTATAGTGGCATTCATTATAAACAGCATACAAATGTCAAGCAAAACTGAAACGGCATTGGGCTCACGCGCCTGTCTCATACCAGAAGAATCCAAATGTATCCATTTTTGCCATATTTGTAACATTTGTTTGCATAACTATTATTTATTATGCAGCCTAAACATGGCTTTATACTTCACTCATGTTCTAATATCCGTGTAAAATCCTTCACATGTGCAAAAATGTTTATTGTTTGGGCGCTGCACGCTGATTTTACAGCGGACCTTTTAAAATAAACAGTGTAACTTTTATGTTTGGTTGACTGCATTTTAGTTTGATGATGAATGGCTGAAATGTCAGGAAATGGTAGAACTAATGTTGTTTGTGTGTGCGTGAGGCGCCTGTGCGATCAGATGGATTCAATCAAATAAAGATATAAAGAAAATACATTAAATGCATTAAGAGTGTCACAAAAACGAGCTTAGCCTATACTTGTTGCACAGTGTTTTTCCCCCCTTTTGTTAATCTTTTAATTATATTATAGCCTATTATATATTTTGTGTGATCCTATTGATTTGATTCCTTTTATAAACTTAATTTCAGTTTTTCTCCTTTCACAGAAGCGCTGCAGGTGCATGATGCGACGATTGAATCCTCACGGTCTTGTTTATGCTGCTATTCGCGCATATAAAGCTAAAGCCCTGTACAAAACAACACCAAAAAAAGACATTCTAATCTTACTGATTAATGATCGACTAATGAGCTTCGTTTGACGGTCAGGAATATAAAAATGAACAAAATGCTGTCATTCTACAAATCTCCACCGTATTTACTATGCTCTGCGCAAGTTCAGGTAACTCAGAAACTTGCGTACACGAGCTGAGAGCAGACGTGAGATTTGATCGTAGCCACCACTCACGTCCATATTGATCAATTCCAAGTTTTGCATTGAAACGACCGTATGCTCAATTTTCTGTCGTACGTTCGTTTCGTAAATGAGGCCCACTAAGTGCAAATAATGATCAATTCTGTTTTCACTAAAATAGCAGCATTTTCTTTAGCAACAGGAGTGTGGATAGTAGTTAGGTAGCAGATATTTATACCTCAATACTGTAGTACATTATAAAACAGTATGCAATAACATATTGGGCCTCATTTATCAATCTAACGTAGAAACGAGCGCAGATCTGTGCGCACAAATCACCTTACGACAGAGTTCACGTGTGATTCATGAAACATTCGTATGCTGCCAATCTCATCGTACGAATGATCGCATGTTGATAAATGTGGCGCCAGAAAACTATCGTCATTTGAATATCACGCCCTTAGAAACACCCTGGTTTAGAAGCCTCGCCCCTGAGTTTACGACATGGAGAAACGAAACCTGGCCTAAAAGAGGAAGTAATCTCGCTAAAGATAAATTGATCTTACTCCAAAAATACCCGTTAACATTGTAATTGCAAACTATTAGGCTACATTAATTTATGTAATTTATATGTATATTAAAATACTTGTAAATATAAATAGCCTATTTAGTTCCCCTCACTCTACAACAAATATTTTTAATTTAACGGTATTCAGAACAGAACAAGAATGAAAAATAAGTAGTTGTAAAATGACATATTCAACTATAAAATAAATCTAATTAGGCTATAGTGGCATTCATTATAAACAGCATACAAATGTAAAGCAAAACTGAAACGGCATTGGGCTCCCAAATGTATCCATTTTTGCCATATTTGTAACATTTGTTTGCATAACTATTATCTATTATGTAGCCTAAACATAGCTTTATACTTCACTCATGTTCTAATATCCGTGTAAAAAATATTTGTTTGGGCACTGCACGCTGATTTTACAGCAGACCTTTTTAAAATAAACAGTGTAACTTTTATGTTTGGTTGACTGCATTTTAGTTTGATGATGAATGGCTGAAATGTCAGGCAACGCTAGAACTAATGTTGTTTGTGTGTGCGTGAGGCGCCTGTGCGATCAGATTTAATCAAAGACATAATTCAATTCAAGTTTATTTGTATTGCGCTTTTCACGATACAAATCATTGCAAAGCAACTTTACATCAAATTAGGTTTCTACAATATTTAGTGGTAGCTTATCAGTGGTGACTGTCAGTTAATGTAGGCTACATATGGCAGAAATGTACGGAAAAATCAATTAAAGACGTAATCAAACAGACGATGAAAAGACATAAAGAAAATAAATCAAATGCATTAAGAGTGTCACAAAAACGGCGTAGCCTATACTTGTTGCACAGTGTTTTTCCCCCCCTTTTGTTAATCTGTTAATTATATTATAAAAAAAAAAAAAAAAAAAAAAAAAAAAAAAAAAAAAAAAAAAAAAAAAAAAAAAAAAAAAAGACCTATCATAATATTGTGTGATCCTATTTATTTTATCGCTTTTATAGACTTAATTTCTGTTTTTCTCCTTTCACAGAAGTGCAGCAGGTGCATGATTAATGATCGACTAATGAGCTTCATTTGATGGTCAGGAAAATAAAAATGAACAAAATGTTGTCATTCTAGAATTCTCCACCGTATTTACTATGCTCTGCGCAAGTTCAGGTAACTCAAAAACTTGCGTACACGAGCTGAGACAGACGTGAGATTTGATCGTAGCCACCTCTCACGTCCATATTGATAAATTCCAAGTTTTGTGTTGAAACGACCGTACGCCCAATTTTCTCTCGTACGTTCGTTTCGTAAATGAGGCCCATTGAGTGTAAATTATCATATATATATACTGTATATAAATAACTGTATTAGATGAATGCTACTTTATTGGGACAAAAACCTTCCTAAAGCATACACAACACTGTATTATTGAGGCGTTTTATTTCCACTTCAAATATTTACTTAATTTTTATTGAAAATAAATTTCTTTCTGATCTGGTATGTGATGGGAAAAGGAGAAGCATGAGTTTGACAAAAGCCAGGATCGAACTCGGGTCAACTGCGTCAAAAGCAAAGCGCTCACGTGTTTACTCGTGTTAATCACAGCCGGCATTGGTGGGCTGAATAGCCTCTGCCAACAAATCAGGCTATGTATTTGTCTTTTTAGAGCTGCTTTACAGCAGAATTGAATTCTGTTTGCATAATTGAAATATTTTTATTTACACATTTTATTTATATATTATATTGCTGCAATATTATTATTATTTAATATCTTTGTAAGAATCTGTACTGTATAAAGCGCTATAAAGATAAAGGTGACATCATTTGATGATCGGAAACGTGCTGTAGAGATTAAAGTACAATTTATGTCCTACTAACAATACTGTTTTTAGATACACAGCGATAGTTTGTAGTTTACATGTATATACGTACAAATATAAGTGTTACATTTATAATTACTATTCCCCACCTCCCGTTCACTCGCGCGTTTGAAGATGAAACGTCACATGGAGCGCATTGCGTTGTGGGAAACAGTATCCCATGCAGTGTCTTCAGATGCATGCATCAAATTTCAGCAAATGTAGCAGGTAATTCGGGCATTCCATGCATACAGAAAGTTCACATACTATTCACAGTATACACACAGCATACTGCAATATATTATGGTAGTATGCCATTCCGAACAGCTTCTGTACTAATTTCAGTGTACTTGAGTTATATTTAACAGATTCTGGCAAATATAGTAAGTCATCCGGTTATTCCATGCATACAGAAAATGTGCCATACTATGCACACAGACATCCTGGATACTGCATAAATAGTAAATAGTAGTATACATCATGGCATGTTCGACACGTCGAGAGCACTATATCTCCATTCATGTCTAGTTATTTCTCGTTTTAAACCCTGCTTAGGAATAATTGCGTGCTGTGGCCCACACGCCTCTTTACGTTATAGTTCAGTGTTGGCGTTTCGGTCCACGGTGCGCGTGGAGAGATGAAGCGGGATCAGTGCAGGACTGAATGGGTTGCTTTCTTTTAATACTAAAAAAAAAACAACAACAAACAAAAAAAAAAAAAACAAAAAAAAAAAAAAAAAAAAACAACAAAAAAAAAAAAAAAAAAAAAAAAAAAACAAAAAAAAAAAAAAAAAAAAAAAAAAAAAACAAAAAAAAAACAAAAAAAAAAAAAAAAAAAAAAAAAAAAAAAAAAAAAAAAAAAACAAATCAAAAAAAAAAAAAAAAAAAAATAAAACACCCCGAGGGGGAAAACAGACAGGCAGGCTAGGAACTGCATTACATGCAGACATAACACACACAATGAAAAAACGACGGATCAGCACAGGATTCTTCTTCTTCTTCTTTTTCTTCAATGGCCGTTCACTCCTTAGGAGTATTACCGCCACCTACTGTAGATCTTGCGCACATGGGTTATGAATCTGTACTGGAGGAGAGAAAAAAAAAGTAATGTTTTTGTAATGCCCCACCCACCCCAGAGGATCAGATCAGCACAGGATTACAGACACCAGGAGAATAAATAGGAAACCAAATGAGGAGGCCAGCGAGGGAGACACAGGTGGAGCAACTTAAACAATAATGAGGTAACAAGATGGGCGGGGCAAGACAATAGACAGGAGAGAGCACATGGCACCCAACAAACACAACACAAGCCATGTGCTCACAGAAAACAGTGTCATCTGGTGGACATCCCGGGCACACCCGCTGAAGACTGTGACAGTTTCTGTCCGGATTCTGGAGCTTCAGATTCGATTCTTGGCTTTAACCGATCGGCTTGCAGACGATGAGGAGTTGAAAACAACGCTTTCTGCTTCCCGTAGTGACGTTTGCGCACAGTTTGCATACTTTGTTGCAGACGAAGTGGATTAGATGTAATATTCCTCAGATAAACAAACGTTTATGTTTTGCATGTAGCAACCAGAATTACTGTTTATTCAATACGTTTATGTGCTGCTTACAGTGCCTGTAAGAAGATCAGGATAAACAATTTAAATAACAATAAAGTGTGGTCCATATTTTAATCAGTTTTATTTTTGATAAACATGACACAGGGATTGGGCAGTATTTGAAATACAAAATACTATTTTGGTTTTAAATACCGTTTTGCATTTAAATACATTTAATCTTAGTATTTTTGTATTTTCAAAATACATAAGGTACTTTGCCAATCAACCTCCTTATTAGACTGCTGATTTCCTGCAGGGATGGGCAGTATTTTAAAATACATGTATTTGAAATACTATTTTGTATTTTGTATTTAAATACCTTTGGAAAAAAGTCAAATGTATTTTGTATTTAAATACATTTAATCTTATTATTTTTGTATACTTGTTGATCCAGGAAATCAGCAGTCTAATAAAGAGGTTGATTGACAAAAAGTATTTTATGTATTTTGAAACTACAATATAAGATTAAATTTATTTAAATACAAAATACATTTGACTTTTTCCAAAGGTATTTAAATACAAAATAGTATTTCAAGTACATGTATTTGAAATACTGCCCATCCCTGCTGTAATTTGTATAATTATTTCATTAAAACATTGCCAAATTATAGTTTTCCATTCTGCAATTAAGCAATGATTTACTCTACATTCAATGAAATTCATGAGCAGAACATTAAAAACTTTGTTGTAATCAGCAACATAGATAAAAAAAAAAAAGTCAAATTAAAACCAGCATCACACCAGGACAATACACTGAATCAAAATGAAAATATATGAACTTGTATTAAGAAAAAGGAAAAGCTGTCCATATTGCACAGAGATATATTTGTTCATGAGAGGAAACGTATAGCTGTTGCCAGCCAATAGTTTAACACCAGTCTTTCTATGACTTTCTCCATGAACTATTTCACTAAAATCTTTGATTCTCTCTCTTGCATGGCTATCCAATTAACTACTCTGAATGGTCACGACTGACCGTAATGCCAATGTTGATGAAGAGTTTGAAGTGTCTTCAGCATTCGAGGGTGTAAGTTAGAGGCCATTATAGATTCTACATGTTTGACTCTTTGACTCTTTAGCAGTTTGAATCCTTGTGCACTACTACAAACACTAAGGCATGAAAGGTTAGGCATAACTGTGACAGAACTGCACAAATCGGCCCTTGTTGTGGCTTTTTCTGTGATGCTGTGCAGGTGCTGAATGATATTTATGACAGCAGGAGAATTTGCTGGAGAAAGCGTTTGTTCTTTGTGAACTGCGCTCATCCCTCAAGGCTGTGCATGAGCTTCTCAGAGATCTTTAAAAACTGAAATGACGCACTGTAAATAATTTAAGACTCAAAGAATGGCTTCAAGGACAAACACATTTCTATGTAGACTTACAAATATTTACAGTGTTTGTTTTTCTGAGAAAGCAGTGGGAGGAAGACTTTTCTTTATTCTGCCTTATAAAGAGTTTGAGTTTCAAATCGTCTCACAGCATGAAGCGGCCTGAGTGCGCTCGCTCCATATCAATCACACTGCTCTTTCTATCTCTCTCTTTCTCTTGCTCTGAAACTGAAACTGGGTTATTAGTGCGAGAGAGAGAGAAAGTCAAGTGATTTTCTGCAAAGAGTGGTTGTTTTAGCCACTGTGTTTTTGATTCCAACTGAGAACAGCAATTATTCTTCACTAGTGTATCCATCCTCTTCTGTGACAAAATCAATTTTATATCTGAATAATCATTCGCCAACAGTAGGAACGTGATTGTTTCGTGTACATAATCTGTATCATTGTATTTCGCTAGGACAAGTCCAAATGACATTGACTGCTGTGACTCAGATGTTGTGAAGTCACTCACATCTCTGGTGAGTTAGTGCCATTGTAAATGTTTTATTAATATTACCTAGACAATTTTAGATGTTCTCTCTCAAAGTCTCACTAGAAGGGTTAATTTTTCCTGTAACAAACATACCTATAGCTACATGTTCTTCTCTAAAGTCAAATAACTTTTTATCACAGATCTGTGCTTTTGGACATAGCAAAGGTCTAAAGATGTGCCTCACAGCAAGCAGGTCTCTGGTTCAAGGCCTTTCTGAGTGGAGTTTGCATGTTCTCTCCATGTCTGTGTGGGTTTCCTCCAGGTTCCCCTACAATCTAAAGACATGCAGCATACTGCAGGTGATGGATAGATGGATGGAGGGATGAATGGATGGATGGATAGATGGATTGATGGATAGGACGGATGGACTGACAGACAGATGGATGGATTGTTTGATGGATGAATGGATAGGTGGTTGGATTGAGGAGGGATGGAAGGATGGATGGATGAATGGATGGATGGAGGGAGGGATTGATGGGTGGAGGGATGGATGGATGAATTGATTAATGGAGGAATGGATCGAGGGAAGAATGGATAGATAGTTGGATTGATGGAGGGAGGGAAGGATGGATGGGTGGATGTATGGATGAGTGTACTGACAGATGGAGGGATGGAGGGATTGATGGATGAATGGATGGATGGACGGATGGCCATATCAGGTATGTTCAGGTGTAATTCAGGTTTGTTCCTCTTGATGAAATAATAATAATACATGTGTTTTGCATTAGTAAATACAAGTAAATTATATAAATTCACATTACATGTGTTATATACAACTATCAGGCATAACATTATGACCACTGACAGGTGAAGTGAAAAACACTAATTATCTCTTCATTAAGGCACCTGTTAGTGGGAGGGATATACAGTGGGGAAAAAAAGTATTTAGTTAGCCACCAATTGTGCAAGTTCTCCCACCTAAAAAGATGAGAGAGGCCTGTAATTTTCTCATAGTTGAGGTATACCTCACCATGAGAGATAAAATGAGAAAAAAAATCCAGAAAATCACATTGTAGGATTTTTAAAGAATTTATTTGCAAATTATGGTGGAAAATAAGTATTTGGTCAATTACAAAATTTCATCTCAATACTTTGTTATATACCCTTTGTTGGCAATGACAGAGGTCAAACGTTTTCTGTAAGTCTTCACAAGGTTTTCACACACTGTTGCTGGTATTTTGGCCCATTCCTCCATGCAGATCTCCTCTAGAGCAATAATGTTTTGGGGCTGTCGCTGGGCAACATGGATTTTCAACTCCCTCCAAAGATTTTCTATGGGTTGAGATCTGGAGACTGGCTAGGCCACTCCAGGACTTTGAAATGCTTCTTACGAAGCCACTCGTTGTTGTGTTTGGGATCATTGTCATGCTGAAGGACCCAGCCATGTTTCATCTTCAATGCCTTTGCTGATGGAAGGAGGTTTTCACTCACAATCTCACGATACATGCCCCCATTCATTCTTTCTTTTACACGGATCAATCGTCCTGGTCCCTTTACAGAAAAACAGCCCCAAAGCATGATACTTCCACCCCCATGCTTCACAGTAGGTAATGTGTTCTTTGGATGCAACTCAGCATTCTTTCTCCTCCAGTTGAAGTTTTTACCAAAAAGTTCTATTTTTGGTTTCATCTGACCATATGACATTCTCCCAATCCTCTTCTGGATCATCCAAATGCTCTTTAGCAAACTTCAGACGGGCCTGGACAGGTACTGGCTTAAGCAGGGGGACACGTCTACACTGCCGGATTTGATCCCTGTCGGGCGCCAGTGGTTAACTAGAAAATGGTAAAAACACTTTGTTACTAGACTATTGTGTCCACATCCGTCTCTGCATGGGTCATTCCACTAGGCGAGGGTCCCAAAAACCACACCGTGTGGTTCCTGGGATTATTTGCTCACAGTATTTCTGTCTCATAATTGACCAACCGTGAATGAGAACATACATTGGGGGTCTTGGGAAGCCCACACAATCGAGGGAGATTATCAGTGGTCTTGTATGGCTTTTATGCCAGGGGTTTCTAATATCTCCCACAGTTGATTTCTTCACACCAAGCTGCTAACCTATTGCAGATTCAGTCTTCCCAGCCTGGTGCAGGTCTACAATTGTGTTTCTGGTGTCCTTTGACAGCTCTTTGGTCTTGGCCATGGTGGAGTTTGAGTGTGACTGTTTGAGGTTGTGGACAAATGTCTTTTATACTGATAACAAGTTCAAAAAGATGCCATTAATACAGGTAACGACTAAAAGAGGAAATGCAGAGGAGCCGGAAAGCCTTAAAGAAGGTACAGTCTGTGATAGCCCGAAACAAGCAATGGCTTTTTTGATAGGGTGACTAAAGCGGCCATACTTATTTTACTGAGGAATTTACCGATTAATTCTTTAAAAATCTTACAATGTGATTTTTCTGGATTTTTTTTTTTCTCATTTTGCCTCTCATAGTTGAGGTATACCTATGATGACAATTACAAGCCTCTCTCATGGGGCTTGTGGGGAGTGGGAGAACTTGCACAAATGGTGGCTGACTAAATACTTTTTTGCCCCACTGTATTATGAAGCAAGTGACTTTTATCGCTCAAAGTTGATGTATGTTAGAAGCCGTGTAAAAAATGTGCAAGTAGCAAAGAAGCAAGGATTTGAGCTAAGAATCTTGAAACAGCCAAATTGTGTGAGGGTTGGCTGGAGAACAGAAACTGGAGGTGGTCCTTCAACGATCTCTTTGCGGGTGTTCCTGGGTCTGCAGTGGATCGTATCTATGACACAATTGGTCCAAGGGAAGACATGTGACCCCAGTGTGGCCAAGCTCATTGATGCAGCGTGGGGAGCGAAGGCTGGACCCTATGATCTGAATCCCACAGACGCGCACTGTAGTCTCAAATTGCATCAGGAAGGTTAATGCTGGTTCTGATGGAAAGGTTCAGAAACACAGTGCATCGTCGCGTTGTTTGCATATGGGGGTTTTTTTTTTTTTTTTTTTTTTTTGCCTGCATAGTAGCCTCAGATCCCAGTCAGGGGTGCCCATGCTGACAGGTCCAACCGCTGACAGTGGCACTGAGCAACAGACCTGTACCGGCGGGGCCAGTGTGATTTATTTGATGTCTTCTGATAATCGCCCTGCCACAAGGCAAAAGATGGTTATGAATTGGTTTGAGGGCACAACAACGAGGTTGTTTTGAGGTGTTGAGTCGCCTCCAAATCCCCAGATCTTCAATCCACTCGGCACTTGGTGGATGTTGCTAAACAAACAAATTCCGATCCATGTGGAGGCCTCCACCGTGGCAACTTACAGGACTTAAAGGAATGTGCTTTTAGGGCTGGACTATATGGCCAAAATATATATCATGATATATTTTTTAATTTCGGTCGATACGATATAATTTCCGATATTGATATGAACACTATTTTAAAAAGCCTCATAAAAACGGCCAAGATTGGCCACAACAGATGTCTGTACCTACACACTTATGAAAAATTAATTTGCCAACTTCTATGAAACCTACTCCTATAAAACTGTATAATATTTTAGGAAAAAATGGCGCAAATAAGTAAATGTTCACCTTTTATTGGTATTTATCCTTCATACAAACAAGAAATGTTAAATCACTGTCAAATAAATCTCAGACTCACCTTATTAATTATTAATATTTTTTACTTCAAACTATAGGCAAACATACCAGTCAAAAGTTTTTTGAACAGTAAGATTTTTAATGTTTTTTTAAAGAATGATTAAAAAGAATATTCTGCTCACCACGCCTGCATTTATTGATCCAAAGCAAAACAGTAACTTTTGAATATTTTACTATTTAAAAATACCTGTGTCTATTTTGAATATATAATGTATTCCTGGATTTCAGCAGAGCTTAGCATCATTCTCCAGCACTGATCCTTCAAAATCGTTCTAATCTTCTGATTCTCTGCTCAAAAACTATTTATTAGTAAGGAGTCTGGAAATAGCGGAGTAATTTTTTTCAGGTTTCTTTGATAAATAAAAAGTTCAGAAGAACAGCATTTATCTGAAATAGAAATCTTTTGTAACATTATAAATGTCTTTATCACTTTTGATCAATTTAAAACATCCTTGCTAAATGAAAGTAATAATTTCTATAATATAAATTTTAAAAAGAGCTTTTGAATGGTATAGTGTATAATGTTACAAAAGCTTTTTATTTCAGATAAATGCTGATCTTTGGATCTTTCTATTCATCAAAGAATCCTGAAAAAATTTACTCAACTGTTTTAAATATTGATAAACAGCAAATCAGGCATATTAGCATGATTTCTGAAGATCGTGTGACACTGAAAACTGGAGTAATGATGCTGAAAATTCAGCTTTGTTCACAGGAATAAATTACATTTTACAATCTATTCAATAGAAAACAGTTATTTTAATAGTAAAATATTTCACAATATTACAGCTTTTACTGTATTTTTGATCAATCAAATGGAGGCTTGGTGAGCAGAAGAGACTTCTTTAAGAAACATTAAAAATCTTGCAGTTCAAAAACCTTTGACTGGTAGTGTAGGCTGATTATTCTTATAGATTGAAACGTGCATTAACCAGGATAACGAGTATGAAACATGCTCCGAGTTGCTTCAGAAAACAAAAAAATAGAGCAACAACAAAAGCAAGCATGTTGCTGGAAATGGGTTTATTACTGAAAATGCGAACTGATTGTCTGCCAGCAGGAGGCGCTGTGAGAGCGGTGGAACTAGCGGTTTCTCCAGTAACGGCTGTAAACAAAGCAGCTCCGCTCATGAACGTTACTTTATCAAATAAAAATGCCATCTAAACTATTCTGAAAACAGTCGGTTCCCATAAGAGATACATTCATATAAAACACCCGCAACGCATTTTGATTTTGAAACGTGCAGTGCTCATGTTTATTCAACGAAGTCAAACGCCACAAATAAATCAATGTATGGGAAACACTGGTAATGTATATCGAAATATCGGAAATGTGTTTAAAAATCATATCACCGTTATTGAAAAAAATATATCGCGATACATATTGATATTGAATTATTGTCCAGCCCTAGATGTGTTATGAACATCTTGGTGCCAGATACCACAGCACAGCTTCAGGGGTCTATTGGAGTCCATGCCTTGATGGTTCAGGGCTGTTTTGGCAGCAAAAGGGGGACCAACACAATATTAGGAAGGTGGTCATAATGTTATGCCTGATCGGTGTATATGCAAGCAGGGGCGGTTTCTTTATTAGGTCGATAGGGAGAGATTATTTCCCATAAAAATTCACTATTAAAGAGTCACTATTCTAGTTTGTTCTGCCTCTGGATATATACTCCAATCAGCATCAAGTCACATTCTGTGGAGTGCCAATAAATCATTTCAAATAAATGATCCACCCGCCAACCGCCCGCACCTGTATTTTTGTCTGATTTAGATAACCGCACCCGATCATCACATTAGGGTTCGTACAGTCATGAAAAACCTGGAAAAGTCATTTAACAGCAATTTCCAGGCCTGGAAAGTTTTGCAAAACTATATAAACCCAGAATGTTTTTGAAAAGTCATGAAAATCTATTTCACAATTCTCTGTATAATAGAACTATGTTTAATCAGGTCCTGAATTTCGTTGCGGGATTGCCCATAGATCGCATTACTCATTCCCGCAGCTTTCGACTTTAAAATGAGGGAAATTGCTGCAAAACATTTATTCAATAGCCTATAGCGTGTAGGTTAGATGAGTAAATAAATCCACGCAAACCATCAGATGAAAACAGCGTGAGTGATTCAGCTGTACCACGTGCTCTCTCTTTGACCTTCTCTTCACATCGGCGCATCTAGAGCTGCTGCACGCTGAGATATAAGACTTTGACTCGCGTTTCGGGACAGTTGACAGAATTGTCAATAGTCTAATCGGTTATTGTTGCATCGTCACAAAAATTTATTATTTTTGCAAGTCTTTTTAAGCCATTCGGTACTCGCGCTCTGCAGAGGCACTTTTCTGTGCGCTCACAGTCACATCCAAAGCGCGCTGCGAGTGCCAAATTGAGAAAGCACTGTCGGTTCTGTCTTCAGTTAATGTAAACAGTTGCGAAATAAAACGCATGAGTATCAGTATTGGTAGGGATGGGTATCGTTAAGGTTTTAACGGTATTACTACTCTTACCGATACTGCTTATCGATTCGGTACTTTAACAGTATTCATATCGGTACTTTTTGTTGTTTTAATAAATAATATTATTATATATATATTATATATATATATATATATATATATATTATATATTATATAGTATGCAAATTTAAGACTGAATTAAAAAAAACATTGCTTTAAATTCTGAAATGTAAAATAAATATTTAAATGAATATAAAACATAAATTTGTAAATGCACCAGTGTGCAGGCTTCCCCTTCAGGAACTCGAGCTGCATCGGTCGCTTTGGAAACGCTCTTGCGTGACCGTGTTCTGAAGCACGTGTCAAATTTGTCCAATGGAGCAGCGAGACGTCACGTGCAGGGTGACGTAAGCACCAGAAAGCATAAAAGCACATCCGGCCGGTCGCAAACCAGCTTCTGCTCTTCAGTAGCGCTTTGTGTATGTGTCTGTCTATTTACTGTTGTTTGTCCGCACAAGCACTCATATATATAAAGCAATGAGAAAGTCTATGGCGAGCGAATGGCATTACAAACGTTGTGTTCCTTCCTGCCCACGATATCTGGCGGTGGGGGGTACACACGATTTGTGTGTCGTTTGGTTAG
>JADLZN010009926.1:0-250022 GCA_018155175.1 Sinocyclocheilus anophthalmus
GGGTTTTTTCTACCTGGCTTGTGCACATTGTGATAAAGATGAATTTAAAATAGACAATAAACACGTAGCATTTTATACAGAATAAAAGCATGGCAAAGACACATGACAGCAACCACGGTACAAATGAGCATCAACATATTTTTCTTTTAGGAGGCCCATTTGTAACCAAAGCAAAATTAAAAGAGTAATAGTGACAAACCAGACTGATGAAAACTCTTTCAGGTTGCAAGTTTTGCAACATCACGATCAGAGTAAATCATGGTTAAAAGTAGTTATCTGTGCAACGTCCCACTATTTAAAGGGAGATCAACTATACTAAATGCAACTAAGATCAGTTGTATGCCAACTAAAAAGATTAACGGAAGCACATCAATAGATGATCGTAAGCATTTTCAGTTGCAAGGAGGGACATGATGTCTTTAAAAAAAATACCTGAATATTTATGCATCTATGCAAAACCAAAAGTTCTCATTCTCAAAACCCTCATTTCCCCATCTTTGAAGTTTCTCGACTAAAAGAAAACATCTTGCAACACATACATTTACAAATGTATTTTACTATGATCACTCGGTGTCTTTGGGGACCAACTACACCCAGCAATTTTGTGCCCCAATATGTTATACTCAAAAATGCCTAGTTCAGACCCGTCTACCAGTCTCAGCAAGAACAGGATATTTTCAATGGCTAGATAATTTTGCCTCAAATGAACTTAAAGATGATCTAAAAACTGGATCAAGCTTTTCATAATGACATCCATAAATTCATCAGGGTCTTTACTAACACTGTCTCTTTTAAAACCACCCCCTTCTTTAGTGTGTCAGGAGTGCATTTTCGGGTGATGCCGGGTGAGATGGATCATACGAGTAAAAACTTTTTCCACACTGAAGTGCAGGTGAACAGTTTGGTGCCATTATGAATGCTGTTGGTGGCGTTTAATCCTTTGTGGCCAGGCGACTAAATCTTTTTTCCACATCAGTTCACTAATGACTTGTCATGGGCGCGACGCGCCTGAATGCCTTCTCTGCTCATGCCTCCTCAAAACTCCCCCGACTGCCTGAATCTTTCCCGCCACACTGTTGAAACACAAGAAGTTTTTTTTTACACCTTGTGTGTGCGGAGTGGTCCCATCAGTTTCCCAGAGTTGAAAAAACTCTTTCCGCACGCTGGTGACATGTGTGAGGCCTTTCTTTGTCCTTGTTCTCCTCTCCGGTGTGGATTGGTGGTGGTTGCTTGAGGCTATGTATAACCAAATGAATGCCTTTTCCGCAATCTGGGTCACAGATACACCTTCTCCCCCCCCTGGCTTGATAAATTAAGCAGGCTGTGGGTTTTCTTGAAGGCCCTATTGTTCTAAATCTCTTGCATCCTGTCTGCACGCTGTGAGAGCTTTTCCCACCATACAAAACTTCCCCCTTCTTCTGGAAACTCAGATATTTTAATGCTCATTTCTGATTGGTGACCGGCTGATGTGTTTGTAAAGATATTGGCTCCTCCCGGTGAAGGAAGAAGGGCAGTATGTGCAGGGAAGATCTGAGCGAATCACGCAACAGGGCTGAAGCTCTTGCGGTTGGCTTTGCGTCGTGAGTTGCTTCTGCTGGTGGGCTTCAGGCGCAGAAGAAACTGGGTGGAAGGACTTGAGGGCACAGGGTCAGCGTAGGGGCTTTTCCCTTGAGTGGAGGTGCGGCGAAAAGGCTCATGGGTCTACCGAAGGTGATACCCAACGGGTTCGTAAGGTATAAGTTTTGCAGTGAGCATCGTAGGGTAGCAACAAGGGAGGTAAGAATCCGGGTGGGGGCTCCCTGTCGTGCTGATTGCACCTGGGTCTTTGAGAATTATTCACATTGTACTGAAGACCGGGTGCCTCTCAGGCATAGTCGACAAGCGCAGACCATGCTTGGAATCTCTCTAGGGCTGGGGTTGCCTGGCTGGCTCTGCTGCTTCCTGTGGTTCCTCTATCTTATTATTATCGGGGGGTCTGTCGTTGTCGCGAAGGTGGTGGGGGGGTGGGATGGTCAGCATTGGTGTTATTTTGGTTCTGTAGTTCTATGAAATCGAGGAACCTTTGCTCCCCACGCGTTGCAGTGATATCATGTTTTGTGTAGGGTGGCCCCTTGGTCTGGGGCGCCAACAACACTTTTTTTTAGGGGTGACTTCTGCCTCTCAAAGGTGGTTCTTCATAGGGCTCCTTCTCGCTCGAGTAAGAGGGCTTCATATTTGGGTCATGGCTTGGTCATAACTATTTGATCTCTGTTTTCACCGCTCATTCCCTCTGTGATCGAGCGGGGGTCAGGGGATGGGGGGGGCGCTGCGGAGGTATGTGGGGTGTGGGTTGCGGGGGGGATTGTGGTGCGTCTGGTAGCCGGGGGGGTGGGGTGGGGTGGGTGGGGGGGTGTGGGGGGTGGGGGTGGGGGGGGGTGTGTGGGGGGGGGGTGTGGGGGGGCCCCGTCCCACCCTCCATGGTGTATTGCGTTTCACGAGTTGATAACAATTTGGATTTGTCCACAAATAAAGAAAAGGCGCCCCCCCTTTGTGTCAAGGTATACAACATCATGTTTCATGTCACAACTTTCCTCTCTTCTTTCTTCTCCCCTCCCTCTTCTTTTCCTTCCTGGACGCGGGCCCTTGTGGGTGGTTGTTGGTTGTCATTTTGTGGGTGGGTGTGTGATGGGTCATTGGTGGGGGGGGCGCCTTGGTGTTCGTTGACTAACACTGCTTCCTACCTGGCTGCATGCGTAGGGCTTCTTTGGAGTGAGAGCAAATAGTGCCTGATGTCGGCTTGCAGATGACATATCTCAAAAAGTTTACGGCCACAAGATCACTCACGCACATTTAATTCATGTATTCATCAAAACCCGAGACCTCAGCACCACAGTTTGCCGCCTGTGGCAACCTCAAACCATCTACCCTGGCCTGTTGCAGACAACTCCGGATGCAGGTCCGACTTTTCGGTGGCTACTGGATGGATGGGTTTGTCCGCACGGTTGGGGTTGAAATTTGAAAACCCTGATGGCTTTCTATTATTGGCGGAGTGCATATTGGTTTGGAGGAGCTTCCAGAGCCAGAAGGGCACTGTTCTATTGGTCATAAGGACTCCACGTCTAGCGCTGTTTCACGTGCATAAAGTGTGCATGGGAAACAAGCTCATCTTGAGGTGTACGCTTCAAACAAAATCACATGGCAAATCAAACACGCATCAAAAAATTCATTCAAACATGAACACGCAGATAAAGAAAACATTTTGGGAAGGAGTAAAGGGCAATAAATAAGGACAACAGACAGGCCCTGAGTTATGCCGGTTTTCTCTTCAGTTGAACCTGAAAAAAAAAAAAAAGAAAGAATCAATTTACTGGAAAGCCACAAGGCCCCATGATACAGGTTCAACAGAAAATGCTGAGCCTTCCTCTGGTATTTTTAGCTATCCCTTAGTCCTTATAGCTATGAAAAAAATCCCTTTTAAAAACTTTTAAGCAATATAAAACTAAAGCGGTGAAAATTGAATGGCGGATTAGCTTCAAAAAATCATGTTTTGGGGGTGGTACACAACAAAAAAAAAAAACAATGCTTCCCTAAAGATTAGTGGAATTACCGTTGATTCTAATTGTCTTAACTATGTTTTAAAAAAATCGTATAGTTTGAACATTTTCAATGGTTTTAATAAAAACACCAATGTTTGTAATTCTTCCAATAATATGGTTGCACATCCAGGCAATGGACTGAGCGGGGTCATAAGAAGAAGACTGAAAAACCATTATGGCTGGTTGATTAGCGAAAAAAAAAAAAAACCAAAAAAAGATTTATATTAATAATTAATAACCCGGTCAAATAATTCAGCAATTATATGAATGGATATGCCAGCAAGACTAAGTGTTGTAAAGTATGGGTATTCACACCCTTATGTTTTTCCTGTATGTATGTATTCCAAACCTTTCGCGTTTCCTCCTACCCCTTCTTCTCTTTGTGCACAACATATGACATTTTTGACGAATGTTGCCCTTATGAGTTACCCCACAAAACAAACCTGCCTTTGGTTACGAATGAATTGGAATGAATTATAATTTCACTAAACATCTGGATTAACACTTCAAGACCTTGTGACCATTAGAACCTCCCTCAGAACATACAGCCCTTACTGTTTAAAACCAAAAACTTTGATTTCATATAAATATGGCACAAATGATCACCACATGCAGCAGGTTACAACCCAGATGTAGTTTACCTGAGAGAAATGCTTTTCTCCTTCTTACCCACCCTTATCCTCAGACGTATCCCAGATGATGCCAAGATGCGGCCATGTTTGCTCCCAAGTCCTTGAGCATATTCTTCAGCATACCAAACTCTAAATTCCTGCCCTGGGCAAATAGGACGACAACAACGGAACAGAATACGTCCATTTTGCTGGAATGCAACAAGATTCTGCTCCGTCTCACTCCTTGAGCACACCACAAACCTAAAGCAAGACACAACATTGAGAAAACTATCAAATAAATGGCTAAATTACAAAGCACAACAAATGCGAATAGAAGTGCTTACTTCATCCAGTTAGAGTGAGTGTCTCTCTCTGCATCTATGCAAGTATACTGATTATTGCCTCTGTAAATCTAGAGAGAAAATGGCATTAAAATTTGTCTAGCCAAATGCTTATATTTAAACTACAATTATAACTTTAACAAATAATACAACGGTAAGGTTGACACTCACTACCCAAGAGAAGGCACTATCCAATGCCTTTTCCTCGGAGGTCACCTCTCCATCAAAAGGTCCAAAATGCATCCCCAATGGCACAGTCTGACCTTGGTTAAAAACCCCAAGCCCTGCATTAGAGATGCTTGATCGACCTATAACCAAGCCTTGCGGCAGCGTCAGCAGAGCTCTCTGAGGAATGCCCATAGCTGTTGGCGAGTCACATGTGAATAATGGTGGACCATGAACCTCACACTGGTCAATGAAGTGCTGGTGACACATCTCACAATCTGCCAAAAAAAAGCAAAGAGTAAGACAAGGAAAGGGTATTGCAGACACAGAACGTGTATAAGGTACACATGAAAGAGAGAGAAAGGAGAGAGATTTAAATTTAAAATGGCATATTTAAGTTTATACTTACAGAAATGTTGGTCATTAAACATGCTATCCTCCTGTTCCTCCATCACCACAACAGAAGGACAATTAGTAAAGGAGCCTTGTATCTCTAAATTCTGCTCATCGCTTGGCGGCAAATCTGTCAGAAGCAGATGAAAAAAATCAAAAATGTCGTCAAAGTTATGGTGTTCTGTATTTTGTTAGACCTACACCTCACTTAGGAAAAAGAAAACAACTAATGTAAATTAAGACGTCAGGCTTCAGTAAAACAAAAGCAGAATAACAATGCATTACGTAATTACGTACAATAACGTACATTCTGTGAGTAAATGTAAATTTACTGTCGTGACACATTCTGGTAACTTTGTTTTTAATATCAAAACAGCAGTTTAATAATGGCAAAAATTCACGAAAATCATTCATAATTCGAAACAGACATATAAAACCGTTCAGACAAACCAACAAGAGACGTACATTTTATGCGTATATGTCGATTTGAGCAATCTGAAGCTAGCATGGTAGGTCTGTAAATAGTTGGCTAATTACTTCGCTTTAGTATACAACAATACCCACCGGGACCGTCCGACATTATTTCACCAATTGCAGTAAGTCGCACTTTTTGCTTGTTAACACTGTACACACATTCGGACACTAAGGTTATACACAATCCTGTTGGACATTCAAGCTTACTAGCTGGGTAGCAAACAAGAGCCTAACTCAGCGCTTCCCGAAACAGGAAGTTGTAATACGTCGGGCGTCGGCGTCTGTTTGTGACGGCATCATTAACCTTGTTTTTCTCAGAGCCTTTTCTCCATTATATATATATATATATATTTTCTTTTTTTTTTACGTAGAGCCTCTTAGCGACTGTTTCTATGGGCCGCTACACACACACAACAAACACACCACAAATACAATATATTGTTGACATATTATATATATATATTATAAAATATATTTATATATATATTTTTTTTTTTATATTGTTGAAAATATCTATGGTTTTCTTCCTAGGGCTCTGTTTTTTCTTCCGCGACATGCGGTGTTCAGAAAGTTCAAAAGTTAAGAACTATTATTTTTTATATTTTTTGTCTCAGTTTTTTTTTGTTTTTGGGAGGCCAGTTCAAAACGCTATAGCTGTCCGCTTTCTCCCGAAGGGCTATATAGTCGAAAATTACACACGATTCAGTTGGAGGATGAAAGCCCATGCGGGGAAGGTCAGTTTACTGCACTGTAATACCCAGTTAGTGAGGTAAAGGCGTCAAATACAATGAATCTGAATGAAATACAAGTTATTTGTCAAAATATGATTTTTATAGGGAGAGCGGGGCCACAACCTAATACTTTGACTCGTTTGTGTAAATACATTGGGAAGGTTGGGGTACATGTAACCATCTGAGGGCATGGTGTACCATGATATGACAGCTTAAATGTTATCTGATCTAATTAAAAAATTATTATATATATATTATAAATATAGAATATTATATTATTATAATTATATAGTTATATCTATATATATATATAAATTCAAGACAAACTAAAATATTTGTAAATTACCTTTTTCAAACAATGATAGGTTTTTAAGACTTAAAAAAATAATAATTTGAAATTGGACAATGGAAACACATTGCATGCTTGGGCATGTTAAAAGAAATGTGGGCATATAGACGGAAACACACTTCAGACATTCAGAAAACGAATGTTTCCGATTTGAATCCCATTTCCTGCTTTTACATACATTTATGGACTGTGGTGATACAAAATCCAGGAAATAATTAAGCTTATTATAATGATAAATTCTGCCAAAAATAATAGTAGGAAAATGCTGACAGAAAATGCACGGTTTAAAGTGGACTCGTTTTCATGGTACACAGAATGTTCTACATCAGTGGTTCCCAAACTTTTTAGAGTGGAGTACCCACTGAGGCATTTACCATCATTCTGTGTACCCCCTCTCTTCCACTTTAGACTGCACCTTTTCCAGTCCGCATGAACCGGAAGTTGCTGCCGACTTTATTTCTGTGAAGTGATGTATTTCCAGCTGAAACGGAGAGGGCGTGGTTTTATTTTTGCTTTCCTCCTCTCATCAGCAAACTAACGGTTGGAGGGGTGTGTTTAAGTATATTCTGCCCAAGCCGTCAAACTGAAGTCATCAGAAAAGGAATGCCATTCCACAGTGGAAGTAAATGATCAGATTTTGATTAAAGATTACAAAGACAAACAATTTTTTTCAGCGGATTAACTTGCACGGATTGTTCACATCAAGACTATTTGTGCTAAATTATTATTGATGCAGTCAAAAACTCTCCAGTTGCTTTGCAACCAGAAGCATTAGCTTAGCTTTGGCTACCAGAAACTAATGGCGCTTTTCCACTGCATGGTACGGCTCGGTACGGTTCACTTTTTGGGGGTTTTCCACTGGGTACAGTACCTGGTACCTGGTACGTTTTTTAGTACCACCTCGGTTCTGGTTCCAAGTGAACCTTCCCGTTACCAAAACGTGACGTGTAAACTCTGCTGATCACGGATTGGCCGGAGAGAATCGTCTCTACCTGCGTCACTGAACTTGCGACACAAACACAACAGAACCCCTAGATTTAAATCAGCACAGCCAGCGAAGGATCGAACGCAACTGGTTTGAACGAGCACACCTTTTTTAACAACCAAAAAGTTTTGTTGTCTGTTGTGGAAGAACAGACGTTCCCCTCGTTGATAGCAGAGGAGCGGATCCAGCGAGAGCTTGATAGTCGTGGTAGTAGAGGCGGCGCAACTATAACACATGTGAATAATCCCACCCACTCTAAAACGGTACTGAACTGCAGTGGAAACGCAAACCGTGCCGTGCCGTACTGAGCCGTGCCGAGCCGAGTCGTACCACGCAATGGAAAAGCGCCATAAGGAAAGTACTAGCGATGTTATAACAATGGGTAAATCTGATAAAAGACAGACAAATTCATCCAAATAAAATAAATTGTTTTATATATTTATTTTTAAAAAGTATCAAAAATAAAAATAAATTTGGCCTCAAACAAGCAAACTGAAGAGCAGTGCTCAATGTACATACTGTACACATACAGTAGGATTGCAGAACTTGCCCTGCAGATGTATGTTAAGCTGTGTGTGTGTGTGGCTAAATTTATTTTTATTTTTGATACACTTGTATTTTTGAAATACATAAACCTATTTATTTTATTTGGATGAATTTGTCAGTTTTTTATGCGAGTTAGTATTTAAAAGTTGCAAAACAAGTTTGCTTGATAAAATACTGTTCAGATGTTTGGTGTCAACAAATTAATACTTTAATTCAGAAAGGATACATTAAATTGAACAGAAATAACAGTGAAGCTATTTATAACATTAGAAAAAAAAATTATCCGGCTCTTTTGAACTTTCTATTAATCAAAGAATCCTAAAAAACACTTCTACTTTAAGCAGCACAAACATTTTCAAGAAATACAAAATAATAATAAAAAGAAAGAAGGAAGGATTTAGCATATTAGTAGGTAACAGTAAAGACTGGAGTAATGGCTGCTGAAAATTATTTTGCCATCATATACATTAAACTGTAAAATATATAAAATTAGTAAACAGCTATTTTGAAATATATTATTATTAACAACTTTGATGAAGCACAACAAGACAAAAATCAGTGAAAAGTGGCCGGGCTAAAAGAACTTTGCCGAATAGTGTGGCAGAGGGTTCTAAGCTACTGGATTTGGACTGTTGTCTTTTCTGGGACACTGGTTCAAATCCCACTGCCAATGGCTTTTGTATGCTCTGAAAATGTCAGGACTTTTTGAAACATGTAAGTATGGCAAGGTGTGTCATCTTCTTCATGGTTGCCTCTTTGCTGAGGCAAGGTGACTCAATCATGCCCCATCCTTTGTGCATAGGTAATTGACTACTCAAGATTTTATTTCTGAAGATTTTAGTCAATCCTGTGTTGTTCTGTTCTTCAAAATTAATCTCAGATTGGTTGCAATTGTAACACATCTGCAAGCTCTGACACAGCCTCATAGAGTAGTGTGGCTGAGCTGTTTATGGCATTGGACTGACGCTCCAGTCTCCAGTGGGTGTAAATCCCACCGCTGCCAGGACAGCCTTTTGGAAGGCTGATGTGCCTGAGCAAAGAGATTGTAGAAGTGATGCTGCGTGCTCATTCAAACTCAGCCACTTCTGCTTTCCTTGCTTTTTAGCAAAGTCAGTACTGAAAGCCTTGTAGATCATTGTAGAGAAATCATTGTAGATATATATACATATATTTTTAAATAATTTGAATAATATAATAGTGAAAAGCAATGAGTAGTTTAAAATAATGGAAACACTGCATCGGACTGCGAACCCCTGGTCATCCAAACTCAGCCGCTTTAGCTTTCCTTGCTTTTTAGCCAAGCCAGTGCTGGAAGCCTGTCCCAGCCTCTGCTCTTTTCTAACAGAGGCACCCTGTTGAAGCAGGGACACCAATAATCTAAAAGAATGGAAACAGCCAATGTCACTCATTGCAAGTTTTGGGTGAAAGAAATTTGGAAAAAATAATTTAGAGTATAACGGCTAATACACAGCTGGCTGCCGTTTTCACGACAGCCCCAAAGGCCTTGAATAGCCCATTCAGGTGTGTTTGATCAGAAAAGGACCTGCAGTCCACAGGAAGGGGGGCCTTCAGGAGTAGGACTGCGTACCCCTGCAAGAAGGAGGCCTTTACCGTGGAGAAATTCAAGGCATTCGCTTGTGGCGAAGCGCGACAAGGACAAAGTTGGTGGAAAGCAGCCCAGGGAAAGCCCCTTCATGGGGTAGCATGGCCAAGCAGTCTAAGGCGCTGGATTAAGGCTTCAGTCTCTTCGGGGGTGTAGGTTAGAATCCCACCGTTGCCAGGGCAACCTTTTTGGAAGACTCTTGTGACTGCGATGGCCTAGCAAAGAGCTTTCCTTTGCTGCACACTAGATGGGTTTAGCGAAGAAGCTGCACGGCTGCCGTTGCCTCTATTTCTGGAGGGTGGAAGGGCCGAAAAGGGCCCACAAAGCATTTCTCTCTGGGGTAGTGTGGCTGAGTGGTCTAAGGTGCTGGATTTAGGCTCCAGTCTCTCCGGGGGCGTGGGTTCAAATCCCACCGCTACCAGCAGTGGTTTTAGCCAAGGGCGGGAGGCCCTGCGTGTACTCGATAAAGGTTTGAAAATGTTGTGAGAGAGCACACTTTCCCTGACACCAGCCAGGCCCGCCTGAGACTTTGAAGTTCGGCAGTCGCAGAGTTTCAACTGAAGTGTTTGAGTTTTGAGTCTCACTCGTGCGATGTTACGGCATGGGAGCGCTTTGTCTCACGGTCACCAAGATGAAAAGCCACAGTTCTAGATAGAGAGAGAGTGAGCGAGCGAGCAAGCGAGGGTTTTGTGTCCATTTTAAGCAGGTTGACTTTTGTCCATCCCACAGGTCATTGTTCCAATCAGATAGTGGCTGCGGGGCTTAGCCACGCCCCATACTGTTCCTTTATCATGCATGAATCACATGCTTCAAGTGGGGCGTATTCCTGCAAGTTTTAATAACTTCTTATAAAGTGTCGTACAACACACACTGTTCAAAATAACACATTTTCATCCATACCAAGGTTATTTAAATATCATGACCATTCCCACAAGCCCAAACTTCGCATATATGACATACACAGAGTAACTTTAATCACTTTATCTATAAAAAGGGGTTACAAAACATCGATTAAACTTCATAGGTTACAATAAACACATCAAACAGAAAGCCTATTATTTGGAAGTATATTGCTCCGATACTTTAAATGATTTTAAATGATTGTCTTTTAGAATCATCATGCAAGTGTTCTGTTTCTTTTGTTGTAAGAGAAGCTTGTAAGGGTTTCAGAAAAGGCAGGAAGCAGATGGTTAAACGTCATGTGATAGTCACGCATAGATCCCGTGTTGCAGGCCTGAATTTACTTCCTGTGCCTACATTGGTTCCATACATTAGCGATCACGAGGTATCTATATGTTGTGAAAGAACTTTTCAGTCCTGATACAAAAGATCTCTGTGTTATCTCCTGATTGGATTAGTTCGTCATCTCATGATGAGTTGTTTCAGTGGCATATCAGTGTCCGTTCATGATAGAAATCCCTACATATATCCCCCTTTTGCTCGGTGAGGTTCCCATTGCAAACGTCAGCGGGCACTGGAACAAGAGGCAGAGAGAACAGACACACACAAGACACAAACAACATCTCCATCACTGACTGAATCCTGGTGCAGGACTTGTGTAATTTGGGAATGATCAGGTTAGAAACTTGAGAAGACGTAGAGGTAAATTATATAGGATTACTTGTAGTTGTGCTCTAATTGTCAGAGGTTTGACGAGGCGGTATAGGCGTAATCTCAATCAGGTTTGTTGAGTTCTCAGGTTCAGGTTCTTGGTCAGTTTTATCACGTCGGAACATGCGTGGGACGCCGGACGTGCACATGTTGAAAGACTCTTGGACGGCGTTCACTCGCTTGTGGAGGAGGAAGGCAAGTGTCCGAGTCACAACATATCCTACAATAGTAGAAACGCAAAGCGCTGTGTCAGCGGCAGACCAAGAATGAATGATTGGCGTGCCAGCGGGCGGAAGGCGAGCGATAGCTTCTAAAGCTGTATCAACAGGAGTCAAATCAAAAGTTGCGTTCCTTCCTCCTTGTTCCTTTCTTCCAATTCTGGATCGAATGGAGGGAATGCTGTTTGAAGAAGGGTGAGATTTCGAGTTCGGCCTGATATTCGTCGTTGGTAAGGTGATACAATGCTAAATCATCGATATGGATGATCGAACCCTTAGGGACATTGATCCATAAAGTTTAGTTGGGCAGGATAACGCGCGTGGCAGTGTCGTGTCGATCGTAGGTGAGGGTAGCCATAGGCGCTGGGGTGTCGATCTCGGCTTGTGTTGCCTCAATTTGGTTGGCGACGGCTTTCATCAGTTTGGTCATTGAGATCTTTGTCTTGTCCTTTTTGACGTGAGTGGCCTCTGACCTTTTTCCAATAAACAGTCATGTTCAGTGACAATGGCCTTGCATGCTTGGAAGAGTTCCTGATGTTTGACAGGCTTGTTGTTAGCCATCTTGAATCCATTCTGTTTCCATCCAGCTAGATGGCATGTGAAGCTTAGATGGGCGTAGTTCGAGTCGGTCCAGATGAGGAGTTCTGGTGTTGTGGGATGAAGCAAGAGTGGGTGATAAGGATGGCCGCTATTTCTGCATATTGCGATGAGTGAGGGCCTAATTTGAATTTGCTATTGGAATCTTGTACTGTCGCACAAATGTAGGTGGTGCATTTGGGCTTGTCGGGATACACACACTGTGGATATTGATAAGGCCACAGTCCAGGGAGTCTTTTGCAAAGGAGTCCTTGTACTTGTACAGAACCTCTTTGAGTCCTTGGCGATCTGCTTCCTTGTGGAGGGCATCCGCCTCACTCAGGATCTGTTGGATTTGTGCGCTGAACCCGGTGTAGGGTTCCTCTGTTGTTGAGTCATTTGAGGGGCTCTGTGCCTTGATGATCACCTGTGCAGGTGATTCTATTGCGTGCTGTGTTGAGACAGCGTAGACTGCAAGGTGAGTGTCATCTGTTAGTTCTGCTCGGCAGACGCTGTCTCTGGGCACTGGCAGAATAGAAGTGATGGCAATGGTTTCATTGGGTCTTGTGAACGTTACTGTGTCATCATATTCATCTGACAGTAGTTGGACTGGTATGTGGCCTATGACCGGTACCGTTAGCTCAAAGTCATGGAACGTCTGGTTGATGAGCCATACCAGGTGACTGGCTTTGAGAATGTTGATATCTTTGGCCGTACAGTTGTTGAACAATACATACACAGCACGAGATGACACTTCAATGAGAGGTGTGGCTTCCAAGGTCAGTCCTAGTCTTAGGCAGGTCCTGGAAGGTTGGAAGAAGCCTAGCTTACTGTCGAGAGTGTGGCCAGGTCGCATGTTGAGGCGGACGCTGACACTCTTGCTGTAGGCAGGTATTGCAGCTTCTTGCTCACTGATCATGGCGCATGCGTCTGGCATTGTTTGACCAGATCGAAGGTTCTTGAGGTTGACTGCAGTGGTCAGTTGGTGCGACAGGGGAGCCCATATGACGTCGTTCACAATGTCCACACAGGCATTGAGCCGGACCATGATGTCTGGTAGGTTGGGGACAATGAGGAAGTAGTGACTCATGTGTCTGTTGTTCCATTGTATGTCCACAGCGCAGATGTTCTTGGAGGTATCCATGGCTGTCGACCAGGGGCTGAGAGGGAAGCGGCTGTGTCTTGAGACATGTGGGAGGCTCTGCTGTCTTTGTTTCAATGCTCTGAATAGCTTCAGGCTGATAGCTGAGTTCTCCGCCCACAGGGCTAGTGCTGCGTCGGACACTGATGTGTCGTGGACATTTATGGCAGTCATGATTCGAAGGGGGCCTGAGTCTGAGTCAGGTGCCTGCAATGAGCAGAGGAAAGGGTCCAGGTTCTTGCTGCTTGGAGTTGAGCTTGGCCCTGGCCCTGGCTTTGACATTGCATCATCAGTCAGTGAGTTGGCGGCGGTGTCTGTGGCTTGACACTGCGACTCGTTGGAGTCTACTGACTGGAAGGGAAGAGGCTCGCAGACTTGCGTCCATATCTTTAGTTGCTTGAAGTCAATTAAGGGTTCAAAGCGAATAAGCAGGTCTTTTCCAATGAGGAGTGGATACGTGTTGAGTGGTGAGACGTATACTGGGTGAACAAGGTCCATTGGTCCCACAGTTAGGTGAATTGAGGCCATGTGTTTTAGTTGTAGGCCCGTGTAGGAATATACTAGAAGGTTCAGCTCGCACCTTTGAAGTTTGAGGGTGCTATTAGACCTCTTTGTTCTTTCTTGGACTTCTTCAAGGAGTTCAGTTGACATTAGAGTGATGTCGGCTCCCGTGTCCAGGAGGGCTTCGACTTTGATGTGGCGTTCGATGATGATGGAGAGGTAAAACTTTCATGCTATACCTTTCTCAATGAGGTCGCCCAGTAGTTGAGGGACTGGAGTTTGGGATGAGACAGGTAGGATGTCAGGACTGATCTGGTGTTCGTCGGAGGAGTGGCAGATGACCAAGACAGCACTTTCAGGAACTTGAGTGGTTTTGTCAGCAGGTGTTTGTTGGACGCTGCTGTGATCTGACGCATCAGGTGTTGGGTCAGTTTCTGACAGTTTTGCGGGTTGTTCAGGTAGGATTTCTTGTCCGTCTGAAGTTATGGAGGTTACGGTTCTCTGAGAGTGAGGTGAAGGAGTGCTGTTCTCTGTGGCTGGTTGGGTCAGCTGGTCGCTGCCTTCTCTTCTGGCTGCTAGTCAGGCTGACTCTGGTTTCTCTTTCTTTTCCCACTTCCGATCCTCCTCCTTTTGGTGGAAGAACTCTTTCATCATTATTTTCATCAGCTCTTGTGAGTCGAAACACGGTAGTGTCTTTTGTTCTTGTGTGGATTCAGTTTGAGCTTGGTCAGCTTGGAATCTTTGCGAGTTCCTTCGTTGATTCCTTGGACTGGTTGCTCCAGGGTGTGTCTGTCGTTTTCCCTTGGAGGTTCCGTTGGATTCCCATGAGCCTTTTCCTCTTGAGTTTCCAAACGAGTTTGGCTGATTCCACGATCTGTCCCATTGATTCTCACGAGGTCTGGATTGGTCCCAAGATTTTTCCCAGTGACGTCCAGGTGAGTGTTGTCGTCCACGCGGTCCATCCCAGCGGTTGTTCCTCTGTTTAGGTCGGGTACCAGCATGGGAGTCTCGTTCTCTGTTGGACGAGGGTGTGTTCCACTCTTTGTGTGGCGGCTTGGCATGGTCTTGATGTTGGGCGCCCTCTAGAGCCAGACCTTGACTTTGAGTGTTGAAGTCAAGAACTGCTGGGGTTTTGGCGCCCTTTTCTGAGGCCATCTTCTGTTCGCCGTAGGCTTTATGCGCCAAGTCTCGCAACTGTTAAGCATTCATTGTTCGCGGACATGCGAGAACGCCAAGATGGTGGCTTACTCCAGGATGGAGGTTTCTCAGGAAGAGAGTTTTGAAGTTCAGATCGTCTTCCATTTCCGGTTCATTGCGAGTTCCGAAGTACGCTTGTCTGAGTCGACTGTAGTAGACTGTAGTAGGCTTGAGGAGATTCATGACGTCCTTGTCTCATCTCCAGGGCAGCCACTAGTCCTTGTTCTGACTCAGGGTCGGCGAATTCTTTAATGAGGGCCTTTAATGTTTCAGCACTGCCCCCTCCCCCTTTTGCTCACGTGTCAGTCGAGGAACAGTGACCCGGTCCTGCTTGGCAGGGGTGAGACGGGTGCCCGTCGTGTCTTTGTAGGCTCAGGGCGCAGCTCGTAGGCATGTCTGAGTTCCTCTCTGATGCTGTCGGACTTCTCTTTGATGTAGTCCAGCTGTTGTGTTAGGCAACTGATCTAATTTCTTGACTCATCCAGGTGAGTTTCAAGGGCTTTGATTCGGCCGTTCTTGTCTCTGAAGTCGGCCTTTGCCTTTTCCAGGAGCTGTTCTGCATATTGTAGCTTGTTGAAGAGATCAGCGTAGTCAGCCTTGCCATGTTCCATTTCTTTTGTCATAGCTGCTAGGGTTTCTTTTAGCCTAGTGATCTCCTCCTCGGCGCCTTGTTCCACTTCATCAGGCCCTTCCCGTCGTTCCTGAGCCTCCAGTTCTAGCTGCTCGACGCGTCGTTGTGCGCGTGTTAGCTCCTGCTGGAGATGGGCGGCGTGCCTGTCGCTCAGCTTGAGGGTGGCGATGAGTGTGTGGCTTAAGGAGCCGGTGATCTTTGCTAATTCTTTGTGACTGTAGCTCTAACTTGGGTCTTGTCTCATGAGGTTTGCTATGCTGTCATCCAGCAGGTCCTGTGTCTGATGCCTCAGTGTTTCAGCAGCCTTGGGTAGGAGGCTGTCTGTTGCAACACTTAGCCATGTCTCGAGGTCTTCCCAGTGGCCAACAGAGTCTGTTGTGCGAGACATGTTTTGGCGTGGTGAGGGAGATCTTAGAACCTAGACTGACACAGACCTTGAAGAAGAGAAAACAAACAAAACAAAACAAACAAGGCAAAACAGGGGTGTAAGTGTGCAATGTCAATTGTGGTTTGATGGTGAGTGTGTAAGGGACAGGTGAGTGTAGTTCTCTGCGACTGTGATCCTCTGGTGGGTGTGCTCCTAATTTGTAGTCTCTGTGGGGAAAATTAGTAAGCACACACAGGTAGCACAGCTAGAGAACGGAGGGAGGAANTGCTCCTGCTGGAGATGGGCGGCGTGCCTGACGCTCAGCTTGAGGGTGGCGATGAGTGTGTGGCTTAAGGAGCCGGTGATCTTTGCTAATTCTTTGTGACTGTAGCTCTGACTTGGGTCTTGTTTCATGAGGTTTGCTATGTTGTCATCCAGCTGGTCCTGTGTCTGCTGTTCGTGTTTCAGCAGCCCTAATAAAGATTTAGGTAGGAGGCTGTCTGTTGCAACACTTAGCCAGGTTTCGAGGTCTTCCCAGTGGCCAACAGGGTCCGTTGTGCGAGACATGTTTTGGCGTGGCGAGGGAGATCTTAGAACCTAGACTGACACAGACCGTGAAGAAGAGAAAACAAACAAAACAAAACAAACAAAGCAAAACAGGGTGTAAGTGTGCAATGTCACTTGTGGTTTGACAGTGAGTGTGTAAGGGACAGGTGAGTGTCGTTCTCGGTTACTGTGATTCTCTGGTGGGCGTGCCCCTAATTCGTAGTCTCTGTGGGGAAAATTAGTAAGCACACAGGTAGCACAGCTAGAGAACGGAGGGATGAAAGAAAAGAGCAAACAAATGGAGCAGAGGACAGGATAGTAATTGGCTGCTTCCAATTTTCCTGTAAGAGAAAAGTTTTTTTTGTAAGAAAAGAAAGTTAATGGTAAGATTAGAGGGAAAGATAAAACAACAAATTACACTTTTCTGGTAGCAGAATGAGGATAATTGAATTTTCTTCTCTTTTCCTTTTGATTAAGTTTGATTTAGAAGGATGCTTCTAAACCGGCGTTTGGGAATAGGGATTTCTTAAAACCAAAGGACTGTGATTGTTATTAAAAGTCCTTCGTGTGAAGGAAAACAATAAAAATGACAGTATTGGGTTTTTTTTTTAGCTGTTATGATTGACACCATTCACCAATTTTTTGTTCCTGGATGCTTGTTCAAATTTTGGCGGGTGCCTGTCAGTCTCCTTTCGCTGAGAAGGGTTTTGCAGAAGGGTGAAGGTAAATGGTAGACAATTTTGAACACGGTTCTCAAGTTTCACACATACCTGTTCACTTTCTAACAATTCTCTGCTTGGTGATTTCCACAGGCCATATCCCAGCAAAACAACCACAGTAGTCAACTCAGAAGGAAACAGCTGAGAGAGAGAAAAAGAAGGCGAGAGAAGTTTTGCTCCCAAATGTATTAAATGAATTAAATAACTGAAATAGGCCAGTTGCAAATTAAATTAGAATTTCGGGTTAGAAATGGTATCTCCTGGTCAAAATTTAATGATGTTATCATTAAAATTGATGAGAGTAATTAAAATTACTATTAATCAATTTATATCTTGAAGCAGGATGACTCGAACCCTAATGTTAACCGTGAAATTAGAATTTTATTGCCTTATTGCCGGTTAAGGATAACATTTTTTTTTATGATGTTTGTTATTAAAATTAGCAACGCAATTATAGCTGACTGATCAGCAAATAACGTGGCAATATAAAAACAGGACCCGTAATTATTTATTAAATGAAATTAAAATTCCAAATATGTAATTAATTATAAGATCTCATGTATTAGTAACTCGTTATCCTTAAAGATTAAACGTTTAATGTTGTTGTCTTTTAATTATAATAGCGCCCACAATTAGATTTCATCAGTAAACATTGTTGCCATGTGGTAGCAGGAACTGAAATGTAAATTCCAACTTTGTAATTAATTTAGGAAATGGAATGTAAATTCCAAATTTGTAATTAATTATTGAATGTACTTCACAATTTCAAATCCTTACGTATAGCAAATTGATATTTACCGATGTCCATAAGATTATAAGGGCCGTTATAGCTGAATTAAACAACGTAGCATTAAAGTAATGGGGCTGAGGACCAGAATACAATTTTAAAACGAAGACAACAACAGCTTTTAAGCCAGGCAAACCTTCAATAACGTGATTAAAACTCAACTATGATTGTGTTCACAAAGTTATTACGTTCGTGTTTGGGAGTGTTCCTTCTGACTGAGAGGAGAAAAGGAGAGAGAGATAGAATGAAATCAGTATGAAAGCGAAAGAACTCAGCTGTAGCTGATCACGTCACTTCAAATTCAAACACTGCAGGACTCTTCGCCTGTGACCACCAATGCTACGCGCTAGCCACTAGCCTTCCATGCTTATTAGCTTAGCTTGGCTCTCTGTTTACAAACAGCTAAAATGGCGCTGGAAGTTCCTTCCGGAAACTCGGTTACTATGGTTACTGTCCTGTCACACACAGTTTACCGGTTATACACAAGCTGCGTCTTTCACGTGGGAATGACGGCGCATTCCACACTGAAAAACCAGAAAACACTATTTAGAATTTTATCTTACAGTGCTGTGTAACACTCACTCGTTATAGTGAGGTAAATTAAATGTACAGCTTCACTGCCATTAACACAATAACTGTTGTTGATACCTCAGCGGACATCACAACCATTTCAGACAAAACACACGTGGATTTAACCACCTTTCACTTGATCAAGTTTCATAATTCTCCCAAAGTGAATATCGTCCGGACACTCTTCCTGAGCACCGCGTTTCAAGTCCACTAGTTTCTAGTGAATTAAATAGCAAGAGCATTAAGTACTAGTTTAATGTCTGAAGCCGGGAGATTTATATTTATCATATACTCCATTCGGAGGTGGAATCCGCACCACAAACGAACATGAAGGCTTTTTAAAAGACAAAGACAAGGGAAACTCCTTGCTTCTTGTTCGTTGCCCTCTTAAGCGACTTAAGAAATACGGTTTTTTTTTTTTCTTTGCAGTTCAGTTTCTTTTTAAGAACAAGCTCGATTTTACTATTTCGAACAACACGCATCTTCCGTGCTAACATACATAACTCAAATACACAACACATTCAGTTTCTTTTGTCTTTTGTCTATTTTTCCGGATAAAAATTAGACAATTCATAATATTATCTTGGGTCATTAATTTTTCAGTCAATCTTGCCAGCGTTTTATTCTCCACCACATGTAAGACATTACCTCTTTTATTTATTCATTATTAATTTGTAATTATAGGGAATTGATGATTAATTTATTCAGGTTTTGCTAGAACCGGGTCTGAAGGTCCCAAATCCACCTGATCAAACCATTCCAAATTTGCTAGTTTTACTTCAAATCCAGGTCGTCCAGCGAGCCAGTGATTCTTAATATCTCTTAACAAATTTAATATGTGTTTTCCTGGCCACGGTCCACACAATGAAATTATCTGTACGTTCTTAACAGAGGTAATTATTAAGTAAGCTACGAGTTAAGGTAGCAAGCAAGGATCGTTTAGGCGTAGGTTTAACCTTAAAATTATATGAGCCAAGACATTTTTCTTTATAAATGAAACATGAATTTTATTGGCTAATCTAGATTACATAAAACCCTAACTAAAACTTACACATACACACAAAGATTCAAGGAAATGAGTTGACGAAGTTGCATGAAGTTTTCAAAGTCCTAAATCGTTTTCGCAAGTGGTTTTAAATTCAGCCCAGGAGAAACACCAAGCAAAGATTGTCTTATCTTTACTGCTTAACTAAATTCACCAGCGTCAGTTCAGCAGATAGAAGATTTTGTTCGTTACTTGCATTCTTTGGCTTGACAGCTCGAAACATCGAGGTGAATTCCGGGTAAGGCTTCCTCTGGATGCGGGCTTCCTGGATGTCTGTTGAGGGGAGTTCCTTCGCTGATTGGCTGTTGCTTTGACGTCGGAATGACGTATGGGTGATGTCCTTTTGGGGAACCCCTCTTGGAGTAGTTGGTTGTCGGTTTGACACAGAGGCTTGAGCAGTCCTGCTGAGAGTCTGAGTTTGAAAGACTTTCAAGTTTTCTGAAGATCGCGAAGTCTCACTGAAATGTCTGAGTTCTTGGATGGTCTTGGCTATGCGGTGGTATGGCGGGGCGCTTTGTCGCGCTCACCAAGGTGAAAGCGTTCTTTTGAGTGAGAGTGCGAGCCCAGCAGAAGACAACTAAGCCAGAGGGCTTTGTGTCCATTTTTAAGCAGGCTGACTTTTGTCCAGCCCACAGTTCGCTTGTCCAATCAGATGGTGGCATGGTTGCATGCTGTTTGTGGAGAGTATTTCTGCAATTTTTAAATATCTTCTGATAACAGTATTATCACCAGAGTATGATACAAAATATAAACTTTTCACTAACACCGATGTTCGGCGAATAAGACAAGCTCTCAATCAAGCTTAAACAACAGGTATTTTGCATACACAGTAATCATAATCACTAAAAGAAAAGTTATAAAGCAACGATTAAGATATCGTGGTTTCAATAACACATCACACACATTTAAGACATAAAACATATTATTTGTGAATATAGTTACTCCAATACTTTCAATGATTTTTTTAATGATTGTCTTCTGAATTGTCTGTACATTCTGTGTCTTTCTAATTCAAAGGAAGTAAGAGTCTTGGGTCATGCGGGAAGCTGGTGGTCGAAAATCATGGGATATTCATGTGGCGTCACGCTGTACATCCTATGCTTGCCTGAGGGCGTCATTTAATCACTCATCCTTTTCCACGCTGGATATACTACTCTAGTTCATTCACGTCACGAGGCATCCTTTGTCGTCAAAAGTCTTGTCACCTGGTACAAAAGGTCTCTGTGGTATCTCTTGATTAGATTAATTCAAAGCCTCATGATGGTGATCCAGTGGCATCTCCGTGTCCTGTATATGTAATCCCTACAACGCTCAACACTCTCATCGGGGAGCTCAGTGAGTCCTCAATGCTGTGTTTCGAATGACGCTCTGGTCAGTGCAACCTTGACGCTGCATCACGGATGACGCTAGGATCGGTCCCTGCTGAGAGGCGCTTTCCTGGTCCTGTGGACTTTGATTTGGGACTTACTCTATTTTTGTGTTTCTGTTGATTTTTTCCTATTGCTCAGTGAGAGCGTAATAAACCTTTTCTGTTACCTGCAAAACTGAATCTGTATTTTCCCTGACAGAACGGTCTGACCAGTGATGGATTCAGCAGGTGCAGACCAAGTCAGAGTCGCAGTAAGTCAGCAGGGCATTCTTCTGGGACAGCATTCCAGTCAGTTAACTGCCACTTCAAGGGAGGTTGAGTGCCTGACAGCCCAAGTAGCAGATCTCAATGTTCGAATACAGGAACTCCAGCTGGAGGCTTTGGCCAGCAGATCGGCTGCTACGTTTGGTCATTCTCCATCTCATGCGGAGCCTGAATCCCATGCCAATAGTCCGCCGCCATACGAGTGGGATCCCAACTCCTGCCGGGCCTTCCTGTCCCAGTGCTCGCTTGTCCCAAGTAGCATTTGTTATCACCCTCCTGAAAGGAAAGGCCCGGGACTGGGCAACGGCTGTGTGGGACGCTCGTGCTCCATTCTGTGCCACATTCAGTGATTTCAGAGCTGAGATGCTCAAGCTGTTTGATCGCTCTGCTCAGGGCGATGAGGCAGCCGCACAGTTGGCGCGGTTGAGTCAGGGCAGAGGTTCCGTTACGGATTACTCTATCCAGTTCAGAACGTTGGCGGCCGCCTGTGACTGGAACGAGGCGGCTTTACGTGCAAGGTTTCGGGAGGGGTTGGACGACGACATCCAGGATGAGATCGCTATTCACGATCTGCCTCAGGATTTTGACACCCTTGTGGAGCTGGCACTCCGGGTTGAGGGGAGCCTTCATCGTCGACGCTAGCGGTGGACAGCTCAATCCTCATGGATGTTGAAGGAGGGTGCCTCCAGTGCTGCTCCCACCTCCTCCTCTCCTTCAACAGACCCAGAGACCATGCAAGTGGGGCGTCTTCGCCTTACCCCTAAGGAGAAGCATGATCGGTTGTTTAGGGGACTTTGCCTGTACTGCGGGAAGCAAGGTCATCGGGCTATCCAGTGTCCTTTAAAAGCCGGAGCCCATCAGTAATCCGGGGGATCCTGGTGGGCGCTACTCCTTATCTCGACTCCCCCATCTCACGTACCCTGCTCAAGGTCTCTGTTCAGTATAAGGACACCTTCCAATCTTGTTCAGCACTGGTTGACTCGGGTGCCGAAGGCAACTTCCTGGATGCTTCTGTTGCTGCTGCATTGTGGGGTATTCCTGCCATTCCACTTCCCTCTCCTATCTCTGTCCGCTCCCTTAATGGTCTCATCTCCTCCATTACCCATTCCACACCTTCCGTAAGTCTTATTGTCTCTGGCAATCACCGTGAGGTGATTGAGCTGTACCTCCTAGATTCCCTGGGTGCTCCCGTTGTCCTAGGGCACCCGTGGCTGGTGCAGCACAACCCTCATGTGGATTGGTTTGGTAATTCGGTGTTCTCTTGGAGTCAGTCTTGTTTGGGTGCTGCCTTGTCTCCTGGCTCTGTGTCTTCTGTTTTTCAGGTTGAGGAGGTCGATCTCTCCGGGGTCCCGGAGGGGTACCGCGATCTTTTGTCGGGTCTTCAGTAAGTCCCGGGCCACATCCTTACCACCTCATCGGCCGTATGACTCTGCCATCAATCTCCTCCCAGGCACTTCTCCGCCCAAGGGTCGCCTGTATTCCCTATCCGGTCCTGAGAGGGAGGCCATGGACAAGTGTATTCAGGAATCCGTAAATCCCGGCCTCATCCGACCCTCTTCCTCACCCGCTGGGGCTGGGTTCTTCTTCGTTAAGTAGGATGGCTCCCTGCGACCCAGCATTGACTACCGGGGCCTTAATGACATCACCATAAGAAACAGGTATCCTCTGCCTTTGATGTCGTCAGCCTTTGAGTTCCTACAGGGAGCCAGGGTCTTTACCAAGCTAGACCTCCGTAATGCCTACCATTTGATCCGAATACGTGAGGGGGATGAGTGGAAGACAGCATTCAACACCCCAACGGGACACTTTGAATACCGGGTCCTACCCTTCGGGCTCACTAACGCCCCAGCTGTCTTCCAGGCCCTGGTGAACGATGTGTTGAGAGACATGGTGAACAGATTTGTCTTTGTGTACCTTGATGATATTCTCATCTTCTCTCCCTCTTTGCAGGCCCACACTCAACATGTCCGTCAGGTGCTGCAACGGCTGCTGGAGAACCAGCTGTACGTCAAGGCGGAGAAGTGCGTGTTCCATGCCAAGTCTGTTTCGTTCTTGGGGCATATTATCTCGACGGAGGGGATCAAAGCTGATCCAGCTAAGGTAAGGGCCGTGGCTGAGTGGCCAACCCCTGACTCGCGGAGGGAGTTGCAGCAGTTCTTGGGGTTCGCCAACTTCTATAGGCGATTCATCCGGAACTTTAGCCTGGTTGCTGCACCCTTAACGACACTCACCTCACCTAAGGTACCATTCAGATGGAATGTATAGGCTCAGGAGGCCTTTGATGTTCTTAAGTCCCGTTTCATCTCTGCTCCTGTTCTTTGTCTCCCAGATCCTGAATGGCAATTCATTGTTGAGGTGGATGCCTCTGATATCGGGGTAGGCGCGGTCCTGTCCCGGCGGTTCCCCAAAGATGGGAAGGTGCACCCTTGTGCATTTTCTCACCGTCTGAGCCCTGCTGAGCGGAATTATGACATGGGTAACAGGGAGCTGCTGGCAGTCGGGCTGGCTTTGGGGGGGAGTGGCGTCACTGGTTGGAGGGAGCAGCGTGGCCCTTCTTGGTCTGGACGGATCACAAGAATTTAGAGTACATCCATTCAGCCAAGAAGTTGAATGCTCGCCAGGCCCACTGGGCACTCTTTTTTGGGCGGTTTAACTTCTCCCTCTCGTATCGGCCAGGCTCCAAGAATGTTAAGCCTGATGCCCTTTCTCGTTTGTTCGAGGATCCTGGGGAGGAGGTGGGTCCCGAAACCATTCTCTCCAGGGACGTGGTGGTAGGGTCTCTTTCCTGGGATGTCGAGGCCGTGCGAGGGGGGGAGTCAGCAGCTGGAGTCAGCAGCTATCGTGGGTTGAATATTCCCACAACTCCCTCCTGGTGGCGTCTATGGGTATGTCTCCCTTTCAATGTTCTGTTGGTTATCAACCGCCTCTTTTCCCTGCTCAGGAACCCGAAGCCGCGGTCCCGTCTGCCTTGGCCTTTGTCCGTAGGTGTCGGCACACCTGGATGAGGGCTAAGGAGGCCTTGACCGTCACAGGACTCCGGCTCCCCAGTATGTTTGCGGTCAGAAAGTATGCCTTTCCACCAAGGACCTGCCCCTCCGGGCACCTTCTCGTAAGCTGGCACCCAGGTTTATTGGGCCATATCGCATCACCAAGGTCCTGAGTCCGGTGGCAGTGCAGCTCAAGCTCCCTCCCACTCTTGGTCGGGTTCACCCTGTCTTTCATGTGTCCAGGGTCCATCCCCCCCCCCCTCGTCTAGTGGATGGTACTCCAGTTTACACTGTGAGAAAGCTTTTGGACGTTAGACGCCGTGGTCGGGGTTTTCAGTATCTGGTGGCCTGGGAGGGCTACGGTCCTGAGGAGAGGAGTTGGATTCCGGCTCGGGATATTCTGGACCAGACTCTGAGGACTTCCGCTGGCGACGAGGTGAGCCCCTCCCGGTTGCGCCTGGTGGCGCTCCTGGGGGGGGAGGTACTGTCATGACTTCGGTCTGATCTGCTGTGTTTTGTCTTTCTGTGTCTGTGGGCTAGGTCTGAGCACATGGGTTTTGCGTTGACAGCTCACCATGTGCTCCGCTGTCTGTAGTGTTTTCCCCCTCCCACTCGTTTTCTGTCACACCTGTGGCCATTCATTCCTCATTAGCCCTTCCCTATTTTAGATCCTCTCGTACTCAGTCTTTTGTCAGACCGTTGTTGTATGTTGTGCACGCTTCGCTTGTGACCCTCTTGTCATGATTGCTTTGTCTTGCCGTGTTGTGTATTTTCAGTCCTGAGTGCTGTTTTTGTTTTTGTTTGTGAACTTCTCCTTCTCATCCTGCCAGTCATTCTGTTCTACTACATCCCCTGGATATTCCTAGCTCTGTCGAGATTCTGAGACATTGCCCTAGCCCCTCTCTGCATGCTCAACTCTCTCATCGGGGAGCTCAGTGAGTCCTCAACGCTGCGTCTCGAATGAAGCTCTGGTCAGTGCAACCTTGACGCCGCGTCACGTATGACGCTAGGATCGGTCCCTGCTGAGAGGCGCTTTCCTGGTCCTGTGGACTTTGTTTTGGGACTTACTCTATTTTTTGTTCCTGTTGATTTTTTCCCTATTGCTCAGTGAGAGCGTAATAAACCTTTTCTGTTACCTGCAAAACTGAATCTGTATTTTCCCTGACAGTGACAAGTAAGTGACTGATTGCCATGGAAACGTGAACGTCATGTATATACTATCTTGTCTCTTTTAATTTTAAATCATTCAGCATTTATATACATCGCTCCATTAAAACCTCAACATGTCGTGAACACAACTCTCCAATAAAAGTGCAGGGGACTAATTTACTTTTTATAAAAAGTGTATGAATGTGTACATACATCAGATACTTGTGACAACATACTGTAAATGAGCATTCAGCTGAGATTTGTTATATAGTTTAAATTGCCTTATGTATTATCAGCTTGTTGCATATTTGCAGCTTTATAAACATGTAGTGACTGATATATGCTCCAAAATATTAAGATTCTCAAAATCAAAAGTCTCCATCTATATCAATTTCACATCTGCAGTTGCTTATTTCCAAATGTCTTGGCATTGCAGACCTCTCAGCTGGAGGCCCTTGAAGGTCATAGACCCAGGGGACTATTTGGCTGCATTGGCCAAGTATCTATTTCTAGCTCTAGGTCCATGTATCTACTGATTTTATTTGTTTGTTTGTTTTATGTGTTTTTTTTTTTCACTAAAATATTGAAAACATATTAAAGCAATGCCCCTGTCCAATGTGAATGCTGGCTGACAATCTGATGCCAGTTTCTCATGTCACTATGAAATCTTATGTGTGACTCTGTTATTGTCTTGTATTATTGACAAACTATTTTCCTGTTTAACACTGTAAAGCTGCTTTGACAACCAGTATTGTATAAAGTGCTATACAAATAAAGGTGACTTGACTTGACTTGTGCCTGCTACACTGCCCAAACTGATGGACTCACTGCCAATACATTCACCTTTCTGTGACAACCTTCTTTTTTAGCAGCAGGGACATACAGAAAGAACCTTGATATTACCATGTTCTTTCTGTCATTGTTATACCATAGTATTCTTTGAAGACCTACCATGAAAAACACTCAGTGCGATAATAAAGTACCATTATCTCGGACATGTCACTGTTCCGCTATAGTGCTAGTTTTGTGAGGGGACCTGTGAATGACAGCAGCATCCTCATGTTACCCTGCTCTCAACTCCTCTTTGAAATACATGACAAGGGCCAAACTAGGACCTATAGTGCTGCTAGTGTAATATATGAATGTCCATTTCCACTTCTGGAAAAACAGTGTCCTGTCCATGACTAAGTGCACTCTTCATGTAAGTGCACTCTTCCAGAAGAAGAGATGGAGTGTCAGTAGATTTTCTCAAGGCTATTGAACAAATCACATTATATCAGTATTACTGTACTCTGTACTAAATATTACTGTACTCTATGTTTGCCATGATGCTATGCACTAAAATGAAAAAATAAAAACAATAATAATGAATGTAATTTCTGCACTACTTGTGGCATCAAATAGAACTTCACACATAATCATAGTTTTCAAATAGTTCTCCTTTTGTCTGCCATTGGTTTTTTTAAAAAATAGTCTCAACAAAAACACACACAATTGTTGTGGACTTGCGTTTGTTTTACAATGTATTTGAAAGCAGTTATTCAACACCTATCATCCATTTGAAAAACTAATTCTATGCATCCATTTTTCACCACTTATCCAGGACTACGTTGTGGTGGCAGCAGGAAGAGTAAGGACACCCATACATCCTTTTCCCTGGCCATTTCCTCCAACTCATCCTGGGGGATCCCAAGGTGTTCCCAGGCCAGCCGAGAGATATAATCACCAGGCACTGTCCCAGATTACCACGTGATGATGAACCAAGACAGCTTGACTTCATCCAGGGCCTTCTGCATCTCGGGGGGAATCTCATACTGTCATGAATTCTGTCCATGGACTTCTGTTCAATCACCACCAGAGGTCACCCTTCCATTACATTGACTCTCGCACTACACAAACTGTTGCATGTCATCCCGGACTACATATCCCATCATCCATTGCACTAATTGCACACAGCTGTAACCAATCACACATTCACTATATAATACTCACTCAGATCCCTTTCAAACTGCAGAGTATTGTTTAGCATCTATGCTGTTATGCGTAGCTACTTTACGGAGCCAGTTCCCGGTCCTAGTTTGAGTTTCTAGTTCTGAGTCTAAGTCTAGTTTATCCTGTTTATTGCCTTAGTAATTCCGTGTTTTGATCCTAGCCTGTATATCTCATTTCTGTATGATCTCTGCCTGCCCTGAATTATATCACCTGTCTTGGATTACCCCTCTTGTCTCGCCCTGTTCGGATACTGTTTAATCCTCGCCTGGACCATTGCTTGTGTTTCGGATTACTCTTTGGTCTTGCCCCCTATATACCTGTTTGCCATTGTCTGACCCTTGCCTGTTTTGACTATGCATCTCGGGGGGAATCTCATACTGCCACGAATCCTGTCCATGGACTTCTGTTCGATCACCACCAGAGGTCACCCTTCCATTACATTGACTCTCGCACTACACAAACTGTTGCATGTCATCCCGGACTACATATCCCAGCATCCATTGCACTGATTAAGACACACAGCTGCTGCCAATCACACACTTCAATATAACACTCACTCCGATCCCTTTCAAACTGCCGAGTATTGTTTTAGCATTTATGCTGTTTAGCGTAGCTACTTTACGGAGCCTGTTCCCAGTCTTAGTTTGAGTTTCTAGTTCTGAGTCTAAGTCTAGTTTATCCTGTTTATTGCCTTAGTAATTCCGTGTTTTGATCCTAGCCTGTATATCTGGTTTCTGTATGATCTCTGCCTGCCCTGAAGTATATCGCCTGTCTTGGATTAATCTCATCTCGAAAGTTTGGTACTGTTTATCAATGCATGGACATTGAATTGTGTTCGGATTACTCTTTGGTCTTGCCCCCTATATACCTGTTTGCCATTGTCTGACCCTTGCCTGTTTCTGACCATGCCTTTAAATAAAAGCTTTGCACATGGATCCGCACGCCTCACGTCTTGTTTGCCCCGTAACACATACATCCCTGGCACCTTGCCACTTCTGAGGTTTTTGACTAATTTAGTGGTTTCTGCCAGGGAAATGGGCCAGAATTCCTCCAGTCATCCAACCCTGCCTTAACTTGTGACGGCATGTCCTCCATGTTCAGGAGATCTTCAAAATGTTCCTTTCACCTCCCGACTACATCGCCAGGCAAGGTCAGCAAGTCCCCATCCTAACTTACAACAACCTGGACCAGTCCATGCTTTCTCTGCCTCGCTGTCAGATGGTTTGCCAGAACCTCTTTGAGGCCAACCAAAAGTCCTTCTTCATGGCTTCCCCGATCTCCTCCCATACCTGAATTATTGCTTCCCTGGCCACTGCGGCTGTGGTCCTTTTAGACTTTAACATCAAATCTATTGGTTAATTATAATTATAAAACATATTCACTTGTAGATGCACAATTACACTAATGAAAATACATGTTTATTTCAAAGTTCTTCCACAGGGAGTTTGTTATATGTATGCGTGTAATACACGCCAAACTATAATATATATATATATATATATATATATATATTTAGATATTTAGGGCCTGGTGTAAAAACATACGAACTATCTCTATATTAATCGATTCTCATTTTTACGGAACAATATTGATTCTTAAATCCCAAGAATCGATTAGTTTAGCCTGTTTTCATTTAATGGACGGAACATTGAAGGGCACTTCCCAACCAATATATCACAATAAGCATTGTGCCTTGGTATTTTTAATATGAAACAAAGTCTCAGAATTCAAATTCTGTCCATCGTATTGCAGTATTCAAACAATAAATGCCGTTTTGGCACTGTTAAATGTGGAGTGACAGATCGCTGTATCGCCTCAGATCAACAGACGCGGCAGCACAAGGCGCACATGAACTGATCATCTCCTACACATTAATACCAGTTTCAGCACAAAAATAAACATGACTAAACATCCGAAAATAAGTTAAAAGAAAATGCTGATCCTGTCTATTATCGCTCACTCAGTTTATCAGCCAGGAAAGAGTACAATAGAACGAACTTGAAACAATGCAAGTAAACGTCAATTACTCAGAAAAAAAACATATTTGGTGAAATAAACGATATCAGTAGTAATAAACTGTACAGAGGGCATGTTATTAAATATATGCACCATATAACATTTTCATTATACATTTTACTGTTCTTCATTGTTTAATTTATGTTTGAATAAATCCCATCAAGTTTTTATGACAGCCACCAAAAAAAAAATTGAAGTAGAAATATTATTATGTAAATGTAACTATTATTTTAACAACTTCATTAAGCGTAATTTTAACAAACCAGTCAATTTTAACCTTCAATATTATAGTAATGTAGTACCCACTGACTCTCATGTATATTTTACAGCAATAGTTGAGAGATTTTTTTTTCCTTGAAAAAATTTGGCAAGTACTGTACCTGATATACATCCAAAATAATCAATATTGAATTGAAATTGGAATCGAATCAAATCGAAACTTGTGAAGGATAATCAAACCAAATTGTGAAATTTGTGTCAAAACCCATGCCATAATATATATATATATATATATACAAAAAATGTTACTCATCCACGCCTATGAGCCATGTTGAAAAACGAAATTGCCCCTTTAAACCTAAATCTGGTTGAGCCCTTTAGCGCAAGAACTGCCAAACAAACATATTCTGATTGTCTGTTGTAGCGAATCAGCTCATGGGGGAATATGAATAATTAATCATAACTAGTTTTAATTAATTATAAATATTTAGATCCACAAAGTATTTACTTGACCTCTCAGTGTCAAATGTCTGTCAATTCTAAGAACGTTAATTTCCTGGTTAAGGGAATAACTTTCTTACTATACAATTCTACAAAAGCTTGTAGCATAAATCTGCAGGATTAAGTGACTCCAGTTATGAGCAAAAAATGAACAACGTCAAGTGTGATACAAAAAAGACTTTATTAACTACATAAACACTTAAAATAGTCTAACATACTACATAAACACATTAAACTGGTCTAACATACACACACACACATATACAGTTTGTATAGGAAAGGGTTAAAGATTAACGCAGTAGAGAGAAGAGAAAATAAGAATATGAAGGTATGGAACCATTTGCATATTCAGCAGATATACAGCTTGAGGAACGTCAGATTCTTAGTTCAAACACACCTTGTAAAAGGTGTAACTGATACTTAATGCAACAATTAAATCGACTAAGTTTGATACTTGAAGTCTCGTCTGTTCTGAAAGAGGATCTATGGCAGTCCAACAGTCAATTGATCTTTGTGAAGTGGTGATGAAAAGAACCAGTTTGGGTAAGGAGAATCTGATGAATGGAAAAGCAAGCCCGAAGACTGGAATACTTAAGGGATGTCCTGGCGCATGTAGCTCACATCTTCTCAGAATTCAAACAAACCACAGACTCTGGGCGGGTCACATGGTGTGATGCCTTTAAGGTCTGAGAAGATTCACGCTTCTCAAGATGGGCTTGTCCAATGAGGATGTCCGCAAATATTAAGTGGGAGTTCTGAGATACTGGGGCGCTTTTATGGCTTTTGTTTGAAAGCATGGTAATTTGCAAATGTACTTGAATCGAAATTACTAAAGATTCGCAGGACACTAATATATTGCTTATATACCAACATATAATATACACTCTCATTTAGATAATCAGAAGACAAATTCATAGATACTAAACAAGGTAAGATTACATATGGCAAGAGAAAGAATGGGTTCCCTCAGAAGCACTGCATCGAATAGTCTTAAACTATCAAAGACAACATATACACAATGGCCTGAAGAAATTGGGTGTTCATTCAAAGAAGGTTTTCTTATGAATTAATTAGTAGAAAAGTCAAGTTCTACTGTGCAGTGTGTCTCTTCCTATGAAAAATGCAGTGAGAGGGGGAGGACTCTCAAAATGCCATTAGGTCGTAAAATCTATCTGGTCTAGAAAAGGTGTCAGGGTTGCCATGGTAACCAGAGGGGCCTGTGTCGTTGCAGACATCCTGGCATCAAGTTTATTGGGTGAGGGGACTGTGACAATTTGTTAATCTAATGAATAACTGATTTGTAAATGAAACATGAAAAAATTGTGTGTTTGATTGGTCGACGTACATGTGATCAGTCTTTACAGCGTGTGGGGATGTATATACAGTGGGTACGGAAAAGTATTCAGACCCCCTAAATTTTTCACTTTGTTATATTGCAGCCAGTTGCTAAAATAAGTTAAGTTCTTTTTTTTCCCTCATTAATGTACACAAAGCACCCCATATTGACAGAAAAAACAGAATTGTTGACATTTTTGCAGATTTATTAAATATAAGGTATAAAACTGAAATATACCATGGTCCTAAGTATTCAGACCCTTTAATCAGTATTTAGTAGAAGCACCCTTTTAATAATCTAATACAGCCATGAGTCTTTTTGAGAAAGATACAACAAGTTTTTCACACCTGGATTTAAGGATCCTCTGCCATTCCTCCTTGCAGAACCTCTCCAGTTCTGTCAAGTTGGATGGTAAACATTGGTGGACAGACATTTTTAGGTCTCCCCAGAGATGCTCAATTGGGTTTAAGTCAGGGCTTGGCTGGGCCATTCAAGAACAGTCACAGAGTTGTTGTGAAGCCACTCCTTTCGTTATTTTAGCTGTGTGCTTAGGTTCATTGTCGTGTTGGAAGGTAAAACTTCGGCCCAGTCTGAGGTCCTGAGCAATCTAGGAGAAGGTTTTCATCCAGGATATCCCTGTACTTGGCCCCATTCATCTTTCCCTCGATTGCAACCAGTCGTCATGTACTGCAGCTGAAAAAACAGCCCCAAAGCATGATGCTGCCACCACCATGCTTCACTGTTGGGACTGTATTGGGCAGGTGATGAGCAGTGCCTGGTTTCTCCACACATACCGCTTAGAATTAAGGCCAAAAAGTTCTATCTTGGTCTAATCAGACCAGAGAATATTATTTCTCACAGACTGAGGGTCCTTTAGGTGCTTTTTTGAACCTTGCAAGAGGAGAGCTTCGTCGGGCCACTTGCCATTAAAGCCCCGACTGGTGGAGGGCTGCAGTGATGGGTGACTTTCTACAACTTTCTCCCATCTCCCGACTGGATCTCTGGAGCTCAGCCACAGTTATCTTTGGGTTCTTCTTTACTTCTCTCATCAAGGCTTTTCTCCCCCGATAGCTCAGTTTTTTGGCGGACGGCCAGCTCTAGGAAGGGTTCCTGGTCGTCCCAAACGTCTTCCATTTAAGGATTATGGAGGCCACTGGAACCTTAAGTGCAGCAGAATTTTTATTGTAACCTTGGCCAGATCTGTGCCTAGCCACAATTCTGTCTCTGTGCTCTTCAAGCAGTTCCTTTGACCTCATGATTCTCATTTGCTCTGACATGCACTGTGAGCTGCAAGGTCTTATATAGACAGGTGTGTGGCTTTCCTAATCAAGTCCAATCAGTATAATCAAACACAACTGGACTAAAATGAAGGTGTAGGACCATCTCAAGGATGATCAGAAGAAAGGGACAGCACCTGAGTTAAATATATGAGTGTCACAGCAAAGGGTCTGAATACTTAGGACCATGTGATATTTCAGTTTTTCTTTTTTAATAAATCTGCAAAAATGTCAACAATTCTGTGTTTTTCTGTCAATATGGGGTGCTCTGTGTACATTGAGGAAAAAAAATGAACTTAAATGATTTTAGCAAATGGCTGCAATATAACAAAGAGTGAAAAATGTAAGGGGGTCTGAATACTTTCCGTACCCACTGTACATACTGTATATATAAGCCGTGTGTGTGTTTGATATTGTACATGAATTATGCTCAATTATTGATCTTGCCTTTTATCTGGAAGAGAGTTTCATCTGCACTGCATTTTATCTACACTACATTCTTGCTGGGGAAAAAATGGAGGGAAAAATAGTGAGAAGGTTGAATCCATGCTTGTTAAGCTCCTGTCTCAACATCTCCATGGGCCTTTTACTTTGTGGCTAGTGATGTTGTTCTGGTACACTATGTCAACAAAATAAACATGATAGTCCACCTGAATGTTCTCAAACTTCAATTCTTAAAAATGTTTGGTTATTTAAAGAACAGAAGTTGTCCCAGGAGGACTACAAATCTGCACTATCAACATTCATAGCACAATATTTATAAATATAGAAGTGTATTGACATAGTAACCCTTTAGATCTGTTTCCCAGCTTCTCTAAAAGTGAGGCCATTATTTCTTTCATGGTCAATTTGGCTAACTCTGATTTCATTTGAAGTTTGTCTGTACCTTCTACCTCTCTGTTGTCCACTCCCTCTCTGTCCGTGTCTTACACTTTGGTCTCTTGCTCTTTCCACTTCACCAATGCCCTCCACTCTACTCTACTCATCTCTTCTCCCTCTCCTTCTCTTCTCCTCTTTTCTTACATCCTCCTCTCTGCTCCTCTCTCTCTACCAGGTCCACTCTTCTTCTCCCTCTCATTATACCTCTTTCTCTACCCTCTCCACCATGCACCTTTTAGACTTACACCTCTTTCTTTACCCACCCCTTTTGCATATTCTTTCTTGCTCTTTGTATATTTTCTCCTTTAAAGTTAAAGCAGTTGAGATAAATGTGTAAACAATTGTGTTGTACTGTATGCATTGTTAAGCGAGTAGTTATTAGTTTGGGGCCAACTGAAAAATACTATATATATATATATATATAGATAGACACACAAATTAAAGTATATACAGGTGCATTTCAATAAATTATAATGTCTTGGAAAAGTTCATTTATTTCAGTAATTCAACTTCAAATTGTGAAACTCGTGTATTAAATAAAATAAATGCACACAGACTGAAGTAGTTTAAGTAGTCTTTGGTTCTTTTAATTTTGATGATTTTGGCTCACATTTAACAAAACCCACCAATTCACTATCTCAACAAAATTAGAATATGGTGACTGCCATCAGCTAATCAACTCAAAACACCTACAAATTTTTCCTGAGCCTTCAAAATGGTCTCTCAGTTTGGTTCACTATGCTACACAATCATGGGGAAGACTGCTGATCTAACAGTTTGTCCAGAAGACAATCATTGACACCTTCACAAGGAGGGTAAGCCACAAACATTCATTGCCAAATAAGCTGGCTGTTTCACAGAGTGCTGTGTCCAAGCATGTTAACAGAAAGTTTAGTTGAAGGAAAAAGTGTGGAAGAAAAAGATGCACAACCAACATAGAGAACCGCAGCCTTATGAGGATTGTCTAGCAAAATCGATTCAAGAATTTGAGTTTGAACTTCACAAGGAATGGACTGAGGATGGGGTCAAGGCATCAAGAGCCGTCACACACAGACGTGTCAAGGAATTTTGGCTACAGTTGTCGTATTCCTCTAGTTAAGCCACCCCTGAACCACAGACAACATCAGAGGCTTCTTACCTGGGCTAAGGAGAAGAAGAACTGGACTATTGCCCAGTGGTCCAAAGTCTTCTTTTTAGATGAGAGCAAGTTTTGTATTTCATGTGGAAACCAAGGTCCTAGAGTCTGGAGTAAGGGTGGAGAAGCTCATAGCCCAATTTGCTTGAAGTCCAGTGTTAAGTTTCACAGTCTGTGATGATTTTGGGTGCAATGTCATCTGCTGGTGTTGGTCCATTGTGTTTTTTAAAACTAACGTCACTGCACCAGTTTACCAAGAAGTTTTGGAGCACCTCATGCTTCCTTCTGCTGACCAGCTTTTTTTGAAGAGGCGGATTTCATTTTCCCGCAGAATTTTGGCACCTGCGCCCCACTGCCAAACGACCCCAAAAAGTTGGTTAAATAACCTGGTGTTGGGTGTGTTGACTGGCCACACCTCACCATACCTGACCCATAGAGAATCTATGGGTATTTGTCAAGAGGAAAATTAGAACACGGAGACCCCAAAAAAACTTAAAAAAAAATTGCAGATTAGCTGAAGGCCCTGTCAAAGAACCTGGTCTTCCAACCACCTCAGCAGTGCCCAAACGTCACCTCCATCCACACTGAATTGAGCCGTAATAAGCAAAAGGAGCCCCTACCAGTATTGAATACATGTCCATTAAATGAAAATACTGCCCAGAAGGCAACATTCACTAAAATGTTTATTGGTCTTATGAAGTAATTCTATTTGTTGAGATAGTGAATTGGTGGGTTTTTGTTAATGTGAGCCAAAATCATCACAATTAAAAGAAACAAAGACTTAAACTACTTCAGTCTGTAGGCATTGAATTTATTTTAATACACGAGTTTCACAATTTGAGTTAAATTACTGAAATAAATTAACTTTTCCACGACTTCTATTTATTGAGATGCAACTGTGGGTTTGTGTGTGTGTGTGTATATATATAATATATATTTTCATTTGATGATGTGACAAAATAGTTCATGTTTGTGTGTGTGTGTGTGTGTGTGTGTGTTTGGACGAATGGCACATTAATGTTTGTGATTTGTGTAAAACCAATAAAATACAATTTGCTGTTTTCGGATATTTTAAAGTATTGGTTGTATTAACTATTATGAAAACATTTGAGAGTTTTGTGCACGTTTTGAGAAAATCATTTGTATGACGTGTAATTTGTATAAAATGAATGAAAACTTACAATCTGTTTAGGACAATATCAAAGTGTTCAGGTCACTGTGTAAACTGTTTTGAGAACAGTGACATGAGTTTGGAGATGTGTCAAATCGATTGAGAAAAACTGTAAATAAATAAATGGGCACAAAATATTGATTTAAGTTACATTTATTTTATTAACTTATGCCACAGACTAGTATGATAAATAAAACACAATCATAGCTATGGAAGAAGCATGGAACATGTATTGAACAGTCAGTTATACAATGATGTTATGGATTATTCATAACTATTCGACTGTTTAATGCATATCAACTGTTGGACATTGTTAGTAGATAAATAAATTAAGGGTGTGAAAATATCTCTAAAAAACTCTAAAACTCCAAAAGCGTTTTCAGTGAGTTACTTTCTTAAAGTTTACAGGCCCAAAAGCTCCCATAGTAGACAAAGTACTCAGTATCATAATTCTTTCCACTGTATATATTCAGAAATTCGCTATTTAACTGATGTGACAGCTTAGTTCCCTTTCGTGGAACTTCGAACTGCGTCCTCTAGGGGTCGCTATGGGGAACGCCTCGTCCATCCCCTGTCTGAAAGCCATACATTGAAAACACCACTTTTTTTGGCCTCGACATCCTGACGTCACTAGCCGTGCGACTAGACAAATAGGCGCCGGGTGCGTCACATCATTCCCGTTCTCGCTTCACGACCGTGCTGTTTGAAGCGTGCCTTCCAAAAAGCAAAGTAAGAGCTTTCTTTTCCTACTATGGCGAGCACTAGCTAAGCGTTTAGAAATGTGTACCCCTGTCAGCGTTTCTGACACCCATTATTCACCGCTCTAGCTTTGTGTTGTTTTGGAGAGGAGCACGCACTCATGTCCTTGAGGGGGCAATCTGCGTGCATTGTGAGCGTTTTTACATGAAAAAGTTCCTCTCTCGTTTGTCTTTCTTTTTGAGGAAAGAGGGACAGCCATCAGCTCTTCGCGGTTCAGGACCCGCCGCTGCTGAGGCACGGAGGAGAATGAGCTCGTGGGGATCTCAGGTGGACCTAGCCGATGAGGCTGAAGGGGGGGTTTTCCTCTTCCGCGCATCAGCGTCGGGCGAGAGACAGCCGCTGGATGATGATATCCTCTCTCTAATATCATCTGATCCAGGGGCCAGTGCTCAGTTGGGCCCAGCCCAACAAGAGCAGGAAATGGATGCGGAGAGTGAATAAGCTGAGGCTGAGCTTTCCCAATCCATCTGCCCTGCGTATGATGAGCTGTTAGGGGTGATGGATCGGGCCACGGCAAGGCTTGAATTACTGTGGAAACGAGCCAAGGAGGTGACGTTGCGAGGTTGCCTCGACGAACGTTATCTCTCTGGCCATAGACCTCCAGCTCAAGTGAGCCTTCCTTTCCTTCCTGATCTCCACACTGAGATCGAGAAGGAATGGAAGAGGCCGTTTTCCTCACGCATATATCGGGCTAAGCATACGAGTTATGCAAACATTGAGTCGATGCGCGAAAGCGGCTATGGGATGATGCCCCCGGTGGAAGAGACGCTAGCCAGCTACCTCTCTCTGGGGGAGACGTCATCTCTCAAAACTCCCTCCTTGCCATCCGTGCCCCTTCAAGCCACATCTCGCACTAACGGCAAGGCATACGCAGTGGCAGGTCAGGCTGTGGCCTCGTTGCACACTATGGTGGTGCTTCAGGCCTATCAGGCTGACCTGCTGAAGGACCTGGATGAGGGGCAGGGCCTTTCCTCTGGTGAAACGGCTGAGCTGCGGCGCACCACAGACTTGGCCCTCCGGGCTACTAAGCAGGCAGCCTCTGCCATGGGCAGAGCGATGGCTGCTATGGTGGTGACGGAGCGCAGGTTTGGGTGAAACTTAGCGGACATCGGAAAGAAAGAAGGGCTTTCTTCTCGATGCCCAACCCGTTTTCGCCTTTGAAAATGTTTGGCACCGTCCGTTGAGACTGTGGTTCTACAAATTCAGGGAGGACGAAGTCCCGCTCTACATGTTTCAAATCCTTCATACGCCGAAGCCCAGTCTGAGCCCGAACAGACAAACCAGGGTTCCTGGCCCGTCTCGGTTCGAGGATCAGAGACGGGCACAGAGGGCTAGTGTCGTGACTCGCGCCCCGCCTCCACCTTTGGGCGGGGGTAGGAAGTATCGTGGGTCAAGTGGAGGCAGGCGAAGCCCGAGGGGTGAGACCTGGGCAAGGCGCCAGCGCTTTCGTCCGGGTCAGAGTAATACTTAGGTATTCACTCTCTCCCGCAGGGGGGCAACATCTACCCTGTCCTCCCCTTTTTCCAATTCCCGTTTTATGACCACCATCTCCAGCTGACCGAGGTTAGCTGTAAAACATTTTTCAAACAATCTCCTACTGGGCTCATGATATTTTTGGTGGTTCTATGGCCAGATCATAGAAACCGCCTGACTGATGGTCCGGTCAAAATATCCCCGGACAGAGCTCCGGCAACAAACCTCGTGGTGGGTGAGTACGATCCATATATCATGAGAGCATGTATACTAATAGGAGACCGAGGTGGTCATTTGTAAAAATAACCTTAGAGAATGTATAAAGGTACCTGCAGCGGAATGATCCGGTCATAAGAGCCTCGGAGCAGAGCTCCAGCCCAGAAGTCATGGGGGTGAGTACAATCCAAATATCATGATATCTGTAGAGCAGGACATACCGAGATGGCTTTGTGTGTAATCCCTCGTAGTTCCTTGCATGTTCCCGGGACCTGACGTTCTGTCCCCCTTGCTAACGCCTCGAATTAGTTGCCGTTTGCCTGGGCTCAGAAGCCAGTCAATACAATATCTACTTGCAGTAGGCATGTCCACTCGTCGATATATGTCCAGACGTTAAGAAAAGCCGGGCTTCGGCTTCATATCTCCTGGATCATGCGGCCGAACACAGGCTTTTGTGGGAGCCTTTGTGAACATCAGGCCCCCGGGGCTATGCTGCGATGCACCCGGATTGGGCTACAGTGCCTGGTCGCCCCGAGGGGTTTCCTGGCCACCGGCGTACTCCTTTTTGCTGAGGCAACGAACGGGAGGTACATGGGGCATCACCAGGATCCTCCTGTGTAGGCTGTCCTAGGCAGGGCTCCCATCACCACTGTGATGTGCGAGCCGGCCTCTTCCGGCTGGCCGTTATGGTCGGGTTTCCATGAACTTAAATTCAAAGCAGATAATATGGTAAATGTCCACGTAAAGCAGGCTTTGCGCATTTCTCTAAATCCACGTGAGTGGTAAATGTGCACGTGAAGCTTTGCGCATTTTTCTAAAATCCACATAGCTGGTAGATGGGCATGTGTTGCTTTGCCCATTTTCTAAAAATTCCACGTATGTGGTAAATGGGCACGGGATTCTTTGCCAATTTCTCTAAAATCCTGTGAAGGTAAGGGTTATGCGTGCTGTCTTCGTTCCCTTTGTTTAAAGTGGAGTAACACCCCGGTACCCTGAGTGCCACTCAAATAGTGTGTCTTGGCAACACACCCTGGAGACAGCACTCCCCTCACCTCAGAGGAGGGTGCTGGAGCTGCTGTTCCCAACCGGCCATTACGTCCGGGTAACAATAGAACCCTAAGAAAATCCAAAGATTATGGTAAAAGTGCTCATTGCGCACCTTCTAAAATCCACATGAGTGGTAAGTGTGCACGTTATCCTTTGCCACTTTTCTAAAATCACGTAAGTGGTGAGTAGGCACGTTAGGCTTTGCCACCCGTCTAAAAATCCACCCAGGTGGTAGGTGTGCACGCTATGCTTTGCCACTTCTCTAAAATCCCACGAAAGTGGTAGGTGCGCACGTTCATCTTTGCCCACCTCTCTAAAATCCTGTACGGTGAGGGTTACGCATTTCGGACTTCGTTCCCTGTTTCGGAGAGGGTTAGGCCCCGATTTCCTGGGCTCCTCTCAACCAGTGTGTCTCGATCGACGCACTCAGGAGTCACTGCCCCCCTCGATATCAAGGGGTACTAAGAGGGTGTCGTCTGGCGAGCAGGATCCTCTCCGAGGAGTTGAATCCCTCGCTCCATGGGCTGTCCTCGTGGTAATGTTGAGCTCTGCTCCCCTTTCATGGAAGGGTTACCTGGAATGGGAACAGTATTCCTCCGCTGAGGAAAAGCGGAGGTGCCTCTTTCATGAGAGGCTTGAGCTCGCTGTCTTTCCAGAAGACCTCGAACCAGCTGCATCAGTAGGATTGGGCCGTCCTCCGCCTCCCTGATGCGCTGGCGATGTGGCTAGCCTGCAGTATGCTACCCCTCTGATTTTTAATCATGCTGCTGGTTGGGCGCCCCCCCCCTCTCGTGAGGGTTGGGTTTGGGCTCCCCCAGCTAGAATGAGCTACTGCCAGCCGGGGAAAGCCCGGCATTGGTAAGGGTCGAGCCCCCTGTGCGTCTGAGCACCAGGCGTGTGTTCCCACGCCAGAATTGTTACTAGCTGGTTCCGCTAGTTGGAACGTGCTGCGGGTCGAGTCCCCTTCTCGGTGAGAACTGGGCGTGTTGCTCCCCCAGCTGATAACTGCTAGATGTTCCATCATGGAACGTGCTGTAGGTCGAGCTCCCACTGAATGGATGTCTGCTCCCTCAGCTACAGGTTCGTGGCTAGCCACGCCAGCGTGATAGCCGTAGGTGAGACTGATGACTACTCAGAGTTCCATCTATAGGCTGCCCTCCAGAAGTGCCACGAGAACCCCCTAGAACGGTTGTATCCATCTACATATGGACATTCTAAAATCCACATGGTGGTAAGTGGGCACGGTATCTTTGCCCACTTTTCTAAAATTCCACGAAAGTGGTAAGTGCGCACGTTCTACTTTGCCCACTTCTCTAAAATCCTATATGGTAAGAGTTACGCGCACAGCTTCGTTCTCTTTTTCTGAGTGGTCTAAAACCGCGGTTCTGCCTGGGACCCACTCCTCACGGTATCCTCGAATACCTGCTCTGACAGGGTGTTCCACTAGAGGCCTGTTGAGACAGGTCCTTCTGCAAAGTGAGGTAACCCTGAGTGACAGGCCAAGACTAGTAATTGATCCAATAAGTAGGCTCTTGGTCGTATTCCCTGAAAGGAATCCTTCATGATTCATGAAGAGGCACTTTTTGGTACGGTCTGCCGTCCCGCAGTTCTGGGCACCGAGCCAGCCGCCCTCATTACACCATAGGTTAATCTCGAGAGACTGATTCCCGTGGTAGACTATTGGTAGCCTGGGTTCTACTACCAATCTTGTCCCAGTGGGACCTGCACACTGTGAGGCTCTAGTAATGTCCCTTGGCAGCCTAGGCTTCTGGCCGTAGGGAGTAATGTCACTGACAGCCGTCTAAGTCCAGGACAGGGGCAACTCCCATAGCGATATGGTGTAGTTGGTACTTAGTGGCTCGCCATGGTTCTGGCTTGCACTCCCCTCAGCATGGCGGCGTGGGTATATTGTTCCCCATAGCGACCCCTAGAGGAACGCAGTTCGAAGTTCCCATGAAAAGGAACGTCTCGGGTTACTTATGTAACCATGGTTCCCTGAGGGGAACGAGACACTGCGTCCTCTAGTTTTTGTGCCATGCTGCGGACACAAGCTTCAGACGAAGAAGTGAATGATGTGCGCTACCGGCGCCTATTTTGTACTAGTCACGCCGGTAGTGATGTCATGGCTGTCGCCGACCAACATTTTGTTGGTGTTTTTTTAATGTATGCTCCACACACGGGTCACGTCGAGGCGTTCCCCATAGCGACCCCTAGAGGACGCAGTGTCTCGTTCCCCTCAGGGACAGGTTTACAAAGGTAACCCTGACGTTCTCCAAAGACATGATACACAAATAAACTTTACAAATTTTATCATGCGATACAGATGTACTGATCAAGGTAGATGCCTCATTTACATGCGACCACATTTACATTCTGCTTTAAATAAACTGTGATGCTGTAATTAAAATACAGCAAATCAGCATTTTCTCATTTCCCAGCCGCTTTATGTAAATCCTAAATAGCCGCAAGTGCTAGTCGCATTCTGATTTGGCAGAGAAAGATGACTTTGGATTACTGTAATGAGAGTCTTGAGGGGGAGATTTAGTAAAAATGCTATTGATCGTTTTATTCCTGAAATAATTTGTTTGCCTTTACTCTGCCAGCAGCCAAAAGCCAGAGAGTCAAACAACTGTAGTCCACCGCCACCTAAAAACGAGCCCTTTAATTGCTTTATATGGGACTGTGTGGATATAATCGCATTCATTTTCATAGCAATTACATTCTTGTCCTTCATTGATTAAAATACCTCAGCATTTTGGTTAACACCATCACTGTGGAATTAAGTATTTTGTCTGCTTGTGTGAGAAGATTATAGAATAGGACTGACACTGTAGTTTTCCTTTCAAAGGGAACTTTGATGCTGCCTGATGGTATTGATGCTATGGGAAAGCTTTGCATGAGCCGGTGTCTGAAGCACATATTTCACCACTATTTTCACCATGAGCATTTGTGAACTGTATCTATTAATATTGTGATATCAGTTTAGCAACATGCTAACATCAAACTTCAATTTTGTGTGTCATATGCATTGTTGGGGAAAGTTACTTTTGATAGTAATGCATTATAGTATACTCAATAAAAAAGTTACTAATTGTGTTACTTAGTTACTTCTTATGGAAAGTAATACATTCCTTGTGCGTTACTTTTTGTCACCTGGACTGGGCTTGCTTATGTTTTTTCATAACAAAATCCAAAAGTTATATTTTTGGCAACTGTAAAGGCCCTTTACACCAAATATTTCATTAATAAGTCTCAAGCTGAAGGAAGTGCCTCTTGACCTCACTCCCAACCTCTTTTAACACGGGTACAGGAGAGCTGTCAGTGAATGAATGGGAAAAGTAACTTGCGTTACTTATTTGAAAAAGTAACTCAGATATTTTGTTGTAAATTTAAAAGAAATGTGTAGTAGTTACTTGAAAAAAGTAATCTGATTACTCAACGTGAGTTACTTGAGTAATCAACACTGTTGATGTTGTTGTTGATGTGTTTCAAATCGGTCACTCAGTTAGAATGCTGCCTTTGTAGTCAGCTTCCTATGTACCCAGCAAACAGTGAGGCACAAGGTTGTAACGGTATACCAATATGACGGTTTATCACGGTTCAAACGTGCACAGTTATACCGTGAACATTTGCATATCTACGGTTTAAAAAAAAAAATCTCACCTTCGCAAATACAGCTTCTTTCCGCTATATTTGAAAAATTGGCAGAGACAGAGATTGTATCTAAGAAGTTAAAATCTGCAGTATGGGAATACTTCCGATATAAAAAAACAAATGCGGGTTGTCCTTGGGGAAGGATATCCAATTTGCAAAAGATGTGGACGCAAAGTGGCTGCAAAAGGAGGCAATAGGACATGTTCAATCATATTTGCGAACACCATCCCTCCGTGCAGATAAAGGTATGTCGCATTTATAACAAGTTATAAGTTCAGGCCGTATGATTTTCGTGATGCAGAACTAATCCCGGTGCAGTCGTGAACATGGAATTTACAGTATCACGAGGATCTAATGGATATTATAATAAGGTTTTTAAGGAATATCATGTTTGTCCATTTTGTTTTACTTAGTATACCTGTTGTCCAGCACTTTTTTCATTTGATAATAGTTTAAAAGCTCAATTAAAATATTAAGGTTTTATGCATTCATTTGATTACCTCTGTTTTTGACAATATATTTGTATTAAACCATAAAACACAGAAAACTAAATGAGTATGATAATATGATTGCATAGGTCTCTATTATTCTTAAAATTTTAATAAATTATTAATAATAAAAAAAGGTGGTAAAGGTTTATGAATTCAATTGATTAAACATGTTTTTGGTTATTAAAATGTGAATAAACCATTCAAACAAAATACAAAAAATTAAAACATACAGAATTTTAGCTCTGGTTAATAACTGTAATTCCTAAAAAAAATGTCACTCTCTTTGCCCCATCTAAATTATATTCCTTGTTATCTGCAACACACTGTAATAAAGCATTTGTTCACTCAAAAAACTTGTTCGTATTCTTTTGATGGTCATTGCTACTGATAAGAATTATTGTATTGTGTAGTATACCGTGAAACCATGATGTTTTCTGAGACATTTATCATACCTTGAAAATCTCACACCGTTACAACCCTATTTACAAGGTTTTGGAATACAGCCAGTTTGTAATCTTTAGAGGTTGAGCTTGTCGGACATGGTGGAAACTTTCAGAGGTGCAGGGACTGCATTGATCTGCCTGTACAGAGACTTGTATACAGCAGCAGGCTTTCAAGACTAATTGAATTTCCTCCATTCAACATCTGCTCTTAGTGTCGTGAATGTTTTCTTTTACACAGAAAAGCTTCAGTAATGAGGCAGAATTAACAGTAACATGGAACTTGTCTTTTAAAAGTAGCTGATACAGGCTACATACAGTACATTACAATGAATGGGAGAAACTGGAACATCCAATATGGTGACTACAGTAAAGGAAGTCCCACCTTCCAAATAAAGAGCCAATTGCCAATTTTCAAAGTCATTGTTTGGTCTTTATGAGAGCTTATGCTGTTTAATGACAGCATCACTGCGGCTGCTGTTAGAAGCACCACATAAACAGCTCTAAAGTGGTTGTTGTTGTGCAGTTTTTGAGATTTTGGTATTTACCCATGAAATAAGATCGACGCTGTACTTGCATGACTGAAAATAGCTCCCATACTGCATTGCAAAGATGGCCACCAAGTGAAGTGGCTTGCCTAGAAAGGAGCTTTGGTGGAGTGTTTTACAGCATGCACAGACCTTCGTTGCTATGAAGAGTTAAAAAATTTGCACATTCTTAGATCAAGTACAATATGTATAACCCTTTCCAACTTTTTCTTGAACTTAAACATTTTTACAATATTTTTAGAAAGCAAGAATGCCAGAGGTCATGATGAATTTTATAACGCACAGTTCTTCTTTCACAAAAATGTGCACATTAGATGAAACGCAAATGAACAAACTCCACTGAGAAACAAGATGAACATGAACAATATAGCTGCAAGCAGCAAATTAGCAGAATCCAGTGGGTTTAGGAAGGAAATGGTAAGAAGTAGATGAGGCTGAGGCCGCGCGTCCCCCAAATCAATGCAAGGTGCTCTGATGAAAACACTCAGCTGTGAGCGTTTGAGAGCGCAGTATTTTTTCAGTTGAGACGCTGTGGTTGATATCCGCTGAAGTAATGTGACAGACGCATCGCAAATGAAATGTTTTTCCAAGAATTATTTTTCATAACAATAATATGGCCCTGCAATTCCATCTGGTAAAGACATAAATACTCGGAGACAATTAATATTAACTTCTCCACTGTATCAGATATTAAGTCGCAGTAGTCAGCAGGTGTGCCAGGTTGGTCAGCTATTATTCCCGCCCCTTGACTCTCACACTGTGATTGGTTTGCTGACTAAAAAGTGACAGTGAGTACGTTTACATGGACAACAATATTCCGATTTTAATGCGATTAAGACAATAATCATATTAAGAATCTACCATGTAAACAGACATGGTGTTACTCACCTATCGAGAAGAAACAAAGCAACTTCGGCGTCTGATCGCAGGCTTTATGCTCCTTGAGTTCTCTCCAACGCTGGAAAGCTGATCCGATATTTACATGGGTCCTACTTCTTGCCTTAAGCCTTCTTTTGTTCCACAGACATTTTCCTCTTTTGTTTTTTATATGCCATCTCTATCTTTCTGTCGCTCAGCTCGCAAATGTCCGTCCTGTGCACTGAACGCTCTCGGAGTCTCCAGCATGCATTAGTAGACACGCCCCTCACTGCTGATTGGCTGCTTGGCGTGTGTGTTCACTGCTGTGTGTGTGCACTTTGGATGGGATAAATGCAGAGCACTAATTCCAAGTATGGGTCACATGTCACGTCATGTTACGTCACTTACTTCGATATTGTGGCAGACACTGCTGGATTCAGTGGTCGAACGGTCCATTGGCAAGTTTAAAAAGGCACGATTATATTAGCCTATTGCACAACCAAGTCTGCACGGAGGTGTTTATTTCGTGTGAAGGCAGACTTCTTCTGCGATCTTCAGAACATTATGAAAATAGCATTGTGATTGAAGGATAGAATCTGAACGTTTCTTTTTTATAATATTTTGTCAGTGACGCCGCGTCAGACAATCATGTACACTTATTTACACACACCGTATTTCTGATTCTACTATAGCCTATTTAAATATCCTTAAAACATTTGATTTGTTTAAAACAATTACAGTGTATATACTGCTTTGGCCAGTGGAAAAGAGATCCACTCTATTCTAAAAAGATTCTCTGAGAAGTATTTTATACAATTTTGTTTTTACATTCCTTTTGATATATTTATTCGAAAACAAGACAAGGACAGTGAATGATTTTTAGCTATGTAATGTACCGTACAAATAGCATTTTTAGTCTGCATGTCATATTTTCCTAACGTCGTGTACCTTTGACTGTGTTAAACATGGTCAGGTGGATGGGAATATGCATGGAAATGATATACAGATGAGGTCATGCATAGTAAAACTAGGTGTTGTAAGCTCCATATATGGTGATTTCGGGGAGGAGACGGTGTGGAGATGCACGTATGCACAATCTTCCCTTGACTGGGATTTATAAAAGGATTTTTGCACAGGTTCTGGCATTCACATGGTTTTTTAAAATCTGAAAACGTTTATGCATACGCCAAATCTAGCTTTTGTGCGTACGTACACTTTTAGGATGAAATCTACGGAAAGTTTTATACATGAGGCCCCTGGCGTTTTACAAAATGCGGCGCTCCCATTGAAAACAATTGAAAAAGTAAGCTAGCCTCGGGAAAAAATGGTTTGGTGGACACGTGGCCTAACTTAGTGACTTATGTGTTAACAACTGAATTTTTTATTTATTCTTTTTTATTATATACAGTATATATATAATATATATACATGTTTTTTTGGCTTATCTCAACATCTCACGACTGCACACAATTATCAGTAGATGTGTTTATACTTGAGCTTAAGTATTTTGTGTGGTTAACTTTTATCTATATTTCGCCAAGGTGTTATTGCTAGATCTAGCATGTATTTATACCAGGGTGAATTACAAACCATGTACCTTTTTCACATTCCCTGGGTTCTCAGAAACTTAAGTCGTCATTGCAGGGTAAACTTCTATAGTGGTGAATAGGAAACTACAGAAAATATGAGAAATATAATGAGAAAAAAATCAATTTCCAATGTAACCATACATGCCATCTGTCTGAATAAAATGTTACACTGAGAATGAATAATGTCAAGACATCAAAATAAGCATATGGTGGGTTCGTTAAGAACACTATAGTCAAAAACATTGGGTCCCATTTACTAAGTATGAAAACACAAATTTGTATGTGAAATCTGTGTACAAATGTTTTCAAACATTTTACGAATGATTAAATTATGATTCACCAATAAATTTCATACAAAATTTTATTGTAAATATATTAAAACAAAAATGTAGGAACAACTAAAATCAAAGTATAAAATTCACATACTCAGGGCGGCCTTACAATCATGTTAAGAGGTTAAGAAGAATTTTAAATACAAACACATACATGTTTTATAAGTTGAGAAGAACAGCACTCTTAGTTTTTCATCCCTCAATCTAATGTGATCATATGTATTGGGACAGTTGCCTCACAGGTCTTTCTAAGTGATCAGCTGTGTCCTGTTGCATTGATTGTTTACACATAAAAAGAAGGGAATATATAGTCTCAGTTCTATCTATTACTTCTGCATTCTGAATTTGTGTTTGGTGACAATACAAATACAACAGGATGAAGATGAGGGAGCTGACTGTGAGAGAAAAGCAAGCAATTTGGAAGCTAAAAGAAAAGAGGAACTATTAGAGCTATAGCGCAAACATTGGGCATTGCCATATCAACAGTTTGGAATGTCCTGAAAAAGAAAGGAATCACTGGTAACTTCAGCAACCGGCCACTACCAGGTTAAAGCCATAAAAACAACAGTAGTTGATGACAGAAAATCATAAAAGCTGTGAAAAAGAACCTTAAAATAAGTGTCAGTAAAATCACCAACAACCTCCAGAAAGGTGGTAATGGTGATGGTCTGACAATCTACTGTCTGCAGAAGACTTCGACAGCAGAAGTTACACAGCAAGATGCAAACCTCTGATCAGCACCAAAAATAGAAGGGCCAGATTAGAGTTAGAAAGCACAAAGATAATCTAATAGAGTTCTGGAACAGAGTTTTATGGGAAGATGAGACCTTTATCAAAGTGATGGGAAAGCAAAAATGGAGGAAAAATGCACCGGCAAATGATCCACAGCATAAAACCTTATCTGTAAAGCATGGTGGAGGTGGTTTCATGGCATGGGCTTGCATGACTGCCTCTGGAACAGGCTCTCTCATGTTCATTGATGACTTAAATGATGGTGGCAGCAGAATGAATGCAGAAGTGTACAAAAGCATCTTTGCTACTAATGTTGAAGAAAATGCCACCAGACTCATCGGAAAGCGCTTCATATTGCAACAGGACAATGACCCAAAACACACTGCCAGTTCAGTCAAGGAGTTTATCAGGGCAAAGAAATGGAAGGTCTTAGATTGTCTCCAGATTTAAATCCTATTAAACATGCATTTCACCAGCTGAAGATGAGACTAAAGGTAGGAACTCCCCAAAACAAGCAACAGCTGAAAATGTCTGCATTAAAGGCTTGGCAAAGCAAGAGTCTGGTGATGTCTATGGGTCAAAGACTCACTGCTGTGATTGCATGCAAGGGATTTGCAATTGAAATACTAGCTTTTAAACTTGTTCATTTGTTTTAAGTTAAACTGTCCCAGTACTTATGCTCACATCAGATTGGGGGATGAAACTCTAAAAGTGCTGTTCTTCTTAGTTGTAAAACATGCATGTAATGAAACAGGCAATAATAAAATGTGACATTCTGCACTTTTGCCTCATAGTCATCTTTTATTCATATTTACAGATGTCTTTACTCCACAGCAATTTTATCTTTACTGTCCCAATACTTATGGAGGGCACTGTTATGTTATAAAAAATGTTGGCGCTCTAGCGGTTAATAAACAAACTGCATTTGTCTTGCAGAAGAAAATTCTAGCCGAAAATGCTTCTCTCTGTTTATGGAAATGACGAGTCACGCAGGTCCTGGGCTACTCTGCAGTGGTTGTCGTCCCTTCTCTCATGACTCGCACCCGCAGGCATCCATTAGTGAAAGCACAATAGCAAAAAGCTCCACAGAGAGATTAAATATTTCATAACACTGTCAATACACACTCGCACTCATACACATGGATTTGCACATACTGAAGTGCTCTACCTATTCCAGAAAGACAATTACATCTGTTTGCTGTTGCAGTTGAAATTATTTATTTCCATCAGGTATATGTCCGGTTTCTGTTTATTAGGCTTTTAAATTTGTACTTCCTTGTTGTGCATGTGTTAATTTCCTGTTTCCATTGTTGCCTAGTTTCCCGCTTTTCATTTATTTCCATGGTTTCCGATTAGGTTCACCTGCCCCTCCTCATTATCCTGTGTATATTTAAACCCTGAGTCAGACTGGAACACAAATCCGCTTGAATCAGCACCTGGGTCTGGTGTTGGTTGTATAGTTGATGTCTGATTATGCTTTACACCAACTATTCCATTATATGGATCTTTTTCATACTTGCGCATGGTTTGCCATTGTTAACGTCAGTTGCAAGTTATAAGGCGTTGATTAATTAACTGCATGGCTATGAAGTATATTTTGTTTTGCAATTTCTTCAAAATTAACAGAACTTCAAAAAGCCGTACATTGTACCCTAGCACAAGAATAAGAAAAATTACTGGATAACCAAATTTGCTTAATTAAATCATGCAAAATGCAGTTTCCTGGCTGTAACAAAGTTTGTAGATTGGGAAGAAGCTCCTTCCGGAGCTCCTCCGTGAGACTCGAGACCGGTGAGTGGCGCAGGTGTCGCGCATTAGAACGTACTCCACCGGCCTCGCTCCGTTCCCAACGGCTCTCGGCCCCGCCCCTCTCGTCAAATACCCCCATCGCTCCCTCACAGGCCGGGGGGTACTCCCGAGACTGCGCTCTACTCCCCCCCCCCCCCCGGGGGGAGCCGATCACGGCAGCCGCAGCGTACCTGGGGGTAAGGACAGACAGACGAGGCGAGAGAAAAGGAGACGGAAGGATGAGGAGAGACAGATATGAGAGAGGGGAGAGAGGAAAAGAAAATAAAAAAATTCTCTGTCTGGTTCCCGGACACACTGCTGCTTGGTTCTCAACTGGCTGAGAGGCTCTCACTCGCGGTGCTATGCGATGGTACTGGACATCGTTGGTGGTCGGCCCACTGCTCCTCCGCCTCCTGGTGGACGGCGATGGATCCTCCTGTTGAGGGCAGCCGGCAGCAAGGTTCCCCGTTCCCTGCGAGTCCCCAATCATGGCGTATGGCAGCAGGCTCCGGCCTCCTGGCGAACGGGCAGACTCCTCCGCTCCCTCACGGACGGCAGCCACCCATCCTCGACCCAGGAGCGCGGCAGCGAGCCCTCCATCCCACTTCGTCTTCCATCGCTCCAGCACCACCGCATCGGGCAGGGTCTCCGCTTCTTCCTGCTGCCCAGTCTCCTCAGCACCACGATCCCCCTCATCAGCGAGGGCTCTCTGACAGCGTGTCCATCCTTCCTCCCGGGTTTCGGCACCAATGTAACAAACGTTTGTAGGTCGGGAAGAAGGAGGCGGGAACCGGCGAACATTCCAAGAAAACTTTAATAATAAAATAAACAGAAAATAGCGCGACAGCCCCTCGCGGACGACTGCCGCACACAAACAAAACCAAAACAACATAAATAATCCAGGCCTGGTCCTCTCTTGTCTTTCACTGTCGTCACTTCCGCCTTGTATCCTTCCGGGAGCTCCTGCAGGAAAAGAGACTGAGACTCGAGACCGGTGAGTGGCACAGGTGTCGCGCATTCGCAATTACTCCACCGGCCTCGCTCCGTTCCCACGGCTCTCGGCCCCGCCCCTCTCGTCACACTGGCCAATAAGGAATATTTACGTGCGGTACATTTCCTGAATTTTCCTGCCTGATTCAAAGTTGATTTTAGATGCTGCCCTCATCCATTCACATTTTGGATTTACCCATTTTTGCAGCTTGTTTTCAGTAAAAGGTTGAGGACACATGAAACTCTTTTACTTCAAAAGAGCAAGAAAAATCCAGTTTTCCATGATATGACCCCTTTAATTGTAATTTTTATGGTCAAAATATATCAGTTTTTTTTTATTGTTCTTAGAATAACTGATAGATGGTAAGTGTATTCTGAGAACAGTGCCTTATTTAAGACATTCTCAGCTATTCATGAAGTCCCACCTGTTCAAAAAGTCAGGGACCAGCACTTAAAACCCAGTGTCAAGCCCTCGAAAGTATGTATCACACCTCTCTCACTGCACACACCCTCCTCACACACGTCTCTCTTCTCAGAAAATAACCATGATCTATTCAACTGCAGGAACACTCACCCTTACAGCAGAAAAATAAAATGGGTAGGGAAGGTATTGGGAGGTACAAGGGTAGAGAAAGACTGCTGCTGACAGCTGTGGGTTTTACCTGGCAGGAAGTCGAGCGGGTTGTCTTCTCTCATGACTCGCACCCTCAGGCATCCATTAGTGGAAGCACAATGGCAAAAAGCTCCACACAGAGATTAAATATTTCATAACACTGTCAATACACACTCGCACTCATACACATGGATTTGCACATACTGAGGTCCTCTACCTATTCCAGAAAGCCAATTCCATCTGTTTGTTGTTGCAGTTGAAATTATTTATTTATTTATTTTCATCAGGGGCCTGTACCATGAAACCAGATTAGCTAGCTAGCCAGGTACGTTTCAGTTTACTTTGCACCAATCCTGGGTTTTAGGTACCATGAATGTGGCTTGGCTTTTAGTGGCGTTCATTGCCATAGTAACTTATACTGCACAGCTAACCTGCTCCAGGGCAGGTTATGTTCCGAGTTAGAGATCTCAAACTGAAATTGGACCAATCAAATGTGAGCAAAGTGACACATGTCTGACTCAAAAAAGTCACTCCCCCAGTCTCTCTTCCTACAGATTAAAGGTCACTATAAAGTACATAAACTTACAACAAAACTTTCTGGCTTTAATAATAATTACAATTTACACATGATTTATATAATTATAATATGAATATATTATTATTAATCCATTACACACAAGCACTTTTAGTTTAACAATTATTATAAAGCATTTATCTTAATTGAAAATTAATATATATACAGATCATAAGTAATATAAATAAGCGGTAGAATCAATAGATAACGCTTTAAAAATGGCTACATGTGACCTTACATGTTTAAGTTTCTATCGCTATATATTTTCAACTATAGTAAACTAACTTCAGAAGTTTCATTTGTGACTGCACTAATAGAGCCAGAAAATGTATTTTATTTGTAATATTTCATGGACAAGTACTTCAATGTAAATGCGTTTAAATTCCTTATATTCTTTAATCTCTTATCCTTTAACAAAATAATTTTGAATCTCACTGGCTCTCTCGCGTGAAGTGAATCACACTTGCTCTGTGTTGCAAGGCATGTGATTGGCTGTTCGCTACTGATATCACACATTCATGTGCGAATGCTCCACAAACTCAGGATTAAGGCCTGAGTTGACAAAGAAAATTGATGATCAGCATCATGCTACTAATAAAGCCGGATTGGAGTGGTCTGGTTTTGTCAACTTGAAACTAATCCTGTAACTAATCCTGAATTTGTTCATCTACCATCATGATACAGCCCCTTGGTTACATATGTCAGGTTTCTGTTAATTGGACTTAAGTTCCAAGTACTTCCTTGTTTTGCATGTGTTTCCTGTTTCCTTTGTTGCCTATTTTACCACTTTTCATTTATCTCTATGGTTGTCACGGGGCTGACAAGACGAGAGGTGTGCGGATCCATGTGCAAGCTTTTATTCACAAGAGACGTGGTCAAAAACACAGGCAGGGTCGAACAACGGCAAACAGGTATGGCACAGGCAAGACAAAGAATATTCCTTGGGCTAGCATGGGTCTACGATCGGCGAACAGTATCCAGAGGGCTTGACAAGAGGGGTAATCCAATAAACACAGGCAGAAGGTCAGGAAACAGACAACAAGGCAACATGGAAAGACTAGACTAAGACTAAAACTAAAAATGGGAAAAGGAATGGCTCAGTAATGTAGCTATCGCTAGAGGAGAGATAAACACTAAACAAAATGCTAAACGCAGAACAATACTCGGCGATCGGAGCAGGAACTGAGTGGGTCTTATGTAGTGTGTGTGATTGGTCTCAGGTGAACGTGTGATTAGTGAAATGGTGCATGGGAAATGTAGTTTGTGGTGACGTGCAACAGTCAGTATAGTGAGAGAGTCAATATGATGGACGAGTGACCTCTGGTGGCGATCGGATGGAAGTCCACGGACCGGATTTGTGACAATGGTTTCCAAATAGGTTCACCTGCCCCTCCTCATTATCCTGTGTATATTTAAGCCCTGAGTTTGTTTCTGTTTATTGTCTAGTATTGTCTATGGAAAGGTGTTTTTTGTTGAGTGAGAGTGTGAGTATTATTGATTGCTGTAATTAGATCATCTGCTTGTTTTTTTATGGAGCTAGGTGTGAGAAGATATTGAGTATTAATCACTCAAACAACTTTACACATTCACCACATTTGTAGTTTAATGACTTTTAATTGTGTTTGTAGATGAACTGAATTCTCCAAAGTGCAATGGATTGTGGGAAATATTAGCCTTCAGAATGAGCATGGATCTTCACTTCAAATTCCATAAAAAATAGACCATCCAGATGATGGGATACTCATTTCAACTTACACTAATTATAATTCTGATTTCAAAATAGACCTACTATTTATAATGGGTAGTATACAAATTGTTGTATGTGTCCAAAAGCTGAAAAACACAGTTTTTACAGGCAGCATACAGAAGCAGGAAGGCAACAACTGTCTTATCTATATATTATAACACGATCTTATGATCGTGGCACATACTTTCTACTGCGATAACTTCATCTGATCTTTTTTTTTTTTGAACGAGCATAGACGTATCCTTCACTGCGCATGATATCCCACTATCCTGGGGTGTGTTTCCCAAAAGCATCGTTAGCTAACTATGGTCGTTAGTTCCATTGAACTCTGTTGGTTAACGACGAAGCTTGCGACCATATTTGCTTTTGGGAAACGCACCCCTGGGTGTTTGATTGTGAGATATTTTTGGCTAAGAAATAAAATGGTATCTGAAAGTTGTGGTGTCACAGCTAGACAAGGCAAGGAGAATCTAATAGCAGCTGATTTTCTCATTAAAAGCTCTGTAGAAAGGTACCATTTAGTTAATTATTCCTGTTTCATTATAATGCTACATCTACAGCAATTTTACATTTTAGTGTTTATTTATCATTTAATCGTGGACACTTGTTGAGTGAGCTAAATTGTTTGATGCATTCAAAGTGCACATCTTTTTTTGGCAACATGGTATTCGGTGTTATTTTTTTAATCTTGTAACTATTTTATGAATTATATTTCGGTTTATTTTTGTCCTGGAAAATATCACAATAAGAGCTTTTATTTAATATATAATAGTCACATTCACCTGACTTGCACTTTTGTCTCCAACCCATTGATATTACTGGAAGAACACACATATTCAGGTACCTTTATGCAGCATAACAGGGCTGCAGATAAAACGAACTGGGTGAGAAATGGGTCTGTGTTCTTTAAGAAGCAGTGTCAAGAGGCCCATTGATCTGTTGTGCTTCTAGGTTAAGCATCAAAGTGGATATTTCAGCATCCTGATCAAAATACTACCGTTCTTTTCCCCAAAGGCAGCTGGAGGCTACATGCTGGGATGATCATATTACATATGTGCACTATCCAGGGTTTCTGCAGGCAGTGGCGTGCACGGGGGGGGGGCCCTTTGAGGTCCGACGCTAAAGTCCCCTTGTGGTCCGGTCTACATGCCCCCAGTCCGTGATTTTTGCCGAGGGTAGGGGTGTGCGATATGAAGATTTTTGATCGTGGACGATAAAAATGTCTCCATGATCAGTGTTAACTCAACGGTAGAGTTACTCTCATGGGATACTGCACTTATTTTACTCTCACGGGATACTGCACTTATTCACAATCACAAAAGTAAATTTTTTGCATTTGCTTTAAAGCCTTACTGGTTAACCGTTTAATTTGTGTGCTGTTCTGACAAGCGCTTTTTCTGAGCACACCCAAAGCGCGTGCACAAAAAACGAAAAAGCCCGTCAAACAGTGCCTGATTACTGAACTAAGTTATGTTTTGTGCTAATACTGTCAAAACACACAAGGTTCAGTTGGTTATGTCTAAAATGAAAGAAAAAAAACTGAGAGAAACGGATGCTGCCTGTATATTAGATGCGTGCAGGCAGTGGTGTATGCACTCTGCATTTTTGAGGGTGCGAGGGGCGAGGGGAGGGACTGGGGGGCTAGGGGGATGCTGTCGCTCGTCATGCTTGCCATGTGTTACAGCCAGCCACCGTATGACTGTATACTTGATATAGACGTATTTTTTATTAATTTTTTTTCTCTTTTCATTTCCAAATCTTTCCAGTCATGAAATATCTATATTCTCTATAGTGTAAGTAAATGATTTTTGTACCTTATAGATTGTTCTTTATCTATAATGGGTTAGGCACAAATAGCCCAATAGTGTAATCTATTAACTACACATAAATCCCACTTACTACCGATATGGATGTCATCAGGGACGGATTTATGCATAGGCATTCTAGGCACGTGCCTATGCTTGCTCGTCCAGGGGGGCCCAAACACAATAAAGAGATATATAATATTTTTGCTATACTATGGGATATCTACAACAGTAAAAGAAGTAAACAGTAAAAATGACAAACTATTTCCATGTCATCCACCTTTTTTATGTACAGAAAACCCGCTTTCCTTCTCCCGTTCTCTCTCACAGACGCACACAGACACAGTAGCTAGTTACAGACATGCACTTGCGCACACGTGGAGACGCTGACAGAAACTTGTTGTCAGCGCTGCCCAGGCCCGGTACTAGGCTCGTTGGACTGAGGGGGCAATCAGAAATTGTGGTAGGGCAACACTTTCTAGGGTAATATATTCATAGTTTACATTTATCACAATTCTATGTTGGTTATATTTTGGTATTAATCTCTAAAAGGTTCATGAACTATATACTAACGATATTAACAACTATATGGGCCTACAATAAATGCTAGCTAATCTAAGTACATCATTTCACTTTTAAATTTTTACCTTAAAGAACAAGTCTTCTGTTTTTCATTGCGAAAAGGTCTACACATGTATCCAAATCCAAGCTGTTAGTGATTGATTTTTCATGGGCCAAAATGACTAAATTCCATTTTCTTGTATGTAGCATTGTACATCTGAAAGGAGTCAGAATCCTTGACAGTGAAGAAAAGGACCTTTCACATGACGCAGAGGACACTCCAATTACTAAAGCTGTTGCATACAACCTATGCAACTCAGGAAATGCTTCCTTATACCCGTGCATGTGTTTGCACATTGCTGAAAGATCTATTTGGTTGGAAACTGTTTCAGCAACATAGGTTTGGCAAAACACATTTCATTTGTTAGCTTTTCTTTTTCAATACCAGCAAGAAGCTGGAGTGGGCTGAGCATACTGGACTCTAGAAAAGATGGAGACTGTGGAAGGAGTGAGTTCACCGCCTTTATCAATTCAAGATTTTTTTACTGAGAATCTGCTTTCCATCTCAGCAATAGCTCTGTCCAGAATATGCAGCAATGATCTTTCCATAAACATACTTGGATCATTAGAAGAATCTGAATCAGTGTGACCAACAGAGGTGAGGACAACACTGTCTGACAGGTGTTTGTTCACTGTTCGTTTTCTTTTTTGGCCAGGGATATCTGCTCTCATTTCAAACTGATCCCATGAAGGATCTGTCCTAATGTCTTTTAAAGCCTGCAGGGAAGCATTGATGACCTCACTTGCTGTACATACATTTACAGTGTTACCCTGGAACCCAGAATTTGCAGGTTTTAAGACTTTTTAAGAAGGTATTTTTACAAGGAAATCGCCAATTTTGAAGAAGTTGTGTGTTTCTAGCTGCACTGCTTCTGTTCTGATATCCATGGGCGCAGTTCTGCTATGTTAAACCTCTGAGAGAATGGCCAAAACATCCTCCTTATTGTCTACAAGACACTTTGTTACATCATAGTGGCTTGTCCACCTAATCTCCAGCAGCCTTTTAAGGCAAGGGACATCATAGTTATGTTTCACGAGTTCACACTTACATATAATTAGCTGAAGTATGGTAATGCATATTTGGCGTGCTGTCCGGGGAAGGGCTCCGAGCTCGGGAATGGCCCAAACCTAGAGTACCCCCCAAAAAGCAATTGAGCAAAGGACAGCCGCCAGACTGAGAACCCCCCCCCCCAAATAAGCACTGAGAACTGGCGGGGGCTGATGTTTTGAGAAGTCGCCTGGTTGGCAAGCCTACGTACTCAGGTGAGAGCGACTTATGCGTTGGAAGGGTAGGCCCTACTGGCTGCTGGTATTGGACTACGTGGTTTGGGGTGCCCGGTCGGGAGGGCTCGAGCCGATGCTCAACGGGAGCTCACATCGTTGGAACGGGTGAGCCCTACCGGCCGATGGGGGAGGAGCAGCGTGTTTGTATAGCCCTACCAGGAGGGCCCGAGTTGCCTCGACTGGAATAGCTTGCGGTGTCGGCGTACGGGCCCTACTGGCTGACAGGCCCCTTCTAATCAGTGGGCAGAGGGCAAAATGGCTGACCGAGAGGGCCCATGAAGCCTCCGACTGGAGATCAAGACTCAGGACGACGGACGTGTGGGTCCTTTCGGTTTGGCAGATAAAAAGGCTTTGGGCGGTCCGGCAAGGAGGACTCTTGTGACACCCGACGGGAGATCAAGACTCACGGCATCGGATGGATAAGTCTCGCTTTCGGGCTGTAAGTATAGAAGCCCAACCAGGAGTACTCTCGCCGACATCTGACGGGAGATCAAGACTCGCTGCATCAGACGGGTAAGCCTCGCCGGGCGGGGAGAGAGAAAAGGAAAACCCGACTGGGAGGGCTCTCGCAGCATCCGATGGGGTATCAGACTCAAACATCGAATGGGTAAGCCTCGCCAGGCGGGGGGAAAAGACGTGAAGTTAGCTGAGAAGGTTCTGACAGTGTTCGGCGGGAGGTCGAGACTCATGGCGTCGGATGGCTAAGCCTCGCCAACCGTCGAACGGAAAAGTAAATTTTGTGGCCGGGAGACTCTCGCCGACGTCCGACAGGAGCACACAGCTCAAACGGGTAAGCCTTGCTGACCATAGAATGGAAAAGGTAAGGTTGTCTAGCCGGGAGGCTCTCGCCGACGTCCGACGGGAGCTCAATACTCAAGGCATCGAACGGGTAAGCCTCTCTGAACGTAAGATGGAAAGGTAAAGTTGTCTGGCCAGGAGGCTCTCGCCAACATCCGACATCGAACGGGTGATCCTCGCAGACTGTAGAATGGAAAAGGTAAGGTTGTCTAGTCGGGAGGCTCTCGCCGATGGGAGCTCAATACTCACGGCATCGGATGGGTAAGCCTCGCCGACCATAGGATGGAAAAGGTCAGGTTTTTTTTTTTTACGGAGTGATTACTTTAAATGGTTTGATGACCAATGACGTTTTGGTGGGCTTTTTTGATGTGAAACTGGTTAGTTTTGATGTAGCTTTGGTAAGCTTCTGAAGACCATCTTCCTAGAGTTTGGATCTGCTGCTTGGAGAGGCCTTTTTGGGCTGCTGATGTTGCTGCACCAATGCGAAAAGAATGGCTGGAGAAATTCTTTGCTGGGATTCCCGATAATTGCAGGACAGATCTGAGGTGTTTTTGGAACCAGAAGCGAGTGACGGGTTTTTTGGAGTCGTCTAAAAATAGTGGTTCGTGGGGGAATTTAGCCTGAGAATTTCTAAGGTGGAGGTACACGAAAATGGACTGGTATGGTTGGATTGGAGAAAAGAGATTGAAAATGTAGATAAAATGACCTTTCTTGGCTTGGTCTGTCTTGCTTTGTTTGATTAAGAAGGAAATTGTTTCGCTTTCGAGTATGGTTAGGTCTGAGACGGTCGGGTTGATTTTTGGATCGAATTTGGAAGAGATGGTAAGTTCCGAGCATCTAAGAAAGCCTAAAAAAGCTAGAATGAACATGGCATCGAGTGTGGGGTTTTAATGGGTGGGTTATGGGAATATTAATTCTGAATAATGAGGTACTTGAGTTGGGAATTGGTCCGCCTCTGGAGCCAGAGTCCTGAATTTCTGAAACAGAAAATGAGAAAGAGAGTCAGCTATTTGATTTTTTTGACCCGGGGACTTGTTTGGCAATTATGATAAATTGGTCACACGCTGAGATCCAGGTGAGGCGTCTTAAAAGAGGCATCAGAGTGTGTGAATGAGAAAGGCCTTTATTAACACACTGAACAGCTGCTTCGTTGTCGCAGTGCACTAAGATACTTTTAGAAGCCCATTCATTCCCCCATAGGAAGGCTGCTACCACGAGGGGGTAGAGCTCGAAAAAAGCTGAGGACTGGGGTGAGCCCTGCAGCTGGGGGGGGCCATGGAGATGCAAACCAACGTCCTTGGTAAAAACCTCCGAAGCCAATTGAGGGAGCTGCATCTGTAAATAGTTGGGCGATGGGACCGGAGGAGAGTTGGATTCGTCTTCAGACGAGGAGGTTTGTTTTTACGACATGGTTGTAGACGAGCGAACCAAGATGCTGATAAACCATCAATGGATAGAGGTAAGTCAGCTGTATTTATATCATGGTGTTGATTAACTTGAGTGCACTCCACCTGTGTTAATTAGGCTAAGTATCTGACGCACTCCTCCCAAACCTTGTTAATAAAACATCATATAACATACTGGCGATGGAAAAGTGAGTGAAGTGCTGGAGACAAATCAAAAAACGTTCTTGCACAAGGTTCTGCTTGAATGGCATGCACTACTGCTAAGTGAAGTGGGTGGTTGTAGCAGTGGATGTATGGTATTTCTCTACCAAGTTTCTTTTGAAGCAGAGCTTGCACTCCACCCCTGATACCACTCATGACAGAGGCACCATCATAGCACTGACTGATGATTTTGTCAGTACTATAGCCTTGATCATCCAGGGCTGTAAGAATTTGTGAAAATTTGCGACATGAGAAACAAAAGCAATGCATCCAACTAAACAGAATATTCCAACCAGGGCCTTGAATGATACCAACTGGAATTAAAAGCTCGGGAAATGCTACCAAACATGCGTTTTGTGTAAGACTTTAATACTGGCTGTGTTGGTTCAGTATCTTTCAGCCCATGGCTAACATCATCTACCCACTCATTCTGCGCAGGCTGTACACAATCCACATGTTCAGACATGCTTGGGGACGGAGAACCATCTAACTGAGCATCGGGTGGCCCAGCCGCAGCATGACACAAGCTGGGTCCCGATGAGGCAACTCCAACACTATCAGTGCTTTTATCAGGTTTTTTAAGAGGAATTAAAAACCTTTGCATGGTGACAAGTGAAGGAACAAGTGAATGATTGTCAGCTAGCTAGCCTATTTAGCTAGCACAATTTCTAAAGCTGTGTGTTACAAAAAGGCAGAACACAAATATAAACAAATGTATTCAATGAAGAAAAAATAAAAATGAAACCAAGCAAATAAAGATTTACTGAGTTTTAGTAAGCTGTGTACAATGAGAATATCCCAGAACGTCTTTAAACCGTTATGACAAATTTAAATGCGTCTGGTTGTTTTATTTGACCAAACTGGCCAATTACAACTTAGCAGGTTCAAGCTGCGTTTTCTGATTTGCTAAACATTCTGAGTTAAAAAAAATAAAAATGTATGTTTAAAAAATCGGTTCCACATTTTTATTGTTATTTATATATAGTTTTTTTTTAATATATATATATATATATATATATATATGATATATATATGCCTTTACATTTTATCGGTGATTTTTTCATTTTTTTCATGTAATTTGTCAGTTCGGTCAAATAATTGAACAAGATAAATTTGCCATAAATGTTTGACTTCTGTCCTATATTCTCCCAAAAGTTCTTAATAGCAAGATCTAATTTATCTGTTAACATTAGGCTACAGAATACACACCTTTATTAAAAACATTACAATTTTGACTGATTAGCCTGCTTATTCCGTTATTATTATTACTATTTATAGTATTATTACTATTTTACACATATTAAGTATATGTACACAAATTGTATATAATCTTGTTGAACACGAAATTACTGACGGAAATGTTTGTTGACAGACATGGACATGCAAGTCCTGCAGGTGCAGCACAGCTTATTTATAAATAGCCTATTTACAGACAAACAATAGCAGAATGAGTACAACGGTTAAAGTTTTACATTAAGCATTGCCATTTCCCTCATAGAAAACCGTTAGCTTAAATAAAACACTTAATGTGGCTTAGCTATATGGACGAAGACAATCATATAAAAAGCCCAAATTTCGGTATACAGTTTATTAAAAATAGCCTACTTAACAAGCAGATGAGCCTAGAATATAAAGGCAACGCGCGGAATTGCAAGCATTTTCTTACTATAGAAAACCATTATAAAGAAAACTCGTCTTATAATGGATGAACACCAAATCCTGTATACAGATAATTAAAAATATATGTAGCATACAGGCAAGCAGAATGGTACAGAATAAGAACGGAATAAGAACTAACCCTAACGCGGTGAATTAAGCGTCCTCCCATAACTGTTATTAAGAAAACATTTAAAGTAATGAAGGAAGACACACTCACACAAAAACAAATTCGGTATACAGTTTATTAAAAATAGGATATACTAAGTAGGCTTACAGGCAAGCAGGTGAACCCAGAATATGAACGCGATCACTCATGGTAAACGTTTTTTCTTTATTTGGGCTCATCCGGTGCTTGCCTGTATAGTATATATATTTTGAATAGCCTAATCTGTTTTACTGATTTTGTCTTTTTATATTACTCGTCAATTTTCTATGGTAGGAAAATGCTCGTTCATATTCTGCTTGTGTTCATCTGCTTCTCTGTAAATAGTAGCCTATGCTTCTGAGCGATTCGGCTGATGCAGATGTGATTGTAATAAAGGCAATTTTATACTTCATTGAACAGAAATGCACTATAGTGTTTTCTGCTTGGATGTTACGGTTAGCTTTTTATTATTATTTATAATACGATTTTGTGGCTATGAGTTCAAATGTCATTATGTGCATAATTTTCAATTTTTCCTTTGAGCAAAGTGACTGATCCTTATTTAATAGATAGTAAAAATAATAAGAGTTTAATGCTTATTTTTTATTTATTTATTTATTCTTTCTTTATTTTGGCTGGACATTTTTGGGGGGGCACAAGGAGAATCTGGGGGGGAGGCATTGCCCTAGACCCCTAGACCCGGCCCTGCTGCCCCGCGAATTTATCAATAAAATAGTTTTGCAGCTGAAAATCTATACATGACATTTCTCAGTAGCGAGGTTCTTGAAGCAGTTAAACTTAAAGGTTTGCTATTAGTAAACACTGCTGCTGAATACTGTTGAGAGACGCACAGACGCATGTATTCACACACGCATAATCTCTCTCTCTCCCTTTCTGCTCGTCTCTCTCTCTCTAATACTGCGTTAGTAAACACCCCCCCCCCCCCTGGGGCCCCAAAAAAATTAAATAACTGCTTAGTGCATATCAATGGCTGAAGCCTCTCTTATTAGCTCTAAAATGAAGTTTTGGAATTTGCAATGGAACGTTTGAGATGAGGTGCATAAAAACTTGCTAGTTCAACACACACAATGTGAAATGTCTTGAAACAAATAATCTGAAAAATTGTGTTATTGTGACTCCAGGCCATTAAAATTATTAGAGAAATAATGCACTCCCGAAGTGGTTGTGTGGCCACGACGCCATGCCTATTAAAGGAATGGTCTTTCTCAGTTCTCAAACAAATTAAGAACTACATTCGATTTTTATTGACTGAAAGCAAGCGCTTATTGCGATAGAAAACACTGTAACGGTTTCACTGATTAAGAAATATTTTTGTTTGCTTGGGTGGTGGTAATATTAGGCCTATTATATTAATAGGGAAGGGGGGCCCAAAAATGTGTTTTGCCTATGTCACGAAAAGAGGTAAATCCGCCCCTGGGTGTCATGCCATAAAATATTTTTAATACGACTGACTTTGTATTTAATGTGAATTTAATAACAATATTGTAAATTACTAATTACAACACTTCATTTTACAGAGAGCAAAGAACATTTACATTATCAAAGAACATTTTCATTCAGTCTAGCCAGAGTTCAGGCACTCTCAAAAACTCCCATTTAAATCACTGAAGGCGTTTACACTGTGAAATGAATATCTTAACTAACATTCGTACGCACATCTGCACTTTGCTGTTTCTGATGAGAAAATTCGCCTGAGAGCAGAAATCAGTCAGCCGCAGTGAACAAAACACCACAGTTTTCAACTCTGACTCATCTAAACTCCTCTGATTGGCTATTGCATTCATAGCTCAACAGAATCGTGTGTGATTGGTAATAATGCAGCGCTGTACAAATGCGTCCGTCTCTGGCTCAGCCAGCCAAAGCGCCAAGGCAGATTTGAATTTAGTCCCTGATTCTGAACATCAATCTCACCGGTGTGATTGTATCAATATTAAATATATTATTTTTGTCTTTTGGAAGTCTGCATTTTAAATCGCCTTGCTCAAAATCTCTTTGTCCACTTTGAATGGGCATTACCCCCTCAGGCTTGGACAGTAAGGCTACATGCTGCCTGGATTTAAAGGGATAATTCACCCCAAAATTTAAATTTTGTCATTATTTATTCACTCTCATGTTGTCCCAAACCTGTGTTAATTTCGTTTTTGTGCTGAACACAAAAGAAGATATTTTTAAGAATGTTGGTAATCAAACAGTTGCTGGTCCACACTGACTTTGACAGTAGGAAAAATATACCATGGAAGTCACTGTGGACCAGTAACTGTTTGGTTTTCCATGTTCTTCAAAATAACATTTATGTTCAGCAGAAGAAACAAACTCATTCTGGTTTAAAACAGCTTTTGAGTGAGTAAATGAAGGTATAAAAATAAAACATTAACCTATTTTATTTTTTGGGTGAATTTTTCCTTTAATGTTAATAAAACACCAAACACAAAGAGAAAAATCCCTCAATACTCTTGACTGAGAAACTTTAATACAGTTGCTTTAATAGGAATAGTGTTTTTTATATTTGTTCATTCAATTTCTTAAATGCTCCTGCTAAATACACCTATTGTAGCCTACCTGAAAATAAAACACTGTTAGTTTTATTTGTATATTATGTGTATTTTTAATGTGTATCTTTGTTCTTATTTTTTTAATAACAAATATAAAATAATGGCAAAGGTTTTTTATCTTTGCCCACTTTGGCCTAAATATCCGCCATACTTTTTTTATATTGTGTTACCTTGAAAGGCTTTGTCTTTATAATAGGGACATTAGTTTGGATGTAATGCTCAGACAGCTTGCAAAATAGTAAAACCAACATGACAATGAATCGTGATAAAATTGTGAATTGTGATATTTCTAAAAAAAAATACATAAATAAAATAAATCTTGATATTTTTGCCATATCGCCCACCCCTATCCAGGGAACAAAGCCATACATAATTATAGTTGATTTGCCGCCCTGTACGATCATTATTATTGGTGTTCAATATTATAAGGTCTTATTATCAATGTGCTCTTGAATTTAATTGTTTAGATTTTTTTTTTTTTGTTTTTCGCTTCATCATTTTGTGGAACTACAAAAGGGGTTAAGTTTAAAAAGAAAAGACGTTGTTAAAAGAACCGCATTTATTTGAATAAAATATTTTGAACATTATAAATGTCTTTACTGGCACAATTTGATCAATTTAATTTGTCCTTGTTGAATATAAGTATTTATAAAACATAACATAGCTTTTTTTTTTATTAATGTACTTTTTGGGGAATGGTAATATATTATTGTTTCCACAAAAAAAATATATATATATATGACGACTGGAGCAATGATGCCGAAAATTCAGCTTTCAATCACAGAAATAAATTGTAATTAAAATATATTCACATAAAATCGGTTATTATAAATGTAAATAATATTTACAATATTACTGTTTTTAATGTATTTTCGATCAAATAAATGCAGCTTGGCAAGCATAGGAGGCTTCTTTCAAAAACATAAAAAAAAATTTACCCAACTTTTCACCATTTATATGTTTTATATTAACCATTCAATTTGTCAATGATGCAATGATGATAATCTAGGATATTTGAGAAAATCTACATAATTTAAATAAACTGTATCACTCTGAATTTGAAACGGATCAGTAGACAGAGTAAATCGTCAAAATACATTTGCAGATATTTTAAAATTGATTTTTAAAAAATACCAACAGATGTTGAATGCTAGACATACTGAAGAATCAGGCCATGACTGGAAAAAGCTTAGTGTTTTAAATCATTTATAAGATACAAATAATTATGAAAGGTTGGGAAAAAAATCCCAATGATACTTTTAAATAGGAGAGTAAACCGCCAGTAGGTGGCAACAAGTCACTGTTAATAAGTGAGTCATTGAGATTCAACAGATTCATTCAAACGACTGATTCATTCAATATGAGCAAGTGCCTGTCTTTATGAACGGATCACTGAATCATTGATTCGAATGATAAATTAAAAAAAGCTGAATCATTCAGTAAGGAAACACCGCTGTGTGTTGCTCAGAAACGTGACTGTTATACTGTGATATTTTTTATTATTTTAGAATGTAAAATACTATTTTAAAATGGGTTGTTTTTAATTTCCTCAGATTGAAGCACCCTAACGTGATATTTAGCACCTGCAATACGAATTTTACCAGGGGAACCCCGCCGAAAAACTTGTACTTTACCCCCCGGAACGTGATTTTTACCGGGAAGCCCCCTCTAAATGTGATTGGGCTAGTTTTGAGTAGCAATTGGGATTTAAAATCATAAGAACTAGTTTACTGATACTGTTTTTGAAACCAAATCTTTGCATAACTACAGGAAATACTGCATCTAACAATGGTTTGGGAAAAAAAGTTAATTAAAACTAAGAATAAATTAAGCATAACATCACTCATACGGTTATCTAATAAGCATGTGTCCTATTCTGTGTACTAAACTCTTGAAACATTGGTGTCTCTTTGTATATGATATGACGAAAGTTTTCTCAAAATAAGTAAAATGCTCATGAAGTGACTCACAGCAGTTCTAGAGATTATGTTTATGTGTTCATGTACTCATATATTTAGGCGGCAGAGGCTGAAAACTTCGCGAGCTTCAGTAGGCCTATGTGTAGTAAATGAAACCGCATGTCTGCATCATTAATTTCGACGAGGGGCGGACTGGGAAAAAAATTATTTCAGGCTGGGAAATCTCACATTCATACACCCATAACAAATTCTGAAACATGGACAACCCTATTTTTTGTATGGACCTCACATAAAAAAGGTTTAAATCCTTAGGTTGGGGACATGCAAAATAATTAAAAGTTCTCTCCTGAACTGCACCTTCACTTCCATTTTTCTTTTCAGTCTCTTTATTTTGCCCTGATATCTATCTCTCACATGACTTTAATACTCAAGATTTAACAAAACTATACTTTCTAAATTGTCTACATGTCAAAATTAGTACATCACGACAATATAGAAAAATCCTAATACGGAACACCAGTCATGTTTTTCCCTTACGAAAATTAACCATGCTTTTATTGTAGTAAAAGTACCATAATCATGTTTTTTGTTGTTGTTGTTTTTTGGCAAATGGATTACCATTTGTATTTATTTTGTACTACAAATTCCATAGTTAAACTATGGTTAATACAGCAAAAACCATGGTTAATTTGTGGTTACCATGCTTTGACAATAGTATTGTCTTTGGATTTATAGTAAAATCATTGTTCATTTTCGTAAGGGTTGTGTTGTTGTCTGCCCTAGCTCCCCCTAAACCTATTATAAAATATGATTATTTGTCTGCTAAATGACTACTGTAACATTACAATAGATAATGATGTCCTTTACAGTATTTTGAGTGATGACTGATGAGCAATGCCCTGCTGCAGCTTAACTAAGTAAACAAAGACAAAACTACAACAGCATATTTACAGATGAAACTGACCTGCACTTGAAACCCTGAACAGTAGTTTAGCTTCTCTGCTCCACCTGTGCGCTTCCACAGTCCTCTCCATTCTCTCTCTCGCATTGATTACTCTGATCCAAACCGTTTGGCGGAGGCGCAGAGAGCGCGCGAGCCGAAGCATTGTCAGTCACGACTAACCGATTCATGATTTATTAGAGATTTAATTATCGAATGGCGAATTCGGAAATAATCGCTTTAGTACATTCGGCAGGCAATTATACAATAATAATATTAAAATAGCGGGCCAAATCGACTTCCAGGCCGCCGGGAATTGTCCCGGTTCTCCCGATGGCCAGTCCGCGCCTGATTTCCACAGACACGCAGAACGTGCAGGATTCATATATTGTCTTTTCGCGGCTTAATATTCACAGACACTATCCATATCGCGTTTTGATTCAAGTGTATTGACCTACTTTTGATTTATTCGTCCAAAATGTGGCATATTCCGTCCGCGTTAGGCTATAGGACTTCCGTTTTTATGACTGGATTCTACGAACCAGTCTGTGTTTTCCGCGTCGCGGAAATTAAGTCTCAGAGTAATCAGTGCAATTTGGAAAATAAATCAATTAAATCTGTATGTGGATGTGTGTAAATATTCAAATGTAATCCCCTTTGTAATCGTTAACATTTTCATAAGTAACTGTAATTGAATTACACATTTTTCTTAGTAACTGTAACTGATAGTTACATTTATTATGTAATTAAATTACGTAACGCCGTTACATGTAACTAGTTACTCCCCAACACTGTCCATTATCACTTACCATCTGACAACAAGCTGTGCGGCCAAAGACAATAATTTCTGTTTTGTTTTCATTCAGTTGAACGAGGTTTTCAGCCATCCACAGCTTTACTACCTCCAGACACTTGAGGAGTATGGTATTGGGATCCTTACTACTGGGTCTCAGTGACAAATGGACTTGAGTGTCATCCGCATCCAGATGGTAAGAAATGCCAAACTTCTTTAAAAAATCATTCCCAATGGAAGCATGTACAATGAAAACAGGACTGGACCCAAAATGGACCCCTTTGGGACCCCACAGGTAATAAGTGCTGAAGCAGAGAAATAGTCACAAATCTTCACTGAAAAGGATCTACATTCCAAATTTGACATTCCTTAAAATGGCAAACCATTTTAAGACTGTCCCCTGAATACCAACAAACTGCTTTTAATGAGACAGAAGGATCTGGTGATCAATGGTGTCAAAGGCTGCTAACAGATCCAATAAAATTAATGCTGCATGATTACCGGCATCCATAATTAAAAGAAGATCATTTACAAACCTTAAAAGGGCTGATTCTGTACTGTGTCCTCGCCTGAAACCAGAATGGAATTTATCTAAAATATTATTCTTTGTTAAGAAAGTTTATAATTGTTTCAACTCAACCTTTTAAAGTACCTTAGACAAGCCAGGCAATTTTGAAATTGGTCGATAATTTTTTTAATCATATGGGTCCCGATTTGGTTTTATAAGATGGGGCTCAACAATAGCGTGCTTAAAGCAAAGTGGTACAATACCATTCTGGAGACTGCTATTAATACTAGATAAAATACTTGGACTGACAATATCAACACCTTCCTTAAGAATGCACAGCGAAACTGCATCACTGGGGCAGGATGAACGCTTTAGGTGGAGCATAACATCTCTAATGTCAGCGACACCAGTTAAAAATTACTTAAAGGAATTCTTTAATGAAGTCTTTGTGATATTTAGGTGCACAATAAACATTTACACAAAGTCCAACAAAGTTTCTTATAGTCCAACATCATCACTTGGGCTTCAAAACTCTGATAGTTCATAGATAAGCGGCCAATAAGCGGCATTTAAATCGTTTGTTAAAAATAATGGCAAGGCCACCACCCCAACCAGCGTTTCTGGGAGAACTAAAAAAGTCACAAGCAGCCAGAGTTGCTTCCATAGTAGGGGTGAGGTCAACAGCATTTAGCCATGTTTCAACAATAAATTAAAAAGTCCAAGTCATTATGTATATAAAAGTCATTTAAAATGAATGATTTGTTTGCAAGGGATCTGGCACTGACTACCACTTACCAAAGTGTTCCCAGTCAGCACGCTCGTACCCTCACACTCTTCTCTCTTCCTCAAGTAGTACACATTATCGTGGTTTACACCTTTCTTGATGTAATGAGGCCTTGATACAGAAGGTCTGGGCACGGAGAACAACACCTCCAGACAAACAGCACAAAGACATGGGAATTGCAAATCCCGCGCCTTCTTTGCTTTCTCTGACACATCTGCTCTACAGCCCCATCGTTTTTTTCTTACCACCGGCATTCTGCATCCATTGAATTATCTCAGTGGGTAGAGGTCTCACAAACCAAGGATGAAAGTAAGATTGTCCAGCGCCAGAGAGGTCGGGTACAGCTACACAGATATTAAACAATGCTTGACGATCATAAGTCCACACTGTAAAATCCAATAGTTTACCTTACTTAGATTTAATTAGTAATCTTTACTTAGTTGATATACTTACTAGGTTTTATTAAGTTACAGCTACTTTCAAGGCAAATAAAACAATGTACTTACTGTTTTGAGTGACACTTACTTAAAATATTCAAGTAGCCATAAAGGAAGCAATGACATTAATAAACCAGTGAGAGGCAGCAGTGCACTAATATGTTGCTAATGTGCAACATAACAACAGAAGAAGAAGAAAAGAAAGAGTCTTAAAGTCTTAAATATGATGCGATTTCAATTTTTCCTTTCTCTTTGCGTTTTTGTTTATACGCTCGTGGTGCATAAAGAAGATCTGTTTAAAGTTTTTTTATGGTCAAAGACTAAAGTCTCAAATCCAAAGAATATTCTTTATAAAAGTTCAGAGTCAGCCACACCTACCTAAAACGGCTCATTTAACACGCCCCCACATATCTAGGTCACAATGTGGGAATATTTGCATAACACCGCCCAAATATTCACGCAAAGAAAGACGGCGAATTTTATTCTGTGCTGCGCTGTGGATCGTTGTGAAAGCGAAACTACTTTGTTTGGTCTTCCAAAGAGGAAGATATCATGCTTTGTCAGCTGGAGATGATCCATTGGTTGCTGAGGAAAATACACATATATAATAATACACCCGACGCCTCGCTCACCAGCCGGCCGCATTTCCTCACTCAGAACGCCGCCTATTCTCACTCAGCCGGCCGCCTCTGCTCACTCAGCACCGCATCTTCTACAAAAAGCCGTGGTGAAGCTGTGTTTTGTTGTGGAAAGCGAAAAATATTTATGCCGTCTGTTTTGACTCACAGACTGTAAGTACGGTTTTATATTTAAAGAGTTTTTATATTTTATATATTAAAGCTAGTTTTTTGGGCAGTGTAGAGTAGCGCTTGTTGTTTGTAATTTCTCCGCTCACAAATGCAGACATTGATTTATGTTTACGCAGCGCGATGCAACAACACGTAAAAAGACAGTATAAGTCATTATAATCCATAATTATGTCCCCACTGGATGCAACAAATGCCTCGTTTATAATGAGTTTTCATGTTTTTGAATCGTCGCTCCGGCCTGACAGGGCATCATCACAATGTGGTGAGGGGCGTAACATTTCCGTCACATGCTTGAGGAATTCGGCCAATCACAATGCACTGGATAGCTGGCAAATCACAGCACACCTTGCTTTTTCAGACCGACGAGCTTTGTAAAAATCAATGCATTTCAGAAGGGCGGGACATAGAGGAGAAACAATAATGTACAGTTGTGGAAAATATGTGTTCTTTGAACCTTAAACCGCATAAACACATTTCATTACACCAAATACACAAAATAATGTTCTTTTTAGCAGCATCATATAACCCCTTTAATAGACTTTTCATCCTTTTCCTCCATGTCTGCAGTTATCTTTCACTAGTTGCATTTACTAATTTCCCAAAGTCATCTTGAACGTTGAATTCTCAATACAACTTAAATATTTGAGAGAACATCACATAAGCTAACTTCATAAATTGATGTTGATTTTACTAAAATGTTTTTTTTTTTTATTCACCATTATAGTGATTAGCGTTCCCTTTGGTTGTGCACTTTGAACTTGGTTTACGTTACTATAGTTTATGTTCTGTTAAGGCAGCAATGCATGCATAATGAAGTAAGAGTTATTTGATTTCAAGGGAAGACCAGTAATAAATAGGTTGCTTTAAGCAGCTGACCTAGCCTCTAATTAAAGCATTACTAAATTTATTGTGTGTGTGATTATTAAGGCGTTTTCAAATTTTATTATTCATAAATACATTGAGATGATCTTAATTGAGTTTATATAATCCTTAAATAGTGTGTGGTAACATGCTAAAGTCACACACAGACTTAAACATTCAGCATGTGAATCACAACAATGGTAACAATTCAATTTCATTTATTTTCATTAATTGTAACAATAACAATTTTATTTGCTCTTTTTGTTGTGCTACTACTCACACAAGACAGCAAATAAAATTGGCAAATAAAATCAACAACTGTAAAACAAAGCAACTGCATAATTTATTCATGCCGCAATGCACTCTGGGAGTCAGTGAGTAGCTATACTAAGTCATGAGTAAACCTAAATGAAAGAATCAAGTACCCCTACAGTTCTTTTTTAGTTACTAGAACTCTCGTGTATGTAAACTATATTAACTAAGCATTTGTCAGTACAACATACTATTCCTATTTCACTTTACTTAGTTTTTTCAAGGCAATCGGTTTGCATGCTTTTTTTAAGTAAGCCCAACTAACTAGATTTTACAGTGCATAAAGTCTGGCCATATTGAGAAAGTAAACACAAAATAAAAATAAAACAAATGGAGCAAGGCGAGCAACCAACACACCAATGGGCACATCTTAAACTCGTGTTAATGTGAATCATGTAAATCTTTCACAGATGTAAGTGCTGCCAAACATGCTGAGCATTAACTGTGAAAAATCTCTGAGGAGGGTAAAACGGGACTCAGGCAGTAGTTTCCAAAATTCAAGTCCCCTCTCGTTATGCCTTGCCTGAAAGAAGGGGTAGGACTGAAGCTCGCAGAGTTCTAGCAGCTGCACATCTGACAGCTGCATTCAGAGGGTATGTGAAGAGGTGTATGCAAGGCTGCATGTTGTGAATGTCCTGGAAGCAAATTTTAAATTGTTCTTGCGGACTTTCGATTCCTTTTCTGTACTTGGCAAAAAATCTTGCACTCGGGAGCATCTTTGCGCATCTCTTTCCAGGCAGGGAAGTGTGTCAGATTTACCGGATAGGATGAAAATATGTTGTTAAAATGTTTAAGGGCCCTATCATACAATGTGGTAGTTAGTAACTTGTGAATCCATTAGAATCGTTAGAAGACAGAATCGCGATTCATATATGAATAGATTTTTACTTGCACCTCTATTTTTCTCTTTCTCTTCTCTAAAGCAGAGCAGCATGGCCTTGCCCCCTTTGCTGCCTTTCCCCGAGGGTGGGTTTTATCTGGGTTTGTTACGTCACGAACCCAGGAAGTAACTTGTTGTAGTCCCTACCAGCCATTTTTGTAGGCATTAACCTGCCAGGGAAAATTTTTTTTTAAAAAAAACGACAATATCTCCGTTTGCATCGAAACTTTCCAGCTTGTAAAAACTGTGCGATATTGTTTATGCTCAAACAGCAACATTACGCACTAACTAACGTTAAAAAAGTGAAATCGCAATCAACCACCCCTTTAAATAGCAAACAAACATGCCAAATATTAAAAATGAAAGGATTAAAATGTAAAAGATTATTATTGTGCCCCAAGCTGCTGTACGGGTGCAACAAGCAGATCTGTTTCCTCTCTGGAGAAGCATTCGGTCTTTGCTCTTGCAAATTCCGCCATGTAAATAGTGAAAAACCGCCAGGCGCAAGGTGCCGCGGGATTGTATAGGGAATGGGAGAGAGACTCTGATGGTTTATTGCAAACCGGTACGCCAAACAACCACATGACTCATTAAGAGAATAGGTACAACCCTTTTGGACCATGCGCCTGGTGTGCCGACCGTTTTTCCCATCGTTAAACTAGCAAAAGCGGATTCAGACACGCCCTAAATGCACTTGTGCAGTGCTCTTTAGACCATGCGCTTAGATCGTTAAAATATGGCCCTAAATAGCAAATGCATTTGCGCCCACTTGTGCGCCTCAATAGGGTGCTGGTCTGAAAACGAGGTGTGTTCAGGCGCATTGTTGGTGCGTTGCTATTTTGAGGCAACTGAAATAGACCATTGACCAACTGAAACCTGCTCTAAAGTCAATGGCGCAATATTCTTTTGTTAATTAAAGAGCGTGTTAGTAATATTCGCATATATATGGGTGCACCATGTGCTTAGATCGTTAAAATATGGCCCTAAGTTTGCTTTAGAAAGGATTCATATGTGCATAAAGGCCTGAAACAGTTTGGGCCCATCCTTGTAACTGTGTGTTCAGATTATTCAGATGCACGGTCATATCTGTGAGGAAGGCCATGTCGCAAAAAATTCTGGATCCCGTAGTTTACAGCTGTAAGCGCCTGTGTCCGACTTAACATTGTCCTCCAGAAACAGAAACAAGGGATTTCATTGCGCAGTGCAAAGAATCTTTCCAGACAATTCCCACGGCTCATCCATCTGATGTCAGTATGCATCAGTAAATCCCCATAAGCAGTACTGTCTTCATCATACTAACCTGATGTATTATGCAGTGCAGTACAGGACAGTTAAAGCCACTCTTCTGAAGAAGCCCAACGAGTCCAGATTTTGTTCCTTGCATTGCTGGTGCTCCATCAGTAACATCAGACAGTATAGCAAAGCCCCCATACTCACCTACCGTATTCTCAACAGCTTTGAAAATATCCTCTCCCTTTGTGGTGCCATGTAATTAAGCCAAGTTTAACAGCTCCTCTTGAATATCCAAGTTCTCTGTGATCGTTCTTGCAAATATCAGGAGCTGACTGACATCTGTCACATCTGTGCTTTCATCCAGCGCGAGAGAAAATTATCTGCAATTGTTGATTGTGTGTTTCAGCTTTTCTTGGATTTGACATTGGATGTCAGAAATGTGACATGCTACTGTTCGACGTGACAAAGATACAGATTCAAAGTTCTTGGCCATTTTCTCATCTCCAAATGCTTTAGCCATCTCAATTGCACACCGCTTTACAATTTCACCCACTGATAATGTATTTTCCGCTTTCGCAAGTGAATCCGCATAAGATGCATTTACTGATGATTCTTGCACCGTCATGTGGTGGCTTCACCGGTGTATTTTTCATACTTCTCTTTGTGAGCAGTGGTGTAATGGTGACTTAAAGGGGTCATACGATGCGATTTTCAAGTTTTCCTTCCTCTTTGGAGTGTTACAAGCTGTTCGTGAATAGATAAGATCCCTAAAGTTGCAAAGACTAAAGTCTCAAACCCAAAGAGATATTCTTTATAAAAGTTAAAGGGGTCATATGATGCTGCTAAAAAAACATTATTTTGTGTATTTGGTGTAATGAAAGGTGTTTATGCGGTTTAAGGTTAAAAAAGCACATTATTTTCCACATACTGTACATTACTGTTTCTCCTCTATGTCCCGCCTTTCTGAAACGCATCAATTTTTACAAAGCTCATTGTTCTGAAAAGTGAGGTGTATGCTGATTGCCCAGCAATCCAGTGCATTGTGATTGGCCAAATACATCAAGCGTCTGACGGAAATGTTACGCCCCTCACCAAACTGTTGATGCCGTGTCCCGGGCATGATTCAAAACATTTAAACGAGGTATCGTGCATCAGTGAGGACCTAATTATGGATTATAATGAATTATACGTCTTTTTACGCAGTGGAGTGGCATCGCGCCGCGTAAACATAAAACCATGTCTGCATTGTGATCGAAGGAAATGACAAACAAGCGCCTACTATCACTGCCCAACCAACGGGCATAACTTATAAAATAAAAAACTCTTTAAATATCACAACAAAAAAACTTACTTACAGTGTGTGAGTCAGAACAGTCGGCATTTTAGTCTACTCTTCCAGGATCAGGAAAGGTCCTCCATAAAATGTGCTGCACACAAATAAATATTTGTTGAACTGTTCTGGAACAGTGTTGCAAATAAAACTTAACCACTGATTTTTAGTCGTCGTCAATTTTTGGAAGGCAAACAAAGGACTTTTCAGCCACAATGAAACACAGTGTAACACACGGATGGCCTAGGTGAGCCAGAGGCCCGGGGGATATTAAAGTGAGATATGGCGGCGGGAGGGCTAGTGTGCGCTAGAGGCGGCTGGATTCGGACAAAGGAGGTCCGGAGTGGCGTGCGGCGACCACATGTAACGACCCTGGGCTGGACTCCGCTTCGTCCACGGTGAAAGCGATCCGGCGATCCACAGCGCAAGTTGTTGTATTTCCTCAGCAACCAGCAAGGATCAGCTCCAGGCAGAAGAGAGCAGATACGTTCTCTTTGGAAGGCCAAACAAAGTAGTTTCGCTTTCACAACGAATCACACAATGCCTTCACGACATGGCGGCAGCAACAACAATATTACAGCGAGAATAAAAGTTACACCTTCCTTCTTTGCGTGAACATTTGAGTTATGCAAATCTTCCCAAATCGTGACGTAGGTATGTGGATGGGACGTGTAGAATGAGAACGTGCGTTTTGGGTAGGTGTGGATGAGTCTTAACTTTTATAAAGAATATTTCTTTGGTTTTGAGACTTTAGTCTTTTCAACTTTACATATCTTCTTTATGCACTAAGAGCTTGTGACACTCCAAAGAGAAGGGAAAAATTGAAATCGCATCATATGAACCCTATAAGACTGTCCACGCCCTCCTAAAAGCTTGTTTAAAATTTACGTCACTGTGTGGGAAGATTTGCATAACACCGCCCAAATGTTCACGCAAAGAAAGAAGGCGTAACTTTGATTCTCGCTGTAGTATTGTTGCTGCCGCCGCCGCCATGTCGTGGAGACGCCGTGTTTCATTGTGAAAGCAAAACTACTTTTGTTTGGTCTGCCAAAAGAGGACACAACTAGAAACAGTGGTTAAGTTGTATGTACAACACTGTTCAAGAACAGTTCAAACCAAATATTCAGACGTGTACAACGCATTTTACGGAGGACGAGGACCAGTACCATTTCCTGAACCAGTAGCCTACAATGCCGGTGTTCTGACAAATAATGCTGACTCACAGCCTGTAAGTACGTTTTCATATTTAAAGGATTTGCCACTGATGATTCAAACGCGAGTTTTGAGCAGTGTAGAGTAGCACTTGTTGTTTGCCGTTTCTCCGATCACAAATGCAGACATGGTTTTATGTTTATGTGGCGCGATGCAACGCAACGTGTAAAAAGCCAGTATAAGTCATTATAATCAGCAATTATGTCCCCACTGGATGCTACAAATGCCTCATTTGTAATGGGTTTTATTGGTTTTGTCTCGTCGCGCCGGCCGGGACAAGGCATCACAGTACGGTAAGGGGCATAACATTTCAGTCACACGCTTGAGGCATTCGGCCAATCACAACACACTGGATAGCTGGCCAATCAGAGCACACCTCGCTTTTCAGAACGATGAGCTTTGTAAAAATCGACGCGTTTCAGAAAGGCGGGGCATAGAGGAGAAACAATAATGTACAGTATGTGGAAAATAATGTGTTTTTGAAACCTTAAACCGCATAAACACATTTCATTGCACCAAATACACAAAACTATGTTCATTTTAGCTACGTCATATGACCCCTTTAAATTAAAATCTTTCATTACAGATTTTGTTTCCAAACAAACTAAGTAAAAAGATAATGTTTTTCACATTTTGGCTGGAAAATACAATTTTTTTAGTAAATTTTTCTTTTTTTTTGGTTCATTTTCGTGATCGTTCAAATTAGCGTGCACATCCTACTATGCTGTCTAATTACAGTGATGACGGTGATCGGCGGGAACTAGCGACCTCTCCTGGTTTGAGTTAGAATTAACATCATACCTAATCTCGCTTCTCAAATGTATCAAAATTAACCAGAGTATAATATGGTCCATCGGGCCATATTTGAAGATACTGCAGGCCGCCAGTTGCCCATCCCTGAATTAGAATCACTAGACAATTAGTTTGCCCAAGAAAGAAAGGAAGACTAAGCGAATTTGAGATTTGTTGTGTGCAGTGGGTGTTCACAGACAATATTTTTGTTGGTCCAGACAGGTATTGTAGACGTCTGATAAAAGACTGTTCCTGTCCAATGACACATTAATCTATTTTAGGACTATCCCAGCATGCTGATGGTATCATTGCAGGAAAACAACCTTGGGGACAAAGAAAGTGGCTTGATGCTTAGCGGTTGATTTCAATACTTCAGAAACGTGCTTGTCACTGCCATTTAAAAACTCAGTCAAACCATATAAGCCATATAAAAGCTCAGTCAAACAAAACGCAAAAGTGGTAACTGGAAACTGAAAAGAGAAAATGGACAGGGTCTTTGCGACAGGGAAGAATTGAGAGTGCTGTTCATTTTCTGCACTCTCATTCTCGTGGTAGAGGTGTTTTTAATAATAATTTATGAGTTACAGAATTGTTCCTCAAGGGATCGGCACAGTGACACCTTCACTTGTTTTTGGCTCACTTTAGCTCATGCTCCCTCAGCACACTTAGCTTATTTTAGGGGAAATTGACAAATACACACAATTTTCTACACTCTTACACCTCATTAAGAGCAATACAGTAATGTTTCGATTAATGTTTCTAGCACTGTGTCTGTTGAGCTGTCAACCAGCTGTTATGTAGCTTTATAAAACTGATGTTTATTCAACCTGTATGTTACTCAATCCATACATTTGTGATTAAAATTTAGTTTTTGTTCTTTTATTCATTTATAATCACACAATCATTAATCATTTAAAGGGGTCATATGATGCGATTTCAAGTTTTCCTTTCTAATTGGAGTGTTACAAGCTCTTGGTGCATAAAGAAGATCTGTACAGTGCAAAGACTAAAGGCTCAAATTCCAAAGATATATTTTTAATTAAAAGTTAAGAAGTTAGCCACGCCTAACTAAAACGGTCGTATAACACCCCCCACCCCTATGTCACATGTGCGGAGATAGATTTGATAACGCAGCCAAACTGTCATAAAGAAAGAAGTGCGTAACTTTTATTGCGCTTTAATAGTGTGGTTGCCCGCCGCCATGTCGTGAAGGCACTGTGTGATTCGTTGTGAAAGCGAAACTACTTTGTTTGGCCTTCCAAAAGAGGATGATATCTGCTTCGTCATGCCTGGAGCTGATCCGTGCTGGTTGCTGAGGAAATACTACAACTTTGCGCTGTGGATCGCCGGATCGGCTTTCACCATGGACGAAGCGGAGTCCAGCCCGGGGTCGTCACATGTGGTTGACGCAAGCCCGCAGGACGCTCCTTCGTCGAATCCGCCGCCGCTGCTCACTCTAGCCCATCGGCCGTTCCTCACTTTATCCCCCAGCCTCTGCTCACTCTAGGCCACCGTGTGTGACGCTGTTTCGTTTTGAAAGTGAAACTACTTTGTTTGGTCTTCAAAAAATGAGGACACGATTAGAAATCAGTGGTTAGGTTGTATTTACAGCACTTTTCCAGAACACTTCAACCCAATATTCAGATGTGTGCAGCACATTTATGGAGGACCGTTTCCTGATCCTAGTAGAGTAGACTACAATACCGGCTGTTCTGACTCAAAGACTGTAAGTAAGTTTTTATATTTAAAGAGTTTTTATATTTATATATTTAAAGCGAGTTTTTTTTAGCAGTGTAGAGTATTGCTTGTTTGTCATTTCTCCGATCACAAAAATAGACATGGTTTTATGTTTATGCGGAGCGATGCAACGCAACGTGTAAAAAGACAGTGTAAGTCATTATAATCCGTAATTATGCCCCACTGGATGCAACAAATGCCTCAAATAATGGGTTTTAATGTTTTTGTCTCAACGCTCCGGCCGGACAGGGCATCACAAACAATATGGTAAGGGGCGTAACATTTCCGTCACACGCTTGAGGTATTCGGCAATCACAACACACTGGATAGCTGGCAAATACACAAACCTGACTTTTCAGAGATGAGGCTTGTAAAAATCGACACGTTTCAGAAAGATGGGGCATAGAGGAGAAACAATAATGTACAGTATGTGGAAAATAATGTTTTTTTAACCTTAAACCGCATAAACACATTTCATACACCAAATAATGTTATTTTTAGCAGCATCATATGACCCCTTTAAATATTGAAGTGATCCGGTAAGCTATTATAAGTATTAAGATCATTAACTTAATTTATAATTTTTATTATAGTACTTATATTTCCTCGCTCTTGTAATGCTTGTTATTGTTGTTTAATCTTGTGATTGTGTGGTTTCAAGAGAAGTTTGTCTTCACAATAATTAAATTTCTCCATTTTAAGGTGCAGCATTACAGGACAATGTTTTTAAGCAGTAATGTTCCATTGCTTGTGCTTTGGTATATTGAAAATTTGTTGAACTTGTACTTGAACTTGTGCCAGTCGGACAAAGTCCAGATGAAGTAGGGATAAAGCACACAATAACCTAAAAAAAATACGGACTGCATGATACTCCAGCTGCATAGCAAATTACTTGTTTTCTTTTGCAGCACTAAACTACAGTAGCCGACGTAAGCTTTTGGATTAATTAAACATCAAAGAGAAATGACAAGAACATTGTCTAGACATTTTCTTTGTGCTGCAAGAGTTTGCCAAATAGGTATTACACTGGTCTGAGAGCAGAGAAATTTTAGACTTCATGTCTAATCATTTCATGCCCCCGGGTCGCTCTACACAGAGCAGCAGACGCTTTATGAGAGAACGCTCAAGCTAGGATATGTGAGAAAGATGCTAAAGCCACAGCACTTTGGATGCAATATTTTGAAATGTTTTCATTTGTGTCAGTTTATTTCGACAGCTGTGCATTGGCGAGACCCCAAGGCTTAACGTTAGAGAAATCAAAGGACATGTTGTACTGATGTACCAATCATCAACAAGATTATAAACTAGACACAATCACTGAACAAGCTTACATAATTTTCCAATTAAAGTTCATATTTTTTTAATCAATTTGATGCATTCATAAATTGCAAATCAATCAAAATTAATAAATACTAACAAAAACAAGAAAAGTAAATATAAAAATATTAATAAATAAATAAATACAAGATACAGATAGTCGGCATCAAATGACTACCGTCGAAGTGACTAGATCATCTGAGGTTTAAAAAAACTAATTATATCCCAAATTAAATTCTACCATCTTGAAGCTTTCTTGTCAATCCATCTGCAACAGCTTTCCATGCCTCAAGTGAACTCCATATTCTTATAAATCGTAGATTTTGGACTATTAATGTATACTATTAATGTATGACATGCATTTTAATAATTTTACATAGTAAATTAATCAACTCATTGCTTAGAGGTTCTAGCTTTAGCATCACTGTTCTAGTACTAATCTCACAATTAAATTAGACACTGCACTGAAATCTACTGACATGGATCAGCATAATTGTCTTTGAGTTTTATGTAAATTACACTGAGATTAGTGATGTTTGGTTTTCAGGATTTTCTCTACCACCAAATTTTTCCACCTTGTGTATGCCATGCCAAATATACAGCCATAGGCTACAAGTAGCCACTGTACAGGCTGTAAAGGAATGCACCTTTAATTTAACTTTGAATGCTTAAGCAATCAGAATTTAGAGCCAAAACTATCCATATGACATAAGAAAACAAAACAATTGCATATAAATATAAATATAACAAAATAGTGCTTAATTAGGTAAAACAGGCAGTAGAAGTAGTAGGAAGGTCATTTTTGAAGTGCCTTTTCTCAAAAATTCTGATGCCATTTGTTTTTACATCCTTGAAGGACACTGTGGAAACAGATTGCTTTTGTCAGTTTGTTCCCAATTAATGTGAGTGACTGAATCCTTTCACAAAGGACTGTAAGGCCATTACTGATGTATATTACTGATGATAACTTAAGTGAAATAATTTTCCAATTATGACTATGTGATAACGGTTGGTATTATGACTGTTAATGATAAATATTCGGTGTATTTTATGTGTTGCATGTAATGCCATGCACTTTAGAATACTTTAAGTGCAATGCATTCCAGAGTGAGAATTCAAATGGAATTTACAGCATGTAACGTGAAACGTATGTTGATCATTTTGACTGGTTTGGGATTTATGGATCTCAGTTAGCTGATATTACTTATTTCTGTCAGGACCACTATCGTCAAAAGATGATTGACAATTAGCATACAGTTTGGTTCTGTTCTGGGCAAGAACTCCCTGCGCATCCACACATCCACCCACTACACATTTTAGAATTAGTCTGATTCAAAGGAGAAACAGAAGGGCTGAATCCTGACTGACAGAGGAGGAGTTGGGGATGGAGAAGGGTAATTAGCTATTGAGCAATGTGAAAACTGCTGATAATACTGAGGGACCTTATATATGAATGCTTAGATAGGTGTCGTATTCCCATAGGTTGATGGGGATCAGCTGAGAGTCAGCAGATGCGAGCTTGACTAACATGACCTGCCAGAACTAACGCTACGCTAGATTTCTTTCCTCTGGTTTATGTTTTTTGCATAAAAATGTGGAACTAGGGCAAAACTGCAATAAATGGATTGAATGAGCATTAATTCACAAAATCCTAAAGAGACGGAGGAATTGCATTAACAGTATTCGGTCCCACATAAACGCATGGGATAGTAGAGGACAATCCTGCCTGCAGGGCTTGATGTGATGGTCAGGCATTGCCAAGTGTGCAGGAAATCAGGAAATGGTTTGGTTAGTTCCCTGCAGTGATTCGTCTTGAATAACAGTGTTGAGGTCAGTTCTCAGGTGGTGCAAAATATGAACGTGAACTGTGAACTGACCTCTATTGTATATATGGGGTTCCATGTGTCATATACCACACAAGAAAATTATTTAAAATGACTAAAAATAATCAGACATACCATAAACTACATTTATCCTTGTTTCGAGTGATCCCAAAGTTAATGTATTCTAGATTGTTTTCTTCTTTACATTGCATCGTCTTGTTCATGATTTTTGAGGGCATGTCATGTAACATGTCCATGTTTGTATTGCACTTTGCATTTTTCCCCTGCTATTCACCATCCAATCAGAATAGACCTGTGACCCATTTTTGGTTCACAACCCACCAGTTGAGAGCCACTGTTCTAAACTATCATGAAAATGGATTTGATGTGGCAGAAAGATGTGGCTTGGATGGAGTGGAGTGTGTCCTCGAGTGCGTGGATGTGTGCCATAGTATTAGAGTGGCACAAGATCAAGCAGGGAGCTGTTGATCCAGAGGCAGGTGAGAAGCAGAGAGGCAGATAGAACGTACTTGATTCGCGACACATTAACATGGAGGCATTGGTTCCCACATGTGCATCTCATCACGGATGGTAGGACAGACAGAGAGAACTCCATGAATACATCCTGCAGCGCTGCATTCTAATCAACAGTCCGCTCATAAAACATATGCTGACCCCTCTTTACAGACAATACAACACTGTATTGACATCTACTGTACTTTAGTCATCGCCTTTTCAATGCTCTAAATGGATAATATGCACTAGGCTGGAGATGTCGGTTCATCGTTGTGACTCGAATCGTTTGAATCTGATCATGAAAAAAATTTGTTCACGTATTGTTTCTGTGACTGTTTCTGTAAGTTTCATTATTATTCCATGACATCTTGACAAGTGTTGCATGCTGGACTTCAGTTTTGGGGAAAGTTACTTTTAAAAGTAATGCATTGCAGTATTCCGTTACTCCCTAAGAGAAAAGTAACTGATTGTGATAGTTACTTTTTATGGAAAGTAATGTTACATTACTTTTGCGTTACGTTTTCTCATCTGGGCGACATGGGGAAAAGGAGAGCTGTTAGTCAATAAATAGGAAACCAAAGTTACTGGCATTACTTATTTGAAAATGTAACTCAAATATTTTCTTGAAAATTAAAAAGTATTGTTGTTACTTTACTAGTTACTTGAAAAAAAAGTGATCTGATCACGCAACTATTTTACTTGTGATGCGTTACCCCCAACACTCTTGGACTTTCACTGAATAGTCTAGATAAGTTTTGTCACAAGTTGTTTTGTTTTATAAATTGTAACTCCCAAAGATATATTTGGAATTACATGAAAGTGAACACAGGGAGCTTTGCATTTATAAGCCAACCACATAGTGCTTAAAAGATTTGTTCAAAACACACAGGCATTCATAAATGAAACACCACAAATATGTTCTAGATGTCAGATTTTATATTTGATATTATACAGCATCTATAATTAAGTTACTTACTTAAGATTGCTGCTAATTTATAATAAAGACATTGCAAAAAAATCTAGCACAAATGTGGCATCTATGAACGGGTTATATGTAGGACAGGTCCCTAATGGAACGTTCCACCATACATCTTAATGTGGTCAGCTGTCAAAACCAGCTTCCAGAGTGCTTTGAGGCAACAGCGATCTTTGATTGGCTGCTAATGTGCCTTGGTATTGGTTTCATGATTGATGGTGTGATCAACAAAGATGGTGTTTTGAAAATTATTTTGAAGGAACATTGTGTCAACAGTTAAATGTTTCATTGCAACAAAAAAATAATTAATATTTAAAAGAACCATATTAAAAAATGTTTCCCACCTTTTTTCTCTAAAGATGCAGCATTAAAGAGTTAACAGTGGGATGAATTTCTTGGCAGTTTAGGAGAAAGAAACCATCATTTCGTGCAGGGACCCTGCTGTGTCTGTCCAATGCAAAGTGCTGTTACAGCTTTTAGTGGCGTGACAGCAGATTAGAAACTTCATTGCAGTATTGATTCTTTGATAAATTACTTCAAACACATCTGTTTGGCTCTAATAAGCAGATGAAAATGAACAGCTTGCCTCTAGATTAGGACATCAGATCAAATATTGGGAAAACATTGTGTTGAAGTGGTTGTGGTGTCCCATTTTCAAATATTGGTGGATCTTTTAAAGAAGTTTCTCTGAATAGTGCCATAAAGTAGGTTCTGTAAAGTAGCCTCCATAAAATGCCATTCCTAAACCAGTCAAATTAAAATGTTAATTTTTTTTTGTAAATTCTTTCTTCCATGGGTTTGTCAAAGTTTTGCAACACAAAATCTATCTGTATATCTTTGTAAAAAAAAAAATTCTTTTTGATAAACTTTCTTTTTTCTTTTTTTTCTCAGAATGTCTGTATTTTCAGATGTTCAGAATGCTTTGACTATTGATGGAAACCACAGTGCCTGAGGAGGAATGGTTTAGTGTGTTGTTATATTATTTAAACTGTGATCTCACTGTGATCTGTAATCTGGGTTTTTGGTGAACAGCCACAGTATCAGACCAGATCTGAAAATTAATCTTAAAGTGTTTGTTATTTCCCAACCTAGTTTGGTTTTCTCCTGTTCAATAGATGTTGGGAGCAGTGGTGTAATGTAACGAAGTAATAATACTTTGTTACAGTACTTTAGTATTTTTTGGGAGTATCTGTACTTTACTTGAGTTTTTATATTTCAGCCAACTTTTACTTTTACTCCACTACATTTCCTAATTAAAATGTATACTTTTACTCCGATACATCTCCCCGAAGCATATTCGTTACTTACTACAAAATAGTCAGAAGAACACGGACTGCAGGAAAGCAGGTTTGACGAATCAGTGGTCTGGCGTCTGCAAGTTAGACTCCTAAAAACACCTTTGCTATTGTGCAAACAAGTGTGCGCACAACCGCAGATAATTCATTTTCCACTCAAGTCAAGTCTGGGGTGTGCGATACAGCATCGTCTGCGATAATATGGTAAGTGTTGTTGTAATGATGTGCGATCTGACATTAAGAGTATATCACCAAATCATGTGCATGCACGTGATTTATTAGTCTATTAAAACTCCAAATTCAAGGCATTCTAAATTGTAGATGGCAAAAATGCTTCTGTATGCTTTTTATATTTATTTAATTTAATATAGTTAACTTAATCTATATCACACAAAGAGTACCGTTTTTCTGCAGATATCAGCATGAACACATTTAATAATAATTTTATACAAGTTCAGTAAAGCAATAGTGACTTACATTTTAGACATAATATTGCTTGTTTTTGCTCAATTTTGCCAACGAAAATAGTTCCAAACAAAGATCACAGCACTGTTTTGCGTCTTTGAGCAATGGTGTTTACTTATTGAATGAATCAGCTTTTTGAACGAATCGGTTGAATAAATGATTTAGTGATTCACTCATTAACACAGTCAAAAAGCTTTGTTCCTAAATGAATCAGTCGTTTGAACGAATCTGTTGAAAGCTCAATGACTCACTCAACAGTCACTTGCTGTCACCTACTGGCGGTTTTAATTTTACATTTCGACTATTTTTTCATGTTTTAAAATGATTTCAAATAACAGTGTTCAACGTTTTATTCTAAAAACAAAGCATTATTTATTCATCTGTAACTGCAGTTTAAATGCATCCATGTCCCCTCTGAGATACATTAAACTGTGTAAATACATCTAAATACATACACTTCAGATGCAGATTCCAGAAATGTTTTCTTATGTTGGAATGAAAGATACTAAGTACCGGATGAAGTGCTTCTTATTCTTACCCAAAAATGCTAAATGGAAGAAAGAGTTAAAACTGGACACAAACTTGCTACTCAAGCGGTGTATGAACATTTTGTATGAATTTTACATTTACTTGTACTTTTACTTTCAATACTTAAGTACGTTTAAGATTTAAAAAATACTTTTCGTACTTAAGTACAATAAATATCAAATACTTTAAGAAGACTTTTACTCAAGTAATATTCTAAACAGTGACTTGAACATCTATCAAAGTCATTTTCTGGTAAAATATCTGTACTTTTACTTGAGTATGGCTTTCAGGTACTTTCTACACCACTGATTTTGAGAGTGGGTAGTCCAGTCCCAGACTCAGACAATTGGTTGAGCCAGATATTGACATGTTGAGCCACTCAAACAAACAGAGTGCAGTGTACCACAGTGTTTCCTATTTTTCAGGAAATCAACCTACAAATATCTTACTGTACTTGTTTCTGACCATTTAACTGAGACGGGTATTCAAAAAATTGACATGTTTCAGCTTTAAGAACATTTTTGTTCTCTTCCTTCTGATTATAAAGCGTCTCATGGACGTCAGTTTATACCTCAATAAAGAAAGAAAGAAAGAAATGTCATTGCAAATTTAAAGCCCACAGCTGTGACTTTATTTATCCCAGTTATGACTTTATATCTCGTAATGTGACTTTATATCTTGAAACTGTGACTTTGTTTCTTGTAAATGCAGTTTCATGTCACAATGTCAGTAAATCTTGCAGTTGAGGCCATAGACTGTATAAAAACATGGACGTAGTGTCCGTGACGTCACCCGTAGTGTTCCAAAGAGAGTTTTTGAAGCTCAAAAGTGGGAGGAGGCGGCCGTCGCCATCTTGGCAGTGCGTCACCACGCGTCACTCCCGGATAATCGAAGATGGGCAAAGAGGTGGGAGCTGGTTGTTGAAACCACGCCCACCTAGCTCGATGGTGGTGACAGCAGCGGCAATCCACCTGTCACTCAAGTGGCCACGCCCTTAATTATGCAGAACTTTAAGGCTTAATATAATTAAACGGATGAGTTATAAAAAAAATTCACCCCCCTCACAGTTGTCATGAAGGGCAAAATTAGCTATATAGACCAAAATAATTTTTTGAACCAGGCTGTAAACATGTTTTTTTCTGCTGTAAAGTTGGGCATTTTAACATGGGGAGTCTATGGGATTGACTCGCTTTTGCAGCCAGCCTCTAGCGGCCAGTTTATGAATTACAGTTTAAGTCACTTCCTTGTTGGCTTCACGAAAGCGAGCGGGAGGTTGCCGCTTGGTTGAGACTTAGTTTACCTCACAAATACAAATCGTACAATCGTTACCTTGCTATCATAAATGTGTTTCCACCGTTCCATGAGTCCAGATAGCTAGAGTGGCAGCAGTGATCAAACACTGCCATCAATAACTCCACAGCCCAAACTAACAAATGCAAACAAGTGCAAATGCAGTGTAGGCATTCTGTTCTGCCTCTTAATGTGGTTGAAATTATTGAGCACAAGTTGAAGAGCGGTCTGGCCACATAGGGCATCAAATTAAATCGAGTCCTAAAGGATCACTAATATCAAAGCTTCAGGGTCATCAAAGGAGCATAGCAGGTTCCCTGTGATATAATGGGGTCATTCACTGTATAATGAGCCCACTGATGGGGGCAGATAGTCAGCAGGGGATGACATCTGAATTCACGATAGTGGTGAGGCCAGAAATCTCCAAGTGAACATTTTAGAAATAGGGTGGACCTCTATCCTGTGCCTTACTAGTACTAAATTACATTGTGAATATAATGTGAATATACTATAAGAGTAGCGTTTTAAGATTTACTCATTTTGCACAACAGGTTTCTGGTTCTCAGCCTGCACCATGGCAAGAATCTGCTTTACTTATTATTCTTTTACTGTTGCACTGCACTTAATCCTATAAGTTCTGCCATGTGGCATTTATGTCTATAAATATGTGACTTAATATAAGGGTCACCAATATTTTAGTTTGCTATGTGTATATTGAAAGTTAAAGGGATGGTTCACTCGACAACAGAGTCCATATTTCTCAAACCACATCTAAATTCGATGAAAATTCAAAAACATAAATGTTTAAATACTTTGCATCTCTGTGACTGTAAATGCTTTTGGGTAATGTTTCAATTGTTGAGCTTTGATGATAATTAATTTTACCATAAAAGACAGCAAATGACTTTTCCTAAAAATGTATGAATAAAGTTTGATTTATATATAAAAGTGCATGTTTCATCCATCATGTACTGATAAATATGTACACCATTAGGGACTTTTGTAAGTGTGTGTATGTATGTGTGGTTCAGGTATACTCTACGTTATGGGGACAAAAGATAGCAATATCCAAAATTATTGTCCTTGTGGGGACATATTTTTTTTTTTTGGTCCCTATGAATAAACAAGCTTATAAATCATACAGAATGACGTTTCTAAAATAAGTTTTGTGTGAGGAGTAGGATTTGGGTAAGAGTACAGTATAAAAACCATGGAATGACCCCATAAAACATGGAACCTGTGTTTGTGTGTGTGTGTGTGTGTGTGTGTGAGTGTGTGTGTGTGTGTGTGTGTGTGTGTGTGTGTGTGTGTGTGTGTGTGTGTGTGTGAGGCAGCTTCGATCCTTTAAGATTCCGCAGTAACATATTAAAATTGTCTCTATTTTTCAGTAAATGTTTTCTTTTGATTTTTTTTTAAGTAATGAATGAAGCAATGCATATAATTGAGCTATTATTATTTTGTGTGTGACAAAATCTTCGTAATTTCCAGTTCATTATTATATCAAGACAGCTTTCATTCGGTGGACCAGCCATATTCTTGGTCAGCAATAGGCAATTCTTGTCCTGGTGGACCACTGTCCTACACAGATTAGAAATATTGTAAGGGATGGAGCTAAACTCTGCAGGAGAGTAGCCCTCCGGAACGGGAATTACCTATCCTTGGTCTAAGGGGACCAGGGCCACCTTGTGCCTTGTCCCACTACGTAGAAACATCCACAAATTCACTATAACATGAAACGGCATACAGAGTGTTCTCAAATGTTTGCTAAGTATATGTGTTTTTAAGTTTGTTTGACCTCAGAGAAAAAGAGTCAAGAACTATGCAGTGCTTGACCTCCTCAAGGACACAGCAGGGGACACACAGCTAGCTGTATGAAAGCACTTTAGGAAAAGAGAGCCACTGGTGCGGTTAATACAAACAAAAAAAAAGATGAAAGCTCTCTAAAAGCCGATGATGATGACTTCTATAAATAGCAGAAATGAAAGCGTGGCATGTGGTGGGCTAAGCTAGCAGGCTGCTTGAAGAAGAAGGATTGCACTTTGGAGGCAGTGTTTATTTGGTTTAATCACAGTGATTATAGCTGCTGACAAGAACATATCAGTTAATGTTCCATTCAGCTAACAGTTCATTCTGAAGCCTATTGACTGTAAATCATTCTTATAAGGAAATTGTGAGGAATACCTGCATGAATTATTATTTTTTTATTTCTTTTTAATACAGCCATTAGGCTTTAGTAATTTCAGGTGGTATTGAGGGAGGGACTAGTATTTGGTCAGACAAAAGTCTTGGTAGTACCAGATAAGTCATCAAAAATTTTGGTCCATTGTCCCAGAAGAGAAATTAAAATGAGAAGAAATTAAAAAGGAGAAATTCAGTTAATGTGAAGAAATTCAATGTAAATACATAGGCCTGCTAAAGATGTTTATCTTTCAAATAAAATGTAGCATCAGCAAATAAGCATTGTCATGATGTCATTTTTCTGCTGCTTCATATTAGTTCTGATGAAATACCATGTCAGATTGAACTTTATTTGGCTGGATTGTTTTGGCTGTCTGTCCCTACTAGTAGATGCTGTAAATACAGGTAAAAATCTTATTAGCTTATTTTATTAAAAGTATGTATTTTAATTTATGCAACTTTTGAAAATACATATTGTTTTAAACCAGTTTTTCAAAGAATAGTAACTTACACATGCCAAAGCATTTTGTCAGAATTCACAAATACATTAATACTTGAATGGCACCCAATAGAAAATTATTTTTACCTGTATTCAGCATCGGCCTCAGGGGGCCCGGCCACCTCGATCACTGTGCCCCCTCATCTCTGGTGCCATCTCCGGAGTGGGCGACCTTAAAGGGTTAGTTCACCCCAAAATGAAAATTAGGCTGCGTTTTACTCACCCTCGATGCATCCTAGGTGTGTTTGACTTTCTTCTTTCAGATGAATCCATTTGGAGTTATATTAAAAATTGTCTTTTGATCTTTCAAGCTCTATCGTTGCACTCAACAGGTGTTGCAGTGCTTCTTCATTCCACAATACGGACGAAATAAAAAGCGCCTTTCCCATCAAAAAAACCGTCTCGCATGGCTCGGGGGGGTGAACAAAGGCCTCCTGTAGCAAATCGATGCGTTTTTGTAAGAAAAATATCCATATTCAAAACGTAATAATCACTTGAATCTAGCTTGCGCTCACTGTTGTACACTGGAAGCAGTTCCGGGGGAATTACGTACTTTCTTCCGTTTAAAAAAAAATCTCCGTCCACATGAAAATGCAAACGCATGCTATGAAGCACTGTCAAGAGCATACCAAACCAACAGGTGGCGATATAATCTCCAAGAGTAAAGCCATGTTGGCCAATCAGAAGCCTGAAAAAGTTTCCAGTAGGCGGAGATAACAGTGCAGGCTCCGACGTCACAAGCCAAAAACTCCGGTTTCACTGTCTACACGATAACACTGCAACCGGAGTTTTTGAAAAACTTCACCCTGGCAGGCATTTTCAAAAATGTTTGGTTTCATCTAACTGGTGCTGCAGTTGCGTGTGGACGAACGGCCAAACCGCGTAGAAAAAGCTGCGGTTTTAAAAATAGCCGCGTTGGTGTGGACAGGGCCTCAGTCTGTGAGGCAGGCTACTGCCCTGAGAAGATCTCCCACTCAGAAGTAGGAGATGGGGAGTGGATGTGTGTGGGCTGTCAAATACATGGATTAAAAGCTAAATGTTTTCCTTTCAGTTCGTTCTTAGCAAAAAATATTGTTTTCGTTCAGGTTCCAGAGCAAAATAAGAACGGAACAGTGTATAAAGAATAAAGATGTATAAATAATTCTAATAATCTTTGCTAATATTCTTGAATCTTCAAACCCATGCGCTCCAACCAACTTTTGGCATTTTATGCCTTTACTGTATGACCAAAAAGTATTTTATGCTTCAGCTTTTTGATCGTGCTGGCACTTCACATGCACACTACAGTGGGTATAGAAAAGAATCACCTCCCTTTAAAATAATCACATTTTGTTACTTTGCAGCCTGAAATGAAGATGGACACAGTTTTTGTTTTATCCAGCTATATTTACTCAACTTATAACAAGTGAAAGATATATCACCAACACGTCCAACATTTTTTTTCTCTTTATTATAAACCAGAATCACTGAGTTGGAAAAAGAATCACCCCCCTTCTAAATATGACTTGCAAACTCAATCAGGTGTAGCTAATCACCTTCTCAATGGCACACAAAGCCATTTGACTTTAAACTGTGATCAGCTGTGTCCATGCCTCCTCACTTTGTGACCCTGCCTGTATTTACATCATCTACCTGCAGGGGAAGACTGACAGCTTGTTACATTGAATATCCTGTCACTCAGAAATATGTAAGATTCCAGAAGTAAAAAGGGGTTGTGAACAATGTTTTATCTTGATTTTAATCTGTGGGAATAGCTAACAGATCAAGAAAGTTAACACTTCAACAAAATAACACCCGAAAACGCTCTCCATCATACAGCAGTGGAAATGGAGAGTTCAGAGTCACATGGAGATATCCTTTCTTCTGAAGTGAGCCGAGAATAAATCCCGCCATCCTACACCTCCTCCTCAAAGAAGTCGCTAAATGTTGCCAGAGACAAAAGGGCTCCCCTCTAGGCAAGCTGCCAAAGAACAGAGGCGCAGGGAAAAAGAAAAAAAAAAGTTGTACTACCCACGACTATTCGCTATAGTCAGGACAATCAGACTGAAAACGTGTTCTCAACATGCCTCACTTGTGCTTGGTTTCACTTCAGAGACCTTAGCTTAAGAAGGAAGCCTAGTTTCAAAGGACGATACACTGAATGCTGCCAGTCATCCCGCTGAGAGCGGGTTTGTGTAAATAAATTACCTTTTTACCTAAATCTCATTAAGATGAAGAACGATGGCTCAATTATGCTCCCTGAAATATTATTACTGAAGTACGCAAGAAGCACTACCGGGGTTCTGTCAAAGACTGCACAGACTAATTCAGCACACTGGCAGCTGACGCAAGCAAGTTTTCATAGGAAATGATAGAGCCTATTAACACAGTCACGATGCCAGTCGTTGAATTAGAGCAACAGAGTTGAAGAGGGAGGCAACCTTGTCAGACATGACAGTGACGTACAGCTGAATTATGAGTCATACGCTTTGATCATGTGTGTTCACACAGAGCTGTGGATAATCATCTTCAAGTTTTTTTGTGCATAATTAGCTAAACCTGTCAGCAAATTATATATACATGCTAAAATACCTGCATCCATAGCTTTGGAGATGGTTTTGGAGATATGGATGCTGTCTCTATAAAAACACTGTCAGTATAAAACAACATGCTCATATTATTGTCAGACTTTGTTCCATGTTTTGCGTGTGTTTTGCTCCCCATGTGCCCTCCATGCCCATATTTGGTTAGTTTCCTGTACCTATCCTGATTATGTTGATTTAATTCCAGGTGTTCCTCATTTATTTCCATTGATCCCAGGTGTGTCTAGTCATCCCTTCGTCTTGTCATGTGTTTAAATAGTGTCCCCTGTGTTTAGTTCAGCGTTCGGTATTGTTCATGTCTACGTGAGTGTTCTTGATATATTAAAATTTGCTGGATTGATGTACTTCTCGTCTTTTTCCGTTCCTTGCGCCGCACTCCACTCAGTAGTGCAACCGTGACAATTATAAGTAAATATCTATTTGCAGTTTAAAATTTAGAGCAATAATGTCTATGAAGGCTGAAGTACAACAAATGTGACTTTCCATGTGATAATGTAAGTTGGAAAATTTGTGTGGCGAGTGACTACTCTACCAACATGTTTTGAGTTTGTGTTCAGGGTTGGCTAAAATATGCTTGCTTTATTATTTTTTCCTGTTTCTCTTTATTTATAATTAGTTGCTCTTGGTCATGGATGTTATGGTGTAGGCTTTATTTTTCATTAAAATAATGCGTTACAAATTAGCCTGTAAATTAGCACTCTTTTGAAGCCAACACAAAATAGACCGTGTGGCTGTAACTGCACATGGCATGGACTGCACCTCATATCATCTGCTCCTCATCACATAGTTTAATAATGTTGGCTGTTGTTGCCTGTTAAAAGCTCATTAATTAAATTCAGCTATATGTGTAGCAAATTAGCTCAAAAGGTAAACGTGTATATAAACAATTGTTTATGTCAGCTGCCAGTAGTAACCGTTGCAGAATTAATATTACAATCAACTAATCTGTTCGTCCAGCGAACATTGTGTAATTTCATATCAATCCATAGAGCAAGTATGAGATTACCCCTTTCGTGAACCATAGAAGTAACTTTCTTACATCTCTAATGCACTAGTACTGTACCAGATACGTTAAAAGGCTTGTCCCCAACAGTAACATAATTAGAAACTCATGTAATTTGTGCACAAAGGTTTAACCTAAACCCTAACACAAAACCATTCTAACAAACATACACACACACTCATACATTCACAGGAAAAATGGCGGAGTAGTTTTTCCAGAGTTAATATTTTTTTCCTCAAATAGTTGTTTTTACTCTATTTTGAGTGTACAGAGTAAAATGTGTCAGTAGAGTGGGAGCAAAATTACAGAGTAACTGTGACTCCTCCCCAAACTGTTCTCCTCCCTTCGTTGATCCGCCATTACTGTTAATCACTGCCATCGACCGCTGCTGCTTGTGGGTTTAGAAGAGAAGATGCGCTTCTGCTGGATGGTAAAGTAAAGTTTCAAAGTCTTAGTATTTATTTTAATAATATTCACCTCTGTTTTGAACATTATAATTGAGATTGCTTCTCATGTTAGCTTGAGAACTAAATTAGGCAAAGTTATCTTGAAAGCAAATAACTGTTAGCTAACACATACAGTATGAACATTACGAACGTTAATTGACACCAGTGAAACTAGCTAGCTGCCTATCAATTGTCTGTCCACTAAACTATTGTGACGAGCGGCTCAAGTTGTGCACCACATGTACTTGACTCGGTAAAGAGTTAAGTTAACCTTAGCCTTAACGTTAATTGTATTGTTGGAGCATTTTGATGTGTATTAGCCCTATTCGGACGGTATGTTAACTGTTTCTCATGGGAACGTAAGGTATTTTCAACATTTACAGGGGCTAGTCGGTGATTTTATTGCAGAATGTCGGTGTTTCAATTAAAATTTCACCATTTTAATCCTTTTTGACCACTGCGGAACACCGTATGATAACTTTTGCGCTTCACTGTAATTTGCATGCATCTTTAATGTACACTTTTATTACTGAAATGCTGGGAAGTAGGCTATTTACAAGAACAATATTTCATCAGCGCTTTTCCTCCTCCCGAGAAAGAGGAAAAAAACAGATAAACATTTGAAATGGGCCGTACAGCAAGATGTTAATATTAGCCTACAATTAGACAATATACATTAAAGATATAAACCAAGCAATTTAATGTTTACTTCATGTAAATATAAGGCTGAATTAACTTTTTAATTATTATATTTTAAAATGACATCCATCATTTTGAGACAAAAAAAAAATGTATGTGCATGTCTGTCTTCCTATTTTTGAACAGGAGATTTAAATAATCAAATAAAAAATAGGATTATATATTTTTTCCTATTGTTAAATTAAATATGAAATTATTCTTATTTTTCCAAGCATTGCATATTGTATTTACGCACCACTCATCAACCACGTGAGCAGCACATTCCCAGTTTTGTAGGATCACAAAACTCACTTCTCCATGAATAAAACGACATCTGAATACATGGGTTTTATCACTGATGTGCCATGCAGATTTATTTTTACAGACGTCCACATGAGAAACCATTACCGTCCGAATAGAGTTATTGAGCACCATGCTTTAACAGAACTATTGGACAGTTATTACAAATTAAAAACCCATTAGAGAACAAAGATAACGCATGTTGTGTAGTGCACTAATGAATGTTCTTTTCATCATCTGACTGTGAGTGTTATCGCCTTGTTTAACTTTGTCTTTTTGGTTCCTTCAGGATGCAAACCAACAACATTGTCAGAATGAAGTTCAAGGAAATATATTTTTTCTTCAAAACCTTTTACATTTGAAATGTTTTTGGAATGTGGTAAGAAAAAAACGTTAACATACATAGGGGAGTTAAAATGGATAAATGAAACCGTTAGAGAAACTAGAAAATGCTGCGATGGAAAATGAGTCAGTTACGGGTCACGGTCAGACTGGATGTCTGAGACGCAAGGAGGTAAGAGCACCAAAGAATAGAGAAGATAAAGGAGTCACACGGATACGCTGTTTTCGTTCGGATCAAATCACAACAACAACAGATCTGGCGTGACGCAGCTGACACAGAACAGCATACGTTGTTTACATCCAGCTGATACTCTCCAAAATGGCGCTACAGGGTGACGTGGAGGAGACGAACTAATGATAAAATCGTTATTTGTTTTCTTTTGCACACAAAAAGAATTCTCTTAGCTTCGTAAAATTACAGTTGAACCCCTGATGTCACATGGATTACTTTACAGATCTCCTTGCTACGTCTCTGGACTTGGGAACATTTCAGTTGTCTATAGGAGGGTCAGAGAACTCTCAGATTCCATCAAAAATATCTTAATTTGTGTTCCGAAGATGAACGAGTCCTTAGGGTTTGCAGCGACATGATGTGAGTAATTAATGACAGAATTTTCATTTTTGGGTGAACTATCCCTTTAATGTACATTTTAAATCATTGTTTTAATAACCTTTGTCTTGCTTTAAATCAGTACACTTAGTTTGATGTGTTGACTTTCTTAAGCGCATTCACATTCCCTGTTTTGTGTCTGGACTTTTATGTTGTAGTTCGTACTTTGATTGTCTCCCCGCGTGTTCTTTGTTCCATGGTTTTCCCTTGTTTGTTAAGCTCTTGTATCCATTGTTTCATTGCAAGTACACGTTTGCTCACTAAGTTAATATATTTTAAATGTACTAAATTGCAACTTTATCTTTACAAATGTGTAATTACAAATATTTTAAAATAGATGACTAGTTTCAATAGAAATTACATTAAAGTATATTTTAGTTAACAATAAATCGGTGCATTTGGTAGTACACTTTAACCATATTCCAAAGACAACAGAAGTAATTATGACATTAAATTACAGATATTGTAAAGACATACGTTTTCTACTTAAGACATATTTTTACTTAAGTGGGTCAACTAATTACATATAATATAAATTAAAATCTATAGTAGTTCCGTTTTTTTTATTGCAATATTCATGCAAATATTACATCCAGACTATTTTTAAGCATTGTTTTCATTTTTGTAAAAGGTACTCTTTTTAAAAGTATGGTGTATGTATACTTTTTATTCTTTCTTTTTTTTAACAAGGGTTATGCAAATTTTACTGTTCAACAGTTGAATAATAATATAGCTTTTCCAGTACATTCACTGTTTTTGTCACATTGCACTCACGGTTTTACAGTCTAGTGAGCTGATGTCAAAGTTGGGAAGTCTGATTATTTTAATGAGCCAAAAAAATATATATATATAGAAAAATTGACAGATGTACTCTGAGGTTTGAGCATAAAGGTTTGGAATGAAATGTGGGTGAGTAAATAATGACAGAATTTTCATTTTGGGCCATTAAGCCCTTAAAAACCTGTTAAGGCATGGCACTTTCTATTCCCACACCTCTCACTCTGATTATAGGTTTGACTGACTAAAAACTATCATCAACAACATCTTCCTGATAGCTATTCTGTGAGTGCACACCTAAGAGTTTGGATTTCAGCATTAAGTTTGAAGGTTAAAAAAAATGTAGCTGTAAATATATTTTAGCAATGAAATGCATTCTGGTAAGACTGCATTGTTTTTACTTGCAGAAGGGCTATACTGTTGAGAAAAGACTTATTTAAATCTGAAGATGTGATCGTGTGAAGCAAGTTGTGCTGTGGTCAGGCACTCATGTTATGCCCCATGATAATATGTAATTGGTAATGTTGTTAGTTTGGAACTCTTGAGTGGGAGAGGAATAGTTATTCCAGAACTAACAAAATAAAGCAAGATAGAGAGCGTGAGAGACAAAGAAGGGTAATTATTCTGTGTCACTGATAAATGTGAACCAAAAGAAGGAACCAGTTAATCAAATATGTGTTACTCAGTAATCACAGATTTCTAAAAAAAAAAATTAACATCCCCCTCACAATAATAGCATTAAACACACTATTGTATGGGCATTCTACATTTTTTTTAAACATGTACAGCAGCTTTTTTTATTGTATGCTGTTTTGCAGATATGTGAACTTTTCTTTTAATAATAATAATAAAGCTGCAGACCGTATTTGACCGTTTGTCGCCATCTCTGTTTGAAAACCAGCAATTGCAGCTATTTGTGGAATTATCTTCCTTGCGTGGGTTGTGCACCGGCACGGCTCCAGCGCGGATGAATCTACTTGTGTGTCTGTCAGTACACTGCACTGTGTGATACGCACTTGTTCTCACAGATTCTACATCTTGAAAACATGACCCAAATAAGAGTTTTCACTGGAGAATGTCATCTGAACAAGTAAGTAACAACTGCCACTTTAATTCTGATCAGCTGAGGAAAAAAAAAGACGGAAATAGCATTACAATAAATGCGCTATCAATGGTGATTTAAATCTAACGATTGGTTAGATTTAAATTATTATTATTGCTATACTTTGCTATACAATTGTTGACGTTAATAACATCAGCATTTCGTGAGAACATGTATTTAGTGCAGCATCCTCACGTGCGATATAGCATGCTAGCCGGGACAACTTCTTTATGTTTACAGACATGACATAATGCAGCAAAGCCGTGCTCGAATTTCCCGCGAAAAACTACCCGTACCACTCAAATTAGAAAACTTTATTACAAGCTTACCGTTGTGAATCGAGCTAAAGTAAGGCGACAGTTTTTAACACTGGCTGTACTTGCTAAAAAAAAATATTTTGGATCATTTTTAACCAAAAAAGTTGCGAAATTAAACCACGCAAATACCAGCAAATGTGTGTCATAAACCATGCGCCATAATTTTTTATTTCGTTTTGGTAACACTTTAGTTTAGGGACCAATTCTAACTATTAACTAGTTGTTATTAGCATGCATATTACTAGAATAAAGGCTGTTTATTAGTACTTATAAAGCAAATATTAATGATTTATTTTGCATGACCAAATTTTAGATCCCTTAAAACTACCCTATACCTAAACTTAACAACTACCATACTAACTATTAATAAACAGCAAATTAGGAATTTATTGAGGAGAAATTCTTAGTTAAGTGTTCCCTATTCTAAAGTGTTACATTATTGGTGTAACCAATTACAAAGAATATCAAAAATAATATTTCTTATATATAGCATATATATATACCAGTGGTGGGCCGTCAGGGCCAGCAAAGCCTTCTCTGCTGGCCTAAACACTATCAGAATCACTGATTTAGTTTAATATATGTTTCCATGAATGTGCATTAAATTATTTCCAATAGTCTATTCTATTCAGTTCATAGCTTTTCTCTTGGTTGCACTGCTTCCAGCAGTGTATGTTTATATTAGAGCTTTTATCCAATCATATTTCAGCAATCGTGTTGCAATCTGCCTTAAGGCCTTCAGAATCAACATTGCAGGTGTCTGTTAGCTTAAATCAATGGTAATGAAACCGTTGCTTTAACCAATCATATTTCGAGTTGGCAACACCAGGGCCATCTAGCTGGCTAACGATAACGTCAGCATTTTCTCGTCCTTTAATTGGATGGTCAGCATACTAGCTAGCAAACAGCATCACTGTAAATCATTTTATTAAAACTTTTATTACTGTTCCTCAGGCTTAGATTTTCAGTGCATTTTGAAAAAAAATATTTGCCTACTATATTTAGCCAATCTAAAAACAGTAGTCCTAATGACTGCGAAAAACAACCACACACCTCCTCGGCACCGGCTCTGTGAAAAACTTGTGAAGATGAAAAACCACTAGAGTATGTTAGGTTAATTTTCATTTTTGACTCTTTTAACCTTGATCTTTGTATGCTGAGGTTCTTGCGTGATATACACCAGGTTACATTATTAACCGGTCTTTTCCTCCGGCCGCAGCACCGCTGGTCAGCGTGCTGACAGACCGGCGGGGAGACTCGTGAAGACTAAATAAAGCAGAAAAAAAAAAAAAAAAAAAAAAAAAAAAAAAAAAATAAAAGAACTTTACCTGTTTTTTTAAAGTTGACCTAACAATTTAATCACCTTATTTGTTTTATACCAATGCTATCTGTAAGGTATAAATGCGTTTGGGTGAATAAATGTCTGTAAGAACATCGGATGGACTGTATTTGTGTCATTTTGTTAGGTTAATGCTTCAGTTACAGATGATGTGTTGCGCACTTGTTAATTGGGTTTCTTTCTTTAGTAATGGCATTCATTCTCGCTACATAAGATAACAGATAGGTATGTAGTGCCCTGTTATACTGCATTACTGTGTAATATTTATGGTTTCTATAGCCGTGGCATCATTATGATGTATGAAGAGATGGATTAATTAATGTAGGACGCCACTGAAGGCCTAGGTTTAAAATGCACGGCCCGCCACTGATATATACACACATTCCCATATTTGTGTGACTGCTCTGTTAGCATTGTAGCTAATCAGAATGAGTTTTTATGAGTTTTTATTGCCAGATATGTTTACACATACGAGGAATTTGTTTTCATGACAGAAGCTTCCGCAGTGTGACAGAATGACAGTGACAGAACAAAACACAGATAATAAAATGAACTCGAACAAGTACCTAAGGAATAAAATCTACAAAAATCGACACTTGTAATTTAAGTCTATACCACGCGACATGTCAGTACAGGTTATTATTTGCAAATTGAAAATGTAAGACGGAGTGTGGTGTGTTAATAATAAAGTGTATGAGTGAAGAGCATTAGTTGTTTGTTCCCACATTTAATTGTCAAAGTGTTTCATGAGATGGATTGCCTTCGGGAATACCCTGTTTCCTTGTCTGTCCTTTCTTTTGCCCGTGCTCTGTAGCGTCGCCATATTGCAACAGTTTCCAAGAGGAGTTTGCTGGATGTGATGGTCCCTATGATTCTGCCAGCCCCTTTTGCTCCACTATCTGTGGACGAGTACAGGTCTTGGAGGAAGTGAGGTTGTACCAATTATTCCTCAGCCGTCCCCGGACACTCCTCTCGAGTCTTCTGCGGGGTCATATTTGTAGCTGAGCTGAACCAACAGTTTGAAGTGCAGATACAGATTCCTATGGCGGGTAGACTGTTTTCGCAGCCCAATAAAAAAAACTGTGGCAGTTTGAATTTCCTCAGCTGGCGAAGGAAATACAACCTCTACTGGGCCTTTTTCACAATGGAGTCAATGTTGAGTGTCCCACTTCAGGTCCTGAGAGATTGTGGTGTCCAGGAACCTGAATGACTCCACTGCAAGTCACAGTGCTGTCCATGATGGTGAGTTGGGGGAGTGCAGGGGGTTTCTCCTGAAGTCCACGGTCATCTCCACAGTTTTGTGCGTGTTGAGCTCCAGGTTGTTGAGATTGCACCAGACAGCCAGCTGCTCGACCTGCTGTCTGTAAGCAGACTCGTCTCCGTTCTTGATGAGACCGATGACTGTAGTGTCTTCTGCGAACTTCAGGAGCTTGACAGATGGGTCTTTAGCTGTGCAGTCGTTGGTGTAGAGGGAGGAGAGCAGTGGGGAGAGAACACAACCCCTGAGGAGCTCCAGTGCTGATTATACGGGTGCTGGATGTGTATTTTCTCAGCCTCACTAGCTGCTGTCTGTTTGTCAGGAAGCTGTTGATCCACTGATAGACGGAGGTGGGCACGGAGAGCTGATTTAGTTTGGGCAGTAGGAGGTTTGGGATGATAGTGTTAAATGCTGAGCTGAAGTCCACGAACAGGATTCTCACATAAGCCCCTGGTCTGTCTAGATGTTGCAGAACTATGCTGTCCCATTTTCCTGCATCTCCACAGACCTGTTTTGCTCTTTAGCAAACTGAAGAGGATCCAGCAGGTCCATGATCTCCTTCAGGTGGGCCAGCCCAGTCTGTTACAAGACGTCATGAAACCACAGACGTAGAGGCCACAGGTCTGTAGTCACTTCATTCCATTAATTTGGGTTTCTTGGGGACGGGGATATGGTGGACCCGTTTGAATCATGAAGGGACTTTCGCACGCTCCAGTGATCTGTTAAGATCTGTTGGTGCATATGGGGGTCAGCTAGTTCAGACAGGATCAGACAGGCTGTGTAACACATCTGGGGCCTGGTGCTTTTCCCTCCTTTTCTGCTTCCTGACGACCTGCGCACCTCTTCTTCGGCTGATCTGCAAATTGCAGGGTGTTGGGCGAGAGGGGGTCTTGCTTGGAGGTGTGAATGGTTGTTTGGGGGGGAGAGGGTGTTCAGGGCGGGTGTGGGTGTCTTTTTCAAACCTGCAGTAGAACTCGTTCAGATCGTCTGCCAGGTGTTGATTCTCCGCAGTGCTGGGGGATGGTGTCTTGTAATTGGTGATTTCTTTTAGACTTTTCCACACTGATGCCGAGTCACTGGAAGAGAATTTAATCCTTATTTTTTCTGAATAATTCCTCTTTGCCACTCTGATCTCCTTTTCCAGTGTGTATTTAGCCTGTTTATACAAGAAATTATTCCCCTTCCTGTGAGCATCTTCTTCGGCCTGACGGAGCTGTCTGAGTTTTGCAGTGAACTATGGTTTGTCGTTGTTGTAAGTTAGATGAGTCCTGGTAGGAATGCGCATGTTTTCACAGAAACTGATATAAGATGTTACGATCTCTGTGAGCTCGTCCAGATCGGTGGCAGCAGCTTCAAAGACGCTCCAATCAGTGAGGTCAAAACAAGCTTGTTAATCCTGCTCTGCTTCATTAGTCCATCTTTTTACAGTCCTTAATACAGGTTTAGCTGATTTCAGTTTCTGCCTGTAGGTCGGTTTAAGATGAACCAAGCAGTGATCAGAGATCACAGGCAGTTCAACTAAAAACAGAAAACCTTTTATGCGTTTTGGCTGTTCATTTACACAACAACAGTGTTTTGGGGGCCTGAAAATGCAAACTTTTGAAAACGGGTTTCAGAGTGCTAGTTTTTGAAAACGATACCATTATCATTTCTGTGTAAACTACAAAAAACTAATTTGTGTTGACATCATACGCATGTGTATTACGGGTTTATAACAGTCTATAATGTTGTCACGGTACCTAAATTTCAGCAGTCCGTACCAATACCACCACAATCCCATGGTTATCTAGTTTCGGTAACGTAGCAAAAATTATTGTAATGGTATTAATAATTATAAGTAAATACGTTAACATTAGCATGTCGCCTTCAAATATTGTTCAGTTATGTAAACATTGTATTAAAAAAGATCAAATGAAAGTAATAAAATAACAAAGAAGCACATTAAAGTGGCCGGTCTTTGCACTATTACAGTGAAGCCACAGGATTTGTTTGTACAGTGGGTACGGAAAGTATTCAGACCCCCTTAAATTTTTCACTCTTTGTTATATTGCCGCCATTTGCTAAAATCATTTAAGTTAATTTTTTTTTCCCTCATTAATGTACACACAGCACCCCCATATTGACAGAAACCAGAATGTTTGACATTTTTGCAGATTTATTAAAAAGAAAAACTGAAATATCACATAATCCTAAGTATTCAGACCCTTTGCTGTTACACTCATATAGTTAACTCAGGTGCTGTCCATTTCTTCTGATCACCTTGAGATGGTTCTACACCTTCATTTGAGTCCAGCTGTGTTGGATTATACTGATTGGACTTGATTAGGAAAGCCACACACCTGTCTATAATAAGACCTTACAGCTCACAGTGCATGGCACGTCAAGTCAAGTCACCTTTATTTATATAGCGCTTTTAACAATACAGATTGTGTCAAAGCAACTGAACAGCATTAATTAGGAATATAGTGTGTCAATAATGCATAATGACAATAGTAAACACAAATTTTTTTTTCAGTTAAAGACAGTTCATCATTTTATTCAGTGATGTCAACATCCAGCTCATTTTAAATAGTATCTTTGCAATCAAGTCAACGATAACGCTGGAAATGAAGTGTCCACAACTAAGCAAGCCAGAGGCGACAGCGGCAAGGAATCAAAACTCCATCGGTGACAGAATGGGAAAAAACCTTGGGAAAACCAGGCTCAGTCGGGGGCCAGTTCTCCTCTGAACAGACGAACCAGCAGTACGGAAAAATCAATTTAAGACTTAATAAAACAGACGATGAACACTATTTACAGCAATTATTATATGATGCAATCAAAATTATAGCAAAATTTGGTAGTTCTGTATGTTGTTTCATGGTTTGCATCATCTGAGGTCCTCTGAGGGCTTACATCATCTCTTCTCAGGTGTTCTGGATCCAGACTGAAGCTTGTGTAAATCCTAGAAACAAATACAAACATAATTAGCGTAGCTGCTGTTCCAACCAAGCAAAAATGATTTGTTTAACCCAAACTAAAGAATAATAATGTGCATTTGATTAGATATAACTGCAGAAAAAGATTATGAGATGCATTATTTGAATGCTTGCCAAAGAGATGTGTCTTTAATCTAGATTTAAACTGAGAGAGTGTGTCTGAACCCAGAACGTTATCAGAAGGCTATTCCAGAGTTTGGGAGCCAAATGCGAAAAAGCTCTACCTCCTTTAGTGGACTTTGCTATCCTAGGTACTACCAAAAGTCCAGAATTTTGCGACCTTAGGGAGCGTGATGGAATGTAGCGTGGTAGAAGACTAGTTAGGTACGCAGGAGCTAACCCATTAAGGGCCTTATAGGCAAGTAATAATATTTTGTAAATGATACAGAACTGAATAGGTAGCCAGTGCAGAGACTGTAAAATTGGCGTAAATATGATCATATTTTTCTTGACCTGGTAAGGACTCTAGCCGCCTCATTTTGGACTGCCTGTAGCTTGTTTATTGAAGACGCATGACAACCAGCTAGCAGTGAATTACAGTAGTCCAGTCTAGAGGTCATGATTGCATGAACTAGCTTTTCTGCATCAGTAACAGGTATCATGTTTCGTAACTTGGCAATGTTTCTAAGATGGAAGAATGACGTTTTTGTAACATGGGAAATATGATTTTCAAAAGACAAGTTTCTATCTAATATAACACCCAGATTTTTCACTGTAGAGTAAGTAACAGTACATCTGTCTAGTTGCTAATTGTAATCCACGAGATTCGTTGTACTGTCTTTTGGTCCAATAAGTAATATCTCTGTCTTATCCGAATTTAATAGGAAAAATTATTGGTCATCCAATCTTTTACATTTTTAACACACACGCATGTCAGAGCAAATGAGAATCATGAGGTCAAAGGAACTGCCTGAAGAGCTCATAGACAGAATTGTGGCAAGGCACAGATCTGGCCAAGGTTACAAAAATTTTTCTGCTGCACTTAAGGTTCCTAAGCGCACAGTGGCCTCCATAATCCTTAAATGGAAGATGTTTGGGATGACCAGAACCTTTCCTAGAGCTGGCCATCCGGCCAAATTGAGCTGTCGGGGGAGAAGAGCCTTGGTGAGAAGGTAAAGAAGAACCCAAAGATCACTGTGGCTGGCTCCCAGAGCTCAGTTTGGAGATGGGAGAAAGTTGTAGAAAGTCAACATCACTGCAGCCCTCCACTAGTCGGGGTTTTATGGCAGAGTGGCCTGACGGAAGCATCTCCTCAGTGCAAGAAACATGAAAGCCCACATGGTTTTTGCTAAAAAACACCTGAAGGACTCAAAGATGGGGAGAAATAAGATTCTCTGTCTGATGAGACCAAGATAGAACTTTTTGGCCTTAATTGTGTGCGGTATGTGTGGAGAAAACCAGGCACTTCTCATCACCTGTCCAATACAGTCCCAGTAGTGAAGCATGGTGGTGGCAGCATCAAGCTGTGGGGGTGTTTTTCAGCTGCAGGGACAGGACGACTGGTTGCAATTGAGGGAAAGATGAATGCGGTCAAGTACAGGGATATCCTGGACGGAAACCTTCTCCAGAGTGATCAGGACCTTAGACTGGGCCGAAGGTTTACCTTCCACAAGACAATGACCCAAGCACACAGCTAAAATAACGAAGGATTGGCTTCACAACAACTCTGTGACTGTTCTTGAATGGCCACGCCGAGCCCTGAGATTAACCCATTGAGCGTCGATCTTGGAGAGACCTAAAAATGGCTGTCCACCAACGTTTGCCATCCAACCTGACAGAACTGGAGAGGATCTGCAAGGAGGACTGGCAGAGGATCCCCAAATCCCGGTGTGAAAAACTTGTTGCATCTTTCCCGAAAAGACTCATGGCTGTATTAGATCAAAGTTGGTGCTTCTACTAAATACTGAGCAAAAAGTCTGAATACTTAGGACCATGTAATATTTCAGTTTTTCTTTTTTAATAAATCTGCAAAAATGTCAACAATTCTGTGTTTTTCTGTCAATATGGGATGCTGTGTGTACATTGAGGAAAAAAAATTAACTTAAATGATTTTAGCAAATGGCTGCAAAATAACAAATAGTGAAAAATTTAAGGGTGTCTGAATACTTTCCATACCCACTGGTGTTTATGTTCATTTGGACCAATCAGACACCATTGTTCATTAGATTTAACAAATCGATTATTCATTAGATTAACAAACAATCACAAACCCCCTCACCCAACACCAGACTCGGGGCCTATATGTCTGTGAATGACGTCCAGGCCCCTGGTTACCATGGCAACCAGGACACCTCAGCCAGATCAGATAAACTTTACAACCTAAAAGTATGTAGAAAGAATCTTTCCTCCTACTTAATTCTCTCAAACAGACACATACTGCTATATGAAATGACTTCTTACATTAATTCATAGACACATTTTTCTATCATGCATATCCCCAGGTCATTGTGTATGATTACTACCTTCTCGTATATGGTTTTGTGTATTGTATATGTTTTATGCATGCTTATGATCGATCACTAGTTATACCATGTTTATATACCTATACCATGTTTGGTATCTATGAGTTCGTATTTTCATGATCTAAATGAGATTATATTATATAGTGTATATTATATGTTGATACCTATGCAACACATTAGTATTATAAGTATCTTGAAGATTCTTCTCTAGAACACCCAATCAAGTTTCATATGCAAAACACCATGCTAGAGACAAAGAGTCGTAAACTTTCCCTCCAAAAGTTCAAGTCACCATTGACTCTTTGATCCCCCAGAGGTGTGACCTCAATAGAAGTTAAAGGCCTCACATCAGTGGCCCGCCTTCAGTCTGCGTTTCTGTTATATTCTGAGAAGATGAGGATGTGAGCTTGAACTCTTCTGCAACCCTTAAGTCTGTGCCAGGCTTCGGCCTTGTCTTTACATTCACCAACAATCCTTGGATCTCAGCTGATGTCTCTCTTAGCTCTTCTTCACTTTCCATTTGGGAGAAAACTCTCCCGACCCCACAGAGTCCATACATCTTTTTTTTTGGAGTTCCATCACTCTTTAAACCCGGAAGAACATGATCACGACTCCTACACCACCGAACCTCCAAACCATCAAGACTTTCATCCGAGACTGCATCCGGACGCTCGTTCAAGGCCAAGTCAATGCAAGTATCAGTACTTTGACTAACAAAACATAGGTTAGGATAAGCTGTAGACCCCGTTATAAAATGGTCGGATGGTTTCTCTCAGGTGGTTAACTGACGTCATTTTCCATAACTGTATTCTCTGGTTTCTCTAACGGTTTCAGTCATCCACTTCCAACCTCCCCATATGAGTATTTGTATGTTTGTCTAGATTAGTTAATACAACTTTTGTGCACAAATTACATGAGTTTCTGGCTCTGTCACCGCTTGTACATGGTGTCCCTTTTACGATCCGATCTATCGCTACATGCTCCAATGCGTTACTGTAAGAAAGTTATTTTCTGTGGCCACGAAAATATCCTTTCTTAGAGATGATATGAAATTATACTGAATGTTCGCTGGATGAACAGATTAATTGATTGTAATATAAATTCTGCTACGGTTACTAATGGAAGCTGAGGTATATAATTGTAATTAGTTATGTACATTTCCCTTTTGAGCTAATTTGTTATCGGCAATGTTTATGGTCTTTTCAGGCAGGATAAGCAATATATTGAAATCGTTCAGCCTATATTTCTTTATGTACATAATTATGCAGGAAATATTAACATCAACATATGTTATATTAGTATCAGAAATGGATTTGATTATACAATAAATAATACAATGCAAGCCTCTGCTACAATTGCTCTGTTGTATTGATATTCTAATCTTGGAAATAAAGCTTCATGTCTTTAAGTCCGTAGCTTATTTAATCAGCGTTATTGCTCTGAATACGTTGTGTATATTTTTAATGTCCCTGATCGAGCAACATCTATTTCAGACTCTTAAAAAGCATGCATATTCGCTACTGTAATGTATAAGAATGTAATTTATTTATTTTTTAATACGTAGGGGAAATTCCAGACATTAAACATACAACCATTTACATGCTAGGACGTCTGCGTTGTAAGAACTTACAGTGAGATCTTCGATATAAAAAAAAAAGGAAAAGCTGACTATTTATCATTAAAATATGATTTCCTATTCATTCAATAGAATGTATGGAATACCAATATGGCAGCGTCACTCTGACATCGTGAGCAATCCAGTTCTCCATTATAGACCATTGGTTTTGTCCCATCGCTATGGTTATCACAATGTTAAGCATCACAATTTCAGATTCAGTCCCACATTTTGATACGGTCATCACTCCTGAAACTTTGCAGTGTGTACTCCACATGAAAAATAAAGCTTTTATACAACATAGAATAGGTTTTATCCACAAAGTGCACAGGCACTACCTTGAACAATGAAGCTGATATCATTCAGCCACCGCACATCTCACGAATTGTGAAAACTCCTGTACAATCCCCCCCCCCCCCCCCCCCCCCCAAAAAAAAAACACAACCACCAAGAATATCTTATTTACATTGTGTTGGTTATACTTTGATTATAGCAAAAACATCTGCGAGAGTGCAGAGCTCTTTCTGAACAAACTCTGGCAATTCGGACCATGGCCGTAACCAGGGTTTGAAGAGGAGTGAGGTCTGTGGTGGGGTTAAGAATTGTTCTATAAAAAGCCCTAGAAATACAACTCATATACATCAAACACTTTAAAAGAAACATACATGTAGATGTTTGTGAAAAGTTCTGTTTTGGAGGGATGAACATTGTTAATTGACCCCGCAGATTTAGGGGGAAGAAAAAACAACTTGCTAATATGAATTTATCGGCACCTAGTCATTCACAATACATCAGTGAGTAATCACAATGGGGCCAATGGTTGCTTTCCCTTCTGATACCAGCCTGAAAACAGAGTGCAGAAGTGATAGTTCAAGTACAGCTTTATATACGTAGGGTAGGGGGGGAAACCACACACACCTTTTAGTGTGAATCAGACAGTGCTTGTCCCTTTCTGCCGAGACCACACATGGAGTCACAGCACATGCACGCCTGGTCATTGTCATCTACAGAAGGAAAACAAAACTGGTTACCCATTCCGAACTCATGATACGAGACAAATGAAAACAGGGCAAAATAAAACAAATATACCCATTTATGAAGGAGCAAGCCTTGTTTTTTTGGACATGTGGGGGTTGAGGCCATGACAGCCTTTAGAGCACAGGTGATGTACACCTACAGAACGACACATGATCAGTAAAACTCACAGAACTACAGCCCAAATTACAATACCAAGCCACTATCAACTTGCTGGAATCTGAAAGCCTCCAACTGAAACTGCAGCTTGTCATTCTGAATACGATGCATGAAACTGGAAGTGGAGCCTGTAAGCTTTGCGTCTACCAGGCACCTGAAGAGAAAGCGTGGGGGGGGCGGGGGGTATTTTAGGTTCTGTTTGCAACAGTTTGAGGAGCGGTTCTTTACTAACCCATGGTTCTCAATAAATGAATATCTTGGAGAGGTGTTCACATCAGGGGCCGCAGTAGCCACACAACCATCCACAAAGATGCGCAGAGGAACATGGTTGTACTGCGTCACAGAAGCTTCAAGCATCGCCCTAGGAAGTATTGATTGGATGGCCTCTCAAACATCCAGTCCTCTGGAATGAAAGTCAGATTGGCAATACTACCTAGTCACTTATAAAAATTATAACACTTAAATACATATTACCAGTCATGAGCCTCAAGGAGAAGACCAGAACTTCCTCTGCAACTTTAGTTGCCGCAAAAGGAACCCAAGCGGGCAACAAGACACTGCTGCTTACATTATGCAACCTATTGGGAGAAGTAAAGGAGGATTAAGTGTCAGTTGGTCAAACTTCTTAGACAAAGTAGTTTACTACCTTGAATAGTGGCACTCAATTCCAACAGCTGCTACATCAGCCCTTACGATGGGAGTTCCTACTAAAGCCACAGGAGTATAGAGGAGGTTGAATGTATACACAAGCTCATCATCAGTCATCTGAAAGCAGTATAAGTGGTGAATTATTGGACCGAACTAATTTTACAAATTGTACAGTTGACCTATATGCAGCCACTCACCACCAGAGAGCCGTCACATGTCTGGAGCTCATACTCAAATATAAGAACTTCAGCTTCTGGATCCTCCCCTATAGCTGCACAGCCTCCTAAAGTGAGAAATGAAGGATTCACCAGCACCAAAGAAGTCCTTCTTAACCTCCACATGCACAAAGTTCTCCCCACATTGTGCTGCAACACTCTGGGGAGCTATAGGTACATGCGGCTCAAAAGGCACATCTGGCTGTTGGGGTTCTTCTGGCATTACTGGAAAATGCCAGGTCAAAGGTGCCATAGGAGCCTGCATAAGCTGTTTGGACTGACTACTTCCAGGTTCTTGCAGCTTCCGTGAATCCACCCCAGCAGGCCTCATTGCAGGTCTTGGAGGCCGAAAAGTTGTTGATGCCTGTGGATCTTGAACAGATTGCGGAGGAGCTAAAACTGGCGACAGTTGCTGTTGGAATCTTAGTGGATCCTGGCCTTGTTGAAATCTTGACCACTGTGCCAAACTCTAATCAACTGCAATAAGCAACAACAATCCAACACAACTAAAAACCACCAGCCTCATTGTTAAAAAAAAATCTGAAACCTTCAGAATGACTACTGGCCTTCTCTGATGCCTTTTTCAAGAGCAGGAAGTTAAAATAGCTCCGCCCCCTTTTGACAAGCTTAATGATTTTCCAGACCTGTTTTTTTTTCACTAAAAAAGCTTTTAATGTTCTAATGATCGTAAGATTTATGAGCAGTATTGGATTTGAAGATGTTAGAAACACACGTCATTGTTGTCATGTGGTGAATTTGGCCAATCGTGAAACAGCTGTGTCGTCATCAGCACTCCTGCAGTCACTCTGAAAAAGCTGCGCCAGCTGAGTCAGCCGGCTGCTCTCTAAACGAAATTGTGGTACTTTGATGCCACACGTGACAGTGACATAGCGTCGGTGCCGGTCAAGTCGGACAAAATTTCTAACCTTACATGCACTGCTTCAGTCAGCCGCCGATCGTTTTGCGCTGTGCCGCATGAAGTTGAACGCACCTACTATGAACTATTCTCCTTTTCCATTGCCTGCCCATTGCCTGCCCCACGCCCTCCTACTCCTCCTCCTCCTGAGCCCCCATCCTCCCTTCTCTGTTGGACTGTTTATAGGCGCGAGGACACCCCTTCCGGGAGGGGGGCGAACTGTCATGGTTAGTCTGATTGGTTCTGGTTTCTGCCTCCACATTCCCTGATTCCCCTTTTCCTATTAGTTTCCATGGTTTATTGATTAATTTGCTCATTAGTCAATTATTAGTTTCTCCTTCCCCTGGTTTCCCTCGTCCGTTTTCCCCTACTAAAGCTTCCTTCCTTTTTCGTAGTTTGTCGTTGATTGTTTGTATTGATGTTACGACTACCCGGAGACTGGTTCCTTGCTGAGTTTTTTGTGGAGTATAATATTAAGACTTTTCGTTGTGGATTTATCTCGCATTCTTCGCCTCCTTTTTGCGAGACTGTAACAGCATAGATCATATTACAATATCTTAGATAATAACACATATCAGTGGATATCTTATATAATAGATATACAGTAGATATATATAATAGATATATATCTCTATTATATATATATTATATTATATAATAGGATATATATATATATTATATTACAGTTAGGATTAGCATGATTCCTGTTGCTCACCATAAATACATTATTGCTGGCTACTGTTACTTTTGTCAAGTCACCTTTATTTATAGAGTGCTTAACAATATAGAAGTGTCAAGCACTACGTGTTTAAACAGGACAAATGTGTGCTGATAATGCAAAAGGACAACAGAAAATAGTCAGTCTTTCAGTTAAAGTCAGTTCATTGTTTATTCAGTGATGTCATCATCCAACTCCATTCAGTTCCCTTCAATGTTGCCAGAAATTGTGTCGAAACCAGCATGGTGTGGCAGAGGACTCGTCTGGTTCTCGCGGTCTTGTGCCGATGACTGACGAGGTCTTCACAAGTTTGTCCAAAAAAAAAATCACATTTCGAACTTTTCTTAATTGTTGTCCAGTCAAGAGGAAACGAAGCCTGCACCATCAGGAGCATCTTGCTGTTTTAAGAGAGATGCAGGTGGCTGATATTCAAGAGCAGGAGCTGAACCGGGCACAGAGGGAGCGCCATTTGCAGATGGCAATCGATGAGACCTGGCAGGCGAGGGAGCTAGAAGTGGCCTTAAGAATGGAGGAAAATGCACAAACGGCTGCATTCAATCAAGCCTCCCTCAATATCATGAGGATGCTTGTACAGACGTTGAGTGGCCGGCGAGAACAGAACAGTGATGCCTGCAGAAACAGCAAGGTCAAACTAGAAAACAATGAAACTGACTCTATTCAGGTTAACAGGCCAGGAAACATTTGAGTAACTGAATATCTCTTCCATCCATAAAAGCACTCATGCTGCTGTACAGCTGGTTTCAGCATGCAGCAATGGCAAATAAAGAGCATACTAAATGACAGCATAAAAGAAAATTCCTTTAAAATGTGTAAATTATTTAATTCATTATCTCTATAACAAGTGTGTAAACGATAATTACTGCCATCACACATAACATCAAGAACAAGATTTTATCGCAGTGACTATCTAATTTAACATTTTTGCTTGCTAAGGAAGGCAGCACTTATTAGGGTTGAAGGGTTCGCTGAGCGCTTCACCGCTGCGCAGAAGTCGTCCCAGGTAATGCGACACTTCTTGCCGAAGTGCTCCAGTTCTACAGCTGCTGCCAGTCGCCCCAAGACGGCGCCGACTCAGCAGCCCGCGAAGACCGCATCATCGGCTGCACCTCCAGCCTCTAAGCCTGAGCCCCGACATCGCTCCTGCTCGGCCAGACGCTATCCATTCCCTAAACGCCAGGGACCCCGGCCCAAGGTAGCGCGGGACCCGGCACCTCAGATAGGGCCCACACAACCGTTCGCTGTTATAGCGAGAAAAATAAAACACAAACATTTTCAAAAAGAGAGCAAATTTCCTCTTCCACTTATCACGAGCGTTAGTTCCCCACAAGGTGGCCTGTCGCTCGAACCAACCCAATCCCTTGCTATGCGGGCCGAGGCCTGGCAGGCCATCCCTGGAGTGTAGGCTTGCTGCAATAGACGGTGTTGGCGGTGATACCTGCTTGGTTTCGTCCACATTCGGTTACGTCACTTGCCCACCGTAGGCACTGTCTCCCACCAGCTTCTGCTTTTTTTTAAATATTATTTTGTTTTTTTATAGTAATAAAAATAATTTAGTTCAGTAAAATAACAGACACTACAATTAAAAACTAAAAGCAGCTGCGCAATGCAGCATGCCGAGCGACAGTCACATCGTAGATCAGCAGCAGGAGTCAGATTTATCATGTGAGGAGAGTCGAACTGAAGATTTAGTTTCAAAATGCAATGCAAAAGCGCCTGTTTGGCAATATGTTGGATTCAAACCAAGTGCAAATAGGGAACCTGAAAACATTAATGAAACAATCTGCAAACTTTGCCTGACGAAGGTGGCAGCATCTGGAGGAAACACAACTAATTTATTTACACACCTTCAAGCGCACCACAAGAATGAAGCTGCCAAAATGGGCCCTGCAGCAAAAAATCGACTGCAGAAGCCAGACGCACAGGTACAGCCATCAATTAGTCATGCGTTTGCACGATGCACAAAATATAAGAGGGACAGTGTGAGGTGGACCAAATGCACTTATGCAGTGACCAAATATATCTGCAAAGAAATGGTGTCTTTCTACACAGTTGAAAAACAGTCTTTCAAAGACCTAATAAACACACTCGATAGCCAGTATGAACTGCCCGGGCGTTTCATATTTATCCCACGTGCCTACAACCGTGTCCGAGGTGAGCTGCAACAGGCTATTTCAACAGTCGAGCATTTTTCACTCACAACGGACATGTGGTTGAGCACAAAAATGGCACCGTACATGTCACTGACTTTCCATTTTATTAACACAGAACGGAAACTGGTGTCAAAATGCCTCCAAACAAGTTTTTTTGCCAGAGGACCACACTACTGCTAACTTGGCCGATGCTTTGCAGGAGGCTCTGTATGACTGAGGATTAGAAGACATTAAAGTGTCTTGTATCACAACGGACAGTGGAAGCAACATTAAAGCGGCTATTCGTAATTTAGGCTGGCCCTGGTTAAGCTGCTTTGGGCACAACCTGAACCTAGCTGTGTCCAACACTATTGAAAAGACTGAGAAAGTCTGCACAGACCGTGCCCTAGCGGTTTGTCATACAATAAACGGCATGTTTTCTCACAGCTGGAGAAGGAAAAGGGAGCTGCAGAAAGCCCAAGTCGAGCTTGGCCTCCCCGAACACTCGCTGGTGACGGTAAGTTTATTATTAGTTTAAATTTTTTTTTAAAAATAAAGTAGGCTGTAATACAATCATACAATTACAAAGCACTAAAAGCTAGTTAATTTAGCCTATAAATCTTAAACAAAGTAAATGTATGATGCCTTTTAACTTAGATGCATGAATAGAATTTAGGCTAGGCCTATAATACCATATATTATGCAGTTTTCTTAATTATTATTGGTAATAATAATAATAATATTGTATTTATTTTCTCCCTGAGGACTGTGCAACTCGCTGGGGCTCCAAGCAGAAAATGATTGATAGGACGCCAGAGCAAAGGACGGCCATCAATCGAGTTCTTGCTGATGACCATAAAGCCAATGTGAGCATCACATGGCAAGACGAGGACGTGTTGCAATCGTTGAACAAAGCGCTGAAGCCAGTGAGCAAGTTCACCGATGTTTTGTCCGCAGGTCAAGCCACCGTCGAACCACAGGTCAAAAGAAAAAAAACTTTAGCTAGTTTATTAAAACAGCAAATCTGACCATTCCAGAAAAGGTGGTGATGACAGAAATCGCCACCTATGCTCAGGAGTCCCCCATCAACACAGGGCAGGATCCTCTCGTTTGGTGGAAAGATAATGAAAATCGGTTCCCCCCCTTAGCAAAGGTAGCAAAAAAATATCTTTGCGTGTGTGCGACAAGCTGTGCATCCGAGAGGGTGTTTAGTACGATGGAAACATAGTCACCCCCACAAGATCCCATCTTAAGCCAGAGATGGTCAACATGTTGGGTTTCATGTAAGAACATGTAAACTGCAAGCAAGCCAATTTATAGTTTTATTAATTTTTTTATTTTGAAAAGACTGCTGACTTGTCATTTATGTAAGGTGATTTTGGAAGTTTTTTTTACATTCGTTTCTTACTTATTTGGTTTTACCTTGTTTATATGTATTTTTTTTTAAATTTAGACCCATTTTATTTCCTTATTCATTTTAAAAACGTTCTAATATAGGCTACGGTGATAAACGTTCTATGCTTCTTATTTACTTTACTCCACACCACAGTTTGCTGATTTTCAGGGTTTTTTCAGCCTATAGAGGGGTGTATTTTTATTCGTTATATTAATAAAATTTCTATGTTTAATATAAGTGAGTTTTTATTTTTTCCTGTATTGTTGTTGTTTATTCAAGCATTGACGCCGAACTGGCAATTGCCGCTAATTCGAAAGTGAAAGTAAAATGCACACATCCTCGATCTCAGGCACCTGAACCACGCCCTCATGAGACGGCCGTTCAGGATGATTACATTGAAACGCACATCGCAAGTGTGCCCAGGGGACTGGTTGTTTTTGCTGGATCTGAAAGATGCCTACTTTCACATCCAGATAGCCCCCCATCAAAGGCCATTCTTGAGATTCGCCTTCGAGGGAGTGGCATATCAATACATGGTCCTTCCCTTTGGACTGTCCCTTGCTCCTCGCACTTTTACGAAGTGCTCTTTCCCCGCTGAGACAGATGGGAATCCTCATTCTGAATTACCTCGACGACTGGCTCGTCCTGGCCCAGTCAGAGAACGAGCTAGTATCTCACAGATCCTTCCTCCTCAGCCACTTAGAATGCTTGGGACTCAGGGTCAATTCTGCCAAGAGCACGCTGTCCCCCAGCCAACGGATATCATTCCTGGGAACAGTTCTCGACTCAGTCCGAATAGTCCTTCGTTCTTAAAGGGTTAGTTCACACCAAAATGAAATGAGCCCACAAAGTGAACAACACTGTCACCCTCAAGGCACGCTAGGTGTATATGACTTTCTTCTTTCAGACAAATCCAGTCGGAGTTATATTAAAAACTGTCTTTGATCTTTCAAGCTGTTTAATGCCACTCAGTGGGTGTTGCATGCATTAGTCCAAAAGAAGTTAAATAAAAAGTACCCATCCATAAAAAAAAGTGTCTCACACAACTCCAGGGGGTGAACAAAGGCCTCCTGTAGCGAATCGATGCGTTTTTGTAAGAAAAATATCCATAATCAAAACTTAATAATCACTTTAATGTAGCTTGCGCAAACAGTCCTACACGGAAGCAGTTCCGGTGACGTACGAGTTCAGCGTTGCGCATGTGCCGGTGAGTCTCGTGAAATCCAACGTTTGTTTACAGGATCAAAGGAAGTAAAGTTTCCTTACTTTAGCAAAGAAAACCAGTCTCCTCTTGGCTTATATCGAATAATCCTCAGACATTCTTCTTTACATCCACTTTTTGTACTTCTAATAAGTGACTGTGTTTTTGTTTTGATCTCTCCGCTGCGCTTCCGCGTTCATCACTTCTGAGCGGCGCATGCGCAACGCTGACCTCATACGTAATTCCCCTGGAACTGCTTCTGTTTTACAACAGTGAGTGCAAGCTAGATTCAGTGATTATTACGTTTTGAATATGGATATTTTTCTTACAAAAACGCATCGATTCGCTACAGGAGGCCTTTGTTCATCCCCCGGAGCCGTGTGAGACACTTTTTTGTTTATGGATGGGCGCTTTTTATTTAACTTCTTTGGACGGACGCATGCAACACCCGCTGAGTGCCATTAAAAAGCTTGAAAGATGAAAGACAATTTGTAATATAACTCCGACTGGATTCGTCTGAAAGAAGAAAGTCATACACACCTAAGATAACTTGAGGGTGAGTAATTTGTGGGCTAATTTTCACTTTTGGGTGAACTAACCCTTTAAGCTGGGCCTGCTTTGCATGCGGCCTCTTCAGTACTGGCTGAAACCCCGAGTTCCGTCCCACACCTGTCTCGGACGCCTTCGTGTCAAGGTGGACCAGGCCTGCGTAGCAGCTCTTGCCCCTTGGAAAGACTCTTAGTGGAAGGAACGGGATTTGCCCCTCGGAATGGTCTGCAGAAGAAAGGTGGTCTCAACAGACGCTTCCAACACAGGTTGGGGAGCGCTGTGTAATGGCAAATCGGCTTTCGGCCATTAGTCGAAGGAGGAGGGTCGGCTTCACATCAACTGCCTAGAAATGCTGGCAGTATGTTTGGGCCTTCGCACTTTTCTGCCAGACCTAAGGGGACACCAAGTGTTAGTCCACTCGGACAGCATGACAGTGGTGTCATATAAATTGCCAGCGTGGTCTCTCCTCAAAGCGCCTCTTCGCACCAGTGGAGCGCGATTCTTGGAATGGGCTCAGCTCAACTTGAGTTCGATGAGAGCAACGCATGTTCCGGGCAGGTTGAACCAAGGAGCAGACATGCTATCTCGGAGCAACGTCCACTCAGAGGAGTGGATGCTCCACCCACATACGGTTTAGAGAATCTGGGAGATCTTCGGCAAGGTAGAGGTTGACCTCTTCGCCTCAGAAGGCAACTCTCACTGCCCAATTTACTTTCGAAGGACAGGGATGTGTTGGCCCGCGGCTGGCCCAACCTCCTCCTTTACGCGTTTCCCCCGATCGCCCTGATCCCACAGGTAATCAGAGGAATCAGGGAACAGAAACGCAAGGTTTCTGTTGGTGGCCCCTCTCTGGAGGAACCAGCACTGGTTTGCAGAATTGTACCAGCTGCTCACAGCAGCTCCGTGGCCCATTCCCCTGAGGCAGGACCTCCTCTCTCAGGCAAACAGAACAATATGGCACCCCCAGCCCAAGCTGTGGGCTCTGCACCTCTGGCCTCTCGATGGGAGCCTGCGGACCTCCCAGAGAGTGTGCTAAATACAATATCTCAAGCTAGAGCACCCTCTACGAGATGGCTCTATGTCCTTAAATGTTCTGTCTTCTCATTTTCCTGTGACATATCTGTGATATTGTCCTTCCTTCAAGAGCTGTTGGATAAGGGTCGTTTCCCTGCCACGCTCAAAGTCTATGTAGCAGCCATAGCAGCCTCACACACTCCTATAACTGGCCATTGGGTGGGAGTCCGTTGATCTCATCCCCTAACGATAAATACTGCTAACCCGCTGCTTGCACTAAAATTGGGAGCGGTATGGGAGAGTGCAAGGCGCTCTTGGTGAGCTCCACCTGCCTCAAATTCGGGCCCAACGACTCCAAGGTCATCCTGAAGCCGAGGCATGGTTATGTACCTAAAGTGCTCTCGACTCCTTTCAGAGCACAGGTAATAGCTCTGTCTGCACTTCCTCCTTCGGAGCAAGACCAAGAGCTGAATTTACTCTGCCCAGTCAGGGCATTGAGAATTTACATTGAGCGTTCCGCCCCGTTCAGGCTGTCGGATCAGCTTTTTGTATGCTTCGGTGGCCGCACCAATGGTTGTCCGGTTACGAAGCAGAGACTTTCCAAATGGATAATCAACGCTATCGCGCTAGCGTACTCTTCTTTGGACCTACAATGCCCCATGGGAGTAAGAGCCTACTCAACAAGAGGCGTCGCCTCTTCCTGGGCTTGGTCTAGCGGTGTGTCCATTGCAGAGATTTGTGCGGCGGCCGGCTGGGCCTTGCCGTCCACATTTACCAGGTTTTATAATCTGGATGTCCCGGCCTTACAGGCCCGGGTCCTTTCTGCTTAAACTGTTAACCCGCACCTGGACGCCGGTGCACTGAACACTCTTTTTTTGCATGTGTCACTGTTTACAAATAGATTAATTAAGGGAGGGACATAATTAATCTTGACAAACTATATATCATTCTAAAGGTCTAAGCCTGTGTGTTTTTGCCCCTGTGACCCAGTTTCTTCCTCATGTTGATTGTGTTAATTTGATTCCATGTGTGTCTCGTTCCTCCCCAATTATCCTGCCTTTAAAAGCCCTAGTCCTTTCAGTTCTTGTTCGTTAGGTCTACTTGTTGAATGTCCTCCTTGTTCTCAGTTTTCCTGTGGATTATTAAAGACTGTGTTATTCAAGTACTCCTCGTTTCTTCGTTCCTTGCTCCCCGGGTGAATTGTGACAGTAATATGGATGGTAATTCCTTTGTTTACATCTCATTTCTTCAGGGACAGTTATTGTTTGTATCCGTTATGGAATAACTTGCGCTCAAAAAACTGCATCTTGGTTGTAAAAAGCAACATAGTTTTATAGCGTACAGTGTCACAAACAGAATGAGACCATCCACTAAAAAAAAGTCAAAGATACGCGGAATATTGTTTATTTGAATTCTGGCGCTCTCTCGTGACGGCTCATGACGCACGCTGTGACGCACCTGTCATCTTTTGGGGGCGTAATTTAGCGATCGGCTTTTTGCAGGTCTATATGAATGGCCATTAGAGTGTGATTATTGACTATATGGCCGGCCATCTGTATGATTACCATCTCTATGACCGGCCATCTGCATGTGATTAATGACTGTATGAGCAGCTATCAGTGTGAATGCTGTACGTCTAGCAATCACAGTATGTACTTGGCATACATAGTTAATTATTTTCTTTTTTTTTTTTTTTTTTTTTTTTTTTATTGCTCAAATTATATCTTGTATTTTCTAGTGCTCAAATAAATCACTTATACGATTCTAAGATTCTGTCTATTGTTTTATAATTGAAAAACTATACAGTGATATGTATAATGACTAAAATAGTTTGTAGAATGAATTGTAAATACATTTGGTAAATATTTTTCCTCTAACAGGGGGTGGGGTGGGGGGGGGGACTAGACATAGTCTCAAGAAAAATGGTTGCAGGGATCTAATTTTTCATGGTATCTTCTTAAGATTTGAAATATAAACTCGTGAGACATGTGACTTTCAACCCATTATTTTTCTGGATTGCTCCAGGACTGATTTTGTGTATTTTTATATGAAATAAAAAAAAAACAGTGTGGTAAAATTTGTTCAAGGCACTTCAGTGTCTATAACTTTTTATCTTTTTGAGCATTATCAACTCTGGATGATGGATAGTAAAGCCCAAATGGTCTTCTTTCCAAAGACACCGACATTGTGTGTGTAGCACACTGAAGTCATGAACGGTTAACCATTTTAAGTTAGTAGTATTTTCAGCTAATGATCCCAAATGGGGGGTGCAGGTTAGGTTACACCCCGGGGGGGCCCCCCCCTCAACTCTACCCTATGGCAATCCATGCTTCAGAGTTGGTCCTTTCTTCTCTGTACGCTCTTGGCCCCCACTGGGTCCCGAGGCTGTACCAATTTCTCTTGGAACGATTACTCAATGCCGGGCTGACCTCTGTGAGTTTGGCCCTTTTGCCTCCTGCGGGGCTTCCCTGCAAAATACTTGGTCCCTCTGGGCCCCATTTGGTGCTTAAGGCAAGTTCAAGTATTAGTCGTTCCTCTAGCATAGCACGGCGGGATTGTACTGGTTCCCATAGTGTCTTAGCAACGCCTACGAGTGAATTCGATAACGTACTCGTTACTAACGTAACCTCGGTTCCCTGAAATACAGGAACGAGTACTGTGTTGCCTGGCTGTACTATGTAGCTGCACGACTCATTCGCCGCTTCAGTCGAAGTAACCTGAGGATCCTATGACGAAATGCCCGCTTATATAGCCAGATGCCCCGCCCATTCTGGCAGGCTCTGGTGGGCTTCGTTGCCATAGGCTCGTGCAGCTCCGCTGCCAAGCCATTGGTTCGTTTTTTATTCACTGCATGAACCAATGGCCATGCAGTTACACTGCGTTATTGAAAAGGCTTCAGTATTCTGAGAAAAAGGAGTTTTCCCCATAGCACCTTAGCGACGCAGTACTCGTTCCCGTGTCTCAGGGAACCGAGGTTACGTTAGTAACCAAATATGTTTTCTTCTAGACTGGTCATAACTGTTTTAAGTCAGTTACAAAATTAGATTGGCCACTAGTTGGTCAAACTAGTTCTTAAGACACAATCTTAACATAGTGTCTATGTTTATGCAGCTGGCCCCAGTGTTTGTTTGGAAGTTGCTATGGGGTTCAAGGTGTTTGCTAGGGCTTTAAGTGCTTTTTCTCATTTTTTAAGGCTGCACCCTCTAGAGGTCACATTTGTTGGCAAGCCTCACTGCCTCAAATAACCATTATGTTCCAAAGTAAGAATTAAATTATAATAATTTACACTTCACAAGGAATAATAGTAAATTTTATTATGGTTACTTTTCTGAAATGAGACAGCCTTGATGACGTATGCGACCGACCAATGTGACATCGGAGGGTGCATCCTGTAAAATGAGACAGCTTTAGATTGTATGCATGTGTGCAGAGTGTTGCCCAGGGCTGCTAGCAGTTTTCCTTTTCCTTTTCCTTTTCCATCCTTTTTTTTTCATTTTTTTGGGTGGTTATCAGTGAATTTCTTGGTGGTTGCTAGGGAGTTCTGGGTGGTTGCTAGAGCATTGCTAGGATATACTAAGTGGTTGCCTACTGGCCCAAGCCTAAGTCTCTCCTTCAATGTATGTTTCTGGGATTCTTTCGCTCATTTTATCACTGACATGCAAAAACTAAACCATTTTGTTCAAATCACTAACCCTACAAATGCAAATACATATCCCTAAGTATAAGTGACACTTACTTTAGCAAACACCAATTATAATTTTCAATAATAGAATAATAAGAATATTATTAAGATGTTTTAAACAGCATTCTTTTAGGAAGCTGTGTTGTTTACTGACTACTGCACTGCATTCTCTCCACCCAGTTGCCGGGAGATGAGAAAATGGGCTTCTCTCTCTCTCTCTCTCCACCCTCACTGAAACCAATGAGGTGTTGCACAACCATTTTCAGGCTCTGTTCCTCTGTCAGAACCACCATCCGAAGGTGTCCCCTCTCCCACCCGCTTCCCCTAAACCAAACCAGACTGGTCTGGATAATGAATTATGTAATGCCTGCTTTTGTAATCTTTGCCTCTCCTGCCTCCCGGCCCAGAGAAAAGAGAGAGGGAATTACAGGAGGTGACTGTGTTGCATTGGGGATAACAATCACAATAAGGGCTCCACAAAGCTGTTAATTAAACGCATTAACCTCAGAGACACTGGATGCTTTTATTGGGATTCCTGCAAAATGGTGTCACCTTGGAGTCCCTCTGTGTGTGTTAACATCAGTTCATCAAAAAAAAAAAACTCAAGGTCAGGGAACTACTGTATGGGGGCTAGTCCTCATTGTGGCTTATGCCCAAGAACCAACTTCACACACAGGAAGAGAAAGTCTGATGGACATGTAAAGTGACTAATAACTGTTGACTCTGTTTTTAATTGAAATTTCTGTTCATCCATGTCACCCTCATGTTGTTCCAAACCTTATGCATTTATTTCTACTGGGGAACACAAAAGAAGATATTTTAAAGAATGTTGGTAACCACACAGTTTTGGTGACAGTTGACTTCCAAATATCTTTTTTTTTTAATGTTCCACAGAAGAAAGTAAGTCATACAAGTTTGGAATGATGGTGAGTCATGACAATTCATTTTGGGTGAACATCATTAATACGGAATGCTCCACAAAAAATAAATGTATTTCACTTTAATACATTCTAAAACTAATCTCATAAAAACAGATTTAACATAAAACTCACCAGACAAAATGGATTTTAGTCACCATATCAACACAAATTATATCGTAATGGTTGTTTTGTTTGATTTGTCATTGGGCAATTTTTCTCCCCAGCATGACTTGTCCATATATATTATTTCATTGTAAAATCTTAATTATAGTGAATATTGAAGGCAAAAAGCCAGTTATAATAGTTATAATGTGTCTTCTTGTATGTTTTCAAGTATTTAACAAAATACTAATAGATGAATTGTGACACCAGTATAGGGCTGAGTGGTATTATGATATACCATGTGATAGAAATTTGTCAAACAGTATATAGTTTTCAACATTTGTCACTTTAATAAAGAATTCAAATGATGTGCAGTCACAAGTGTGTGTGTGGTCCTGGTATTCCCTATGTTATGGGGACCAAATATCCCCACAAGGATCGTAATACCAGTACATTTTGAGCTTGTGGGGACATTTATTTCCCTCATGAGGAAAACAGCTTATAAATATAAACAGAATTAAGTTTTGTGGCAGGTGTAGCTTTAGGGGTAGGGTTAGGGTAAGTGGATAGAAAATACAGTTTGCACAGTAAAAAAAAAAAAACATTACCACAACCTTGGAAGGTCCCATAAACCATGGAAACCATGGTGTGTGTGTGTGTGTGTGTGTGTGTGAGAGAGAGAGAGAGAGAGAGAGAGAGAGAGAGTGTGTACCGGCTTTTTTTACTTCATTCAATCAGAACTCAATTCCTCCTAAAAGTGTAATGCACACTTGTGAATCACACAATATAGAGGAAGCCTTTAGAGAGAACAAAATGCATTACAGCTCACAGAAAAGTGAATCAGATAATATATTTGGCTTTTTTGCCTTGTGTATATATATTATTATATATTATATATATATTAGTATGTGTTTTTTTCTGCCACCACAATGTGGTGCAACAGCTGCATGTGACGTAACTGTGACGTCTACTCCAAATTGGTCTATTGTGTCCAGAGTTTAGCTAGGAGACAGCTCTGGGAAAGAAGTTGTTTCTGAGCCTGGTGGTGCATGCTTGGATGAAGCTACCACCTTCCAGAAGACACGATGGAGAGCAGAATGTAGCTCCTGACAGTGCATGTTGTTAATGTCTTCAATGGTCAGTAGCTTGATGCCAGTGATGTGTCGGGCAGTTTGGACTACCTGCTGTATAGGGCTTTTCAGTCCAGTGATGTGCAACTGTCATACCAGACTGTAATGCAGAGTGTAAGGATGCTCTCAAATGTGCACCTGTAGAAACTGTCCAGCAGTCAACTTGGGAGTTTGATTTTATTTATTCATTTTTATTATATTTTTTTTAGTCTTGAAGAAAATAAAAGTATTAAAAAAAATAAATACAGGAAGAAAGAAAGAAAAAGAGAAAATTTTTAAAAGGCAGTGGTCATGGGGGGAGGGGGGGGGGATTAAGAGTGAATATGCAAGAGGGCTGTGAACAGACCCTTGTGGTATTACAGTTTTCAGGATAGGAGTGAAGTATTGGTGAAGTATTATTCCTAGTTGTATTGTACAGTCTGTGGTCTGTTCCTTAGAGAATTTAGCATCCATTTGGACAGACGATTCAATGATCACGACTTTTCCAGTTGACTGTACTAAGAAGTAATATGAAAATAACTCCTCTGGCAACAAAAAGCCACTGTAGCCGTGTGTGAGGAACGAACCAAAATGTATGCTGCTATTAACTAAAAATAGCATTCTCTCTAAACAAATAACACAAGATGATGATTTATGAATATCTTCCTAATTATGTCCACTTATGTCCAATGAACTTAACTTTTTTGTACACATACACATTTTTGTATGCAAGCTGCTTGTTTTTCTCTGGTTTATCTCTGTTATTATATGCTGTATATATTCCATCAGATATGTCAAAAGAAGATCTACTGTACAGGAAGGTTAATTGGTTCCATGTGTGGTCACACAGATTGTATTTCAATCAAATGTTGGTCCGCTAATCAATGAAAGTATCTCTGTATAGTTTTTTATATCCATTTTAGAGCAATGTCACAGTGCTTAAAGAAATCTAGGAGTCAATTCAAAAAGGAAAAATGTGAACGGCAGCCTCTACATTGAGGCTTTAGATCAACTCATCATCTGCATTGCCAGACACATCACTTTTGGCATTCCCAGCAAGGACCTTAAGTCATTCAATTTCCTTTGGAGAAAACAGCTTACAGGTATCAGGTGGAAACATCTTTAGAAGCCTGTCAAAATAAGCCTTGTGGCATGTCACTTCAGAGATAACACAATGCAAAAGCAGGCGTGAGAGAGAATGATGAGACTGTATTGCTCTTCAGAAGCGCACAAGAGGTCAAAAGAAGATATTAATTTCTGGAATTATTTTCTCATCTCCTTGTACATAAGACTACTTTGCTGGAAAGGCCAACATTTTCATTAAAATATTTAGCTGTATGACCTTTGTGATTAAAACGTGTGGGGATCTGATTTAAAAACTAACGACTCACCAGTATCTACCTACATCGCATGTCACTACATGGAGTACAATGACAGATCTTTAAACAGCAGAGAGGCACATCAATCACTGGGTCCCTGTAGACTCCAGAATGACATATAGAAAGTGGACAGTCTTATGGTGTGATGAGGATATCTGCAGTTAAAGGTTAAGGTTGTTACATTTTAAGATGTTGTAGCAAAGTCTCTATCAGGCAAGTCAGTTCACCCGGCAGCCATCTTCGTTATACAGATGTACACACATATGTAGTACAGGGGAAGGCTAACATTTATATTTAATAACATATTTAACATCAGCCATAAATCTGGCACAAATGGTATAATAAATTTAGCTTTTTTTATTATTCAAACCACATTAGAAACTGTGTTTTTTTTTCAAGCTGGTCCAGATATTGTGCATGTGCAATCTAACTTATTCAGTAAGGCAACAGGTTCTTTAAACTGAAAGGAGGCAAGAGTAAAACAGAATTTTCACAGATGTTTTTTGCTCTTCTGCTGAGCCACTTACTCTACTTGCACCTGATAAACAATGTGGTGGCTTTCTATTGCATTAAAGAATTCACTTTCCCAGTTTGTTAAATTATTGGCAGAGCTTTTTATGCAGTCTCCTATGAAAGACAGTAAGCCAACAGCAAAAGTGAATTCCTGATGTTTCATTATGTTGTCATTAATATTGAATTGTTGCACATTTGCATTGACTTCTGTGTTTACATTCCCTGTGTATTTTGATGCAATTTTTTGGGTTTGTGCATTATGATATATATGTGTAATATAAATATGTGACCCTGGACCACAAAACCAGTCTTAAGTCGCTGGGGTATATTTGTAGCAATAGCCAAAAAAACATTGTATAGGTCAAAATTATCGTATCATAATTTTTCTTTTATGCCAAAAATCATTAGGATATTAAATAAAGATCATGTTCCATGAAGATATTTTGTAAATTTCCCACCGTAACTATATCCCAAAAAGATGACTTTGATTAGTAATATGCATTTTTAAGAACTTAGATTCTAGATTTAGAACAGATTCCAGATTTTCAAATAATTGTATCTCGACCAAATATTATCCATTACACTATTTATTTATTTTTTTAGTAGGCGACATTCAAATTGCATGAGTTTGTAGCGAACACAGAATGTGTCGAGCCAGTAAATGCTGTACCACACTACTAATAAAATAAGCAGGGGAGAGGACGGATTCTAGTGAGGCCTATGTGCCGAGTTGTGAGTATTGGAACCATTAAGTGAATAATCATTATATTATTTTAATCAATTGACAGTCCTACATACTGTATTGTTCTTCTTTTAGTTGCACAAATCCATTAATTTGATCTAATGCAGTCATAGTTTGTGAGAAAAATCCTCTTGTTATGGTTCTCTCCCCATTTTATGTATCTGGTTAAAAGTTATTGACCATGTATGAATACCATTGAACAGTGCCCCAATTCGGGAGCTGGTCAAATTTCCACAAATGTCTCCCGATTAGGTTTGATTTTCGTGAAAGCTTTCACCAATAAAACAGAAAATCTCTTGCAATGAGAGTTTGCGATTTATGCTCAGCAGGTGAGATCATGCTGTTCGCTTGGATGGGAAGCCAGCTGCGTTTTCAACACTGTGCTATTCAATAAAGTGTCACTAAATGCTGTAGTTATTGACTCGCTATTTATAGACCGGCTGTACTCAAGAGTGATAGTCAATGAGCACTAATCTCTGTTTTATAGCCTCATTCTAAAATGAATGCACAATTGATCAGTGCACCACAGGCTCTGTCAGAATTCTTACGGACATACGGTGTGGCTTTCAAAAACCCTGAAGAATACAAGTTCCTGCCGAATAAAAGTAAATGTGTAACCTTTGAACTTAATGATTAGATCTGTATTCACACATAAAGATGTGTTCATCTAATATTTGCATTATGTTGCATGTCTTTCATCTATTCATGCACCCTTTGAGCATTTATTAACGAGCATGCATCACTATTGCACAAAATTGATGATGATAATAATAAAAAAAAAACATATAAGATTGTAGTGACAAGTTTTGTACAGGCAACCATTAAAAAACAGTTTTCTTAGAACATGAAAAATCTAAAAATGTCTTTATTCATCAGCAATAATTGCAATACTGATCAAGTACAAGTTTCAACATTGAAAAATATATTGGCTATGAAACAATTTTATCCTAAATTTCACAAGTAATTACAAAGAACACATTGAATTAAAGGTGGCATTTTGAACTACAATAACTGAAATATTAATTTTGTTTAGAACATTCATCAATAATCTTTATTTTATTAACTTTAGTGTGGGGGCGGGACAGCGAACCAATTACATCATCAATCATCTGCTGCATTGTTAAAATAAAAATAAGTGTAATTAGTCCCTTTGACTAGTGACATTTTACTTGACCTTTTTTATGTTGCACTAATTATGTGGATGCAGCATCACATGAAAGCAAATATTTTCAGTAACCATTTCGATAGTAGAAATAAGTTAAGTTTAAGTTGTAACTCACATTGGTTGCCTAATTGAGTTCCCAGCATGCATTGCTGCATGAATGCTGCATGCTGTTTTTACTTATGCTGATGTTGTTGCGTCTCTGTTATTTGTCATGTGGTGATTAATCAGAGCTCATTTTATTATTGTTGATGTCAGTGTGTGTCTAGTTGAATGTATTGTTTCCTTGAGTTGTTCAAATCATTTGGATGGGGTTTTGTCGACTGTGATTAATCTTTCAAAGCAACAATGAAAAAATGAAGAATCCAAAGTCAGTGTAGAGTTCTAATAATGTACAGAACCACTTTGATTTTACTTATGTCTTCAATAAGTACAAGATTAAGTGTGTTGGATTTTTTTTATGTATCAATGTGTGTTGATGTTAAATCAAGCCCGCACTGATCCGTTATGTTTACACAATCTTAACATCAGAGAGAGACGTCTCAACGCTGAGAAAGCACACCTTGCAGTATTTGACTAAACTACCTAAAATACAGAATACAAATATACCGTCCAGCATCTCTGATAAAATGAAATGAATAATGAAACATGAACGGTTGTGTGAAATATCACTCAGGCCACCGGTGAGGATTACCCTGAGAGTATGTGTGATATTTGGCTCGATTCATCACGGCTATAATGTGAGTCATTATCCATGCAGTTCCACTTCATCTTCTGGCGCCAGCTCTCGGTTAGTCAGTCTTATCGGTAAGGACGCTATTCCAGCATCGTCATCATCGCCCATCATTGCTGTCATTTATTTCCATGTGAATGGAGCACTATAGTTTATTCCACTAATATTTGAGAGGAGCATTTATCATGCCGTGGCTTGATGAGGCGTCTCCATGACGAGCCTGTGTGATTAATCATTTATTTCCCGTCGTGTGCAGAGGTAGATAAGAGCGTAGGGTGTGTGGCAGTGACATTTGTGCCTTTGAGAGCACACTGAGTTATTAAAGCTGGTAAGAGTCGGAATTAGAAGAGCAAAAGCCTGTGTTTTTCAAAGCTAGGCTCTCCACTTGCAGTCTACAGAGGAGCCCTTCAGAGAGAAAGCATTTTACCATCTTACTCTGTTAATTACAACATTTAATGGTCTAATGAATCCGTTTACTGTGAGGTTACAAAGTTTTTACAGACAGCCCCAGGTCAGTGGTCTAAAGATGAAGTGTGTAATTGTTGTTCCACAAGTGGAACCAAATCAAATTCAATCTCTTTGTTTGAGCACCGACATAACGGCACTGGCTCAACCATGGTGTGACTGGTGCAAAATTGCTTGTTTTGCCTGACCAATGGCAGACGTTGGTTTGAAACTCTGTATTTATTTATTTATTTATTCTTCTGTTTGGTGATACTAGTGGCACAGAAATTAAGCACTTCACCTTTAAACAGATCAGGAAGTGGCTGTATCAGTTGCCATGTGCTCCTGTGGAGTTCAATTGCACTCAAACGGTTTTTGTTTATTTCATGACTAATTATGACTGAAACCCAGGTAGTCTGATGCTTTTCGCTGATATCAACAATTCTAATATAATTGCTTGACTGCCATGCAATTTCAGGTTCTTATTATTCAGCCAGAAAAAAAGCCATGTTTGGATGGGACCAGGCTTCTAAAATGATTAAAGTTTATAAGGCCAGTGGCATTAAATATTTGAAAGATTTAGAAACTTAGTAGCAAAACTAGATAATAAGTCGTTTTCTGTGAAGCTGCTTTGCAACAATGTGCATCATGAAAAGTGCTATACAAATAAATGTGAATTGAATTTATAGTAGGGTTTGTTTTATCTGTGAAATAATAATTATTTACTTGAAGGACAGGTATCGCAATTAAAAAGTCCACATACATTTCCTAATTTCTCCTATTTTCAGTACAACAGTTTACATAAAGTGTTATGTGATGCTATTTTTTTAATTATCCTATCATTTGAGTTAGTTTTCTTAGTTTTCATAATGAACTGTGAATAGTCACTTTACATGTCACTCAGATATTTAAGTGGGACAGAGTGGGGTCAACGACTGTTGAGGTGCATGTTGAGTAAAAGTCGTCAACGCTCTGCTGATTCCATAGCCGAAGAGTTCCAAACACCCAATGGGTTTTCACGACTGAGCAGTGGCATGCAATCATTACATCACCATATAAAATGTCAAGTGTCAGATATAATGGTGTAAAGCATGCTGCCACTGGACTCCCTTTAGCAGTGGAAACCTGCTCTTTGGAGTTATGAATCACGCTTCTCCATTTGGAAATCTGATGGGTGAGTCTGGGTTTGGCAGATGCCAGGAGAACGAGAATGCACTGTGCCAACTGTAAAGATTTGATGAGAAGGGATAATGGTATGGGACTGTTTGTCAGGGGTTGGGATAGGCCTCTTAATTCCAGAGAAGGGAAGTCTTAATGCTTTTTCATAAGACATTTAGGACAATACTATACTTTGATATATTTAGTTTGGTTTGGAAGATCTTGACTGGCCCACACAGAGCCTTGACCTCAACCCCATCGAACACCTTTAGGGTGAACTGGAATGGAGATTGTGAGCCAGGCCTTCTCGCCCAACATCTGTGCCTAACCCTAACCAATTATCTACTAGATAAATAGGCAAAAATTTCCACAGAAATGCAAATTTATTGAAAAGCTTCCCAGAAGAGTGAAAGCTGTTATAGCTGCAAAGGGGGGACCGACACCATATTACAGTAATGTCTATATACACTGAACAAAATGATAAATGCAACACTTTTGTTTTTGCCCCCACTTTTCATGAGCTGAACTCAAAGATCTAAGACTTTTTTCTATGTACACAAAAGGCCTATTTCTCTGAATTATTGTTCACAAATCTGTCTAAATTTGTGTTGGTGAGCACTTCTCCTTTGCCGAGATAATCCATCCACCTCACAGGTGTGGCATATCAAGATGCTGATTAGACAGCATGATTATTGCACAGGTGTGCCTTATGCCGAGTTCACACTGCACAATTTTAGCCCGATTTTTCACTCGCCGACAGGTTTTGCGAAATCGCCGACAAATGCCCGAAATCGGAGGCAAATCGGTGCTCGTTCACGCGAGTTACAATCGCGCAGTGTGAATTATCAAAGATGCGATCGCCGATGCCCGCAAAATATTTGGCATACTAAATATCTGGAGCTTTCGGCGATTCACAATCACGCTGTGTGAAACGAGTTCTGACTGAAAAACACATCGGCGATGACCTACAGCCAATGAGAGACCAAGATAAGGCAGACCAAGATAGAGGGCAGAGGGAAGTTCGGGGAGGAGTTATAGACAAGAATATCAGTGTTTTAATAGATATATGAACAATTATATTATACAGAAACTAGCACAAACATTTGCTTGACCAGCCAACAACATCAGCATAACAATTACTGCAAAATTATTTACCTCCAGTTCTCTTTGCAGAACACCCAATCCCTGCATCTCCCTCCTGCATAATCACTTTTTCTTTTTCTCCTTGTAGCCGGAAATCAGCTCACAGACAATTCGCGAGCTATATATATATTTAAAATAATTACAGTCTTGCTCGTGAGAGCTCCGATCTGACGCACGCGGGTTTCTAGCGTTCATTTCCTTATCTGTCGGTGAGTATTCCTATGTGAGAAAGGTCCCACTGGCACAGGCAATGTGAACCAACCCCCCCTGCTACGACGACACACCCCCCCCCCTGAATGCTACCCCAGGTAGTCACGCAGTGTGAAAACAACGGCGATCCGACGAGTTTGAAAATCATTCAGTGTGAACTCGGCATTAGGTGGCCACATAAAAGGCCACTCTAAATGTGCAGTTTTATCACACAGCACAATGCCACAGATTTCGCAAGTTTTGAGGGAGCGTGCACTTGGCATGCTGACTGCAGGAATGTTGCCCGTGAATTGAATGTTAATTTAACTACCATAAGCCGTCTCCAAAGGCGTATCAGAGAATTTGGCAGTACATCCAAACAGCCTCACAACCGCAGACCACGGGTAACCACACCAGCCCAGGACCTCCAAATCCAGGACAATCGTCATTTATATTATTATATAGTTTATGGTGCTGGAGCGCTGCCGACTTAGGCCATGCTCTCCGATGTGGACTCTGTGAACTGCTTTGGCCGGTTGCGCCTCCTGTCCCGCGGCGGGTCAGCGCACAGCTGGCCGCGCACACCAATACCGTACAGACGCGTCGTCCCTCCCCCTCGTTTCCGATACTGACACAGAATTCTGCACAATAAATTGTTTTTCACAAAAAACCGTCTCGGGGAAGCTCATCTGGATGGTCGTCGTCCTCATCGGGGTCTCGTCCTGACTGCAGTTGGTCGTCTTAACCGACTTGAGTGGGCAAATGCTCAAATTCGATGGCATCTGGCACTTTGTAGAGGTGTTCTCTTCACGGATTAATCCCGGTTTTCACTGTACAGGGCAGATGCAGACAGCGTGTATGGCGTCGTGTGAATGAGCGGTTTGCGAACGTTGTGGATCGAGTGGCCCATGGAGGCGGTGGGGTTATGGTATGGGCAGGAGTATGTTATGGACAACGAACACAGGTTCTGGGTCTGAACGCATTTGTCCTCCATGGAGACACACAGAGATATCCGAATGTGAGGAGATCCTTAGGACCCATTGTTGTGCCATTCAGCCACGTCGACCCATCACCTCATGTGGCAGACACCATGATATACGGAGCACAGGGCGCCCATGTTACAAAGGATCTGCTAAGAATTTATTTCCTGGAAGCTGAAATCATCCCAGTTCTTGCATGGCCAGCATTATCACCGGACATGTCACCCATTGAACATGCTTGGGATGCTCTGGATCGGCGTATACAACAACGTGTTCCAGTTCCTGCCAATATCCAACAAATACGATTGTGTGCACAGCCATTGTAAGAGGACTGTGGCCAACATGACCACGAGGCCACAATCAAACCAACCTGTATAACTCTATGCGAAAGGAGAGGCAAAATTGCAACTGCGGTGAGGCAAAATTGGTGGTAGCGACAAGCCAGATATGACGGTTTTTTGCGGGGAACACCCCCGGACACACGCCCCCCAAATCAGCTTAGTAAAACTGCACATTTTAGAGTGCCTTTTATTGTGGCGTCAGGATAAGGCACACCCTGTGCAATAGTCATGCATGTCGAATCAGCTATCTGATATTAAGGCACACCTGTGAGGTGGATGGATTATATCGGCAAAGGAGAAGTTCTCACTAACACATATTTAGACAGATTTTTGAACAATATTTGAGAGAAATAGGCCTAATTTCTAATTTGTGTACATAGAAAAAGTCTTAGAACTTTGAGTTCAGCTCATGATTTACAGTATCGCCTCAATTTGGGGGTTGCAAAATACAAAACGTGTTGCATTATAATTTTGGTGGTCAGTGTATTTAGAATGCAAATGTTATTAAAGATCTCTGTTTTCTTGCATGCGACGCAAATGGCAGCAAAGACGATGAGCCCGCAATTACTATAGTGTTTTGTTTGCTTTTCTGTGTTTTGGTCATTCTTCTTCTATAAGTTTACCAGAGCGAACTGATTAACATTAAAGCAGCACACCCGGAAAAATTTTTCCGTTTTTGTTATTCGGCCGTTTTGTGGGACCTCTGTCGGAGGTACAGCGGTGTGTTGGCAAACGCGCGTGCAGAAGAAGAAGAGGGAAACGCAGACGGCGCCCTGGTGACGCTCCCGTCGCACGAGCGGCTTTTCGGACTGCGCTCGCCAAGCATCATCTCGGCAGCGAATGTCGTTCCTTCTCACAAAACGGATGAATCTTCTCCTGCACCCGCCGCAATGACCACAAGGACTTTTCAAACTCTGCTGACACTGGGCTTCAGTGAGAACCTGGCCTGCGTGAAGCGCATTCCGGCCAACGCGCTTCATCTGCGGGATACCAGCGTGCGTCAGATGAGCGTCGAAGCATCACGGAGTTTAACGGGGACAACCAGAGCGGGGTGGATTGGTGTTCTACATCAACGAAAGTTTGGTTGTTCAGATGTTGTAACAACGCTGAAAAAAACGTAGCTGTTCCTAATTTAGACGGAACTCATCATAAAACTGTAACCGTTTACTCGCCAGCGAGGGTTTCCTCATTCTTCTCGTGAATGTGCTAGGGCCTTCTGGACACGTGGTGAGCGCCGCGATGCAACGCTGACGAACAAATAACTGAAATGAGAGAAAGGTACCAGACTCTCGGTTTAATCATTCTTGGAGACATTTAAAACAAAGCTCAAAATCGTCTCAAGGGGTGCTAAAGTCATGCGCAATATACCAGCCAGCAAACATCAAGTGTCCCGACAGCCAGAGGAACAAGCCACTGATGGTTTGGATCACTGTTACACCACAATCAAGAATGCATATCACTCTGTTCCACTAGCAGCTTTGGGGCTCTCTGATCACTGTTGAGTTCATCTAATACCGACCTACAGGCAGAAAATGAAATCAGCTAAACATGTATTAAGGACTGTAAAAAGATGGAATAATGAAGCAGAGCAGGATCTACAAGCCTGTTTCGACCTCACTGATTAGAGTGTTTTTGAAGCTGCAGCCACCGATCTGGACAAGCTCACAGAGACTGTAACATCATATATCAGTTTCTGTGAAGATATGTGCATTCCTACCCGGACATTCTTATCATTCAATAGTGATAAACCATGGTTTACTTGGAAATTCAAACAGCTTCATCATGCCAAAGAGGATGCTTACATAAGTGGGGATAAAATCTTGTATAACCAAGCCAGGAACAGACTAACAAAGGAGATAAGAGTGGCTAAAAAAACTACTCAGAAAAGCTGAGAAAAGAGACTTGCAGCAACGATCCAGATCGCGTATGGATGCGGTATGGGAAAATCAACCGTACAGAACACCCACCCACGCTGCGGAGAATCACAAATGGATGAGATCTGAATGTGTTTTACAGCGATTTGAAAAGGATGTCTAACACCACCCATCCGCTCTGATCTGCACCTTCAACCTTGCACATAACACCCGCAACCCCCTCCCTCCCTCACCCCCACCATTCAAACTGTGTTGAAGGTCTGTGTAGAGGCTGTGAACAGGGTCTTCAGGAAAGCAGAAATTCTAGAAAAAGCTCTGGCCCAGAGGGGGTTTCACCTGCCTGTTTAAACGTCTGCGCTGGACCAAAGGGCACAAAATCTTCACACAGCTCTTCAACCAGATTCATGGAGCTGTGTGGAAGTTCCCTGCGCTTTTAAACGCTCCACCATCATTCCGGTTCCCAAAAAAAACAAAATCACTGGACTTAATGACTACAGGTCTGTTGCTCTCATGTCTGTGGTCATTAAGTCATTTGAGAGACTGGTGTTGGCTTACTTGAAGGACATTACTGGACCCTTGCTGGTTCCTCTTCAGTTTGCCTACAGAGCAATCAGGTCTGTGGATGATGCAGTCAACAGGGGACTGCATTACATCCTGCAACACCTCTACAGACCTGGGAATTACGCAAGGATCTATTTGTGGACTTCAGTTCGGCCTTCAATCCCATCATGCCTGACCTTCTCTCAGACAAACTCACCCCGCTCTCCGTGCCCACCTCCATCTGTCAATGGATCACCAGCTTCATAACAGACAGGCAGCAGCTAGTGAGGCTATGAAAATACACATCCAGCACCCGTACGAACAGCACTGGAGCTCCTCAGGGTTGTGTACTCTCCCCACTGCTCTTCTCTCTCTACACGATTGACTGCACCTCTAAAGACCCCTCTGTCAAACTCCCGAAGTTTGCAGACGACACCACACTCAACGGCCTCATTCAGGACGGTGACGAGTCTGCTTACAGACAGGAGTTTAAAGAGCTGGCTGTCTGGTGCAGTCTAAACAACCTGGAGCTTAACACGTCAATAATGTGCGAGATGATCGTACTGGCTCACCCCCCCCCACCCTCCCCCCCCCCCTGGAGAAACCCCCCTGCACTGCCAGCCACTCACCATCCTGGACGCACGTGACTGCCAGTGGAATAGTCTTAGGTTCCTGCACCACGACCATCTATCAGGACCTGAAGTGGGTCACTCCATAGACTCCATTGCAAAAAAGCCAGCAGAGTAGGTTGTACTTCCTTCGCAGTGAGGAAATTCAACGGCCACAGGTTGATGCTCTTAACAGTATACTCAGCTGCTTATCATGACTGTCTGTCCTGTGTAATCCAAAATGTCTGGTTTGGTTCAGCAACAAACTCAGCCCTCACACTGCTGCAGACGACAACGCCAGTCAGGACGGCTGAGAGGATGATGGTGCACCTATCACTGTCTCCGTCCCAGCTCTGACATCTCTAGAGGTGAGGAAAAGGGCTAAAATGAGCAAGTCGCACCCGCTTTGGACCCTCATCACGCCTTAGCCCCTGCGTCCGTGCGTACGATATATGGGTTCGGCATTCGGTTGTTCGGCGTGCGTTACAGATTGGCTGACCATCGAAACCAGCTAGGCACAAGAACCGGTTTTTACCACCCGACTAGAGAGCTCCAGTTCTTAAACTAAGACTTTCAGAATATGACTCCGCTCATCGGCAAACACTGAGAGAGGCATAGAATTTTAACCTGCCCACTTGTACATCCCATAGCTGACACTAATAACCAGATATCCTGGGAGCAGTTATTCTCACAATTACATTTTTGGCCTCGCTCGCTCTGCCTGCCACTCGGTGGGCCTGCCGGGGCCCCCCGGCGACGGAGCGGATCCAGCTGAGCCTTGTATATTCTATTCGGTATATAGTACATATTCATTTTTTAATTTTTGTTTTATATTCGTAGTTTATATTAAATCCTACGTGGTATTCTATTGGAGTCTAAATATCCAGTATGTCTGCACGTAGCGGGTTTTTCTTGTACTTTATCTGCACTGGAAGCTCCTGTGGCCAAGTCAAATTCCTTGTGTGTGTAAACATACTTGGTAATAAAGCTCTTCTGATTCTGATTCTGATTCTGATTTTTGTAATGGTCAAGTGTCCCAATACTTTTTCCATATAGTGTATAATGGACAGGTAACAACATCTTGGACTTGAGACCAAATCTGAAAAACCAACCAGACCGTACAAAAGCAACATGTTACCCTTCAGAATCTAACAATCAAGTCAAGCAATGTTTTAGAAATGCTAATGTAAAACGGATAAAGAGAGAACCATCTGTCTTCATTAGTGTACAGTACCAACCTGAGAGAATATGAGGGAATCTTGCAATGTGGGTGCAGTCACAGCAATCCCCATATTCCCTCCCCACAGGAATCACAACAACCTAGACTGACTTACACACAGACAAACGCAGGCATCAAAGACACAACTGCTTCACTTGACTGCATTTCTGCAGTCACCTTGAGTTTGAGGAGAACTTTCTCTCAGTTAAAACTTCAATAAGGCCCCGATAGGCCATGTTCGCTCTAGAAGCATCAAAGCTGAAATTGTTGGTTTTATACAGAACACTGTTCTTCAAAGTGCATACCCTTACTCAGAAATACCCAAGAAAAGAATGAGTGATCATAGCCAGAGGTCTGTTTGTGTTACAGGAATGCAAACTCACACCTACTCTAATGTTCATCTTCTCAGATAACAGAAGTTATACTTTATCCTTCAGTCTGCTCTTGGGGAAGTGCACACTGACAGTGAATCATTTCATCGCATGTACACCCGGGGCCCTGTTCACCTCAGAGCAATATGAACATTGAATCCAAATGAGGAGTAGGGGCTTGAAAGAGTCTTAAAGGAATAGGTGTAGAGTATTAGAGCATGATCTGACTGGCAAATGGTACATATTTTAATAAAAACTATTTCAGAAGTCCTCTTGGTAGGTATTGCCCACTCACTGATGTGAGACCACTGTTATGGTTTGTATTTCAAGGGTTGGAGAGGCTACTAACTGGGCACTTCCATCTGATAACTAAGCTTCTGCACAGCTATAAATCTGTTATAAAGAAGATTACTCTTTTATGTTACATAGAGTATGCTCTTACATAATACTGTAACCTGACTTTATTTATTTACTTATTTAATTAAATTTGATGTGTAGGAATGAATGTGACTGGGGAATAACCCAGGCTGGATGAATCCAGCACACAACAGGCACAACAGCTCTTCTGATTTTAATATCTGGTTCTAGTAATACTAAGATCATAGGTTAGATTTGCAATGTGAGTTGTTTTGGACAACAGCGTCTGCCAAGTGAATGCACTACAGCCCATTAAGGTGTGATGCAGTGGAAATCCATTTTACCTAATTTCAGCTAAAATACAAATATAACATGTTTTTTTGTTTGGGGAGAAGAGTGTGCTACTTTTAAAATAAAAGTTTCAGAGTCAAAGATATCAAATTGTGTGGATGTGCATGCTGGTGATGTGACTCACAGCTGAGACCGTCTGTATACAATACAGTTTCATCAGGTAAGTAGCCTATATTGAAATTTCTAAATAAAATCATAGCAGAAACTAGCAGATTTCCAGTGTTCTTCAGTAATCTCCATTATGTATCCAGCAATAATAGAATATGTATCCCATAGTCAAAAAATGCCTACAGTAGCCTATATGTATATATGTAAGCCTATAACAATTCATAATAAATTAATAATAACACTAACAACAGGGGTCTTTCTGTCCAACTTCCAAGGGAATCCTTTCACTTTTTTTCAAAACCTCAAAGTTAAAAAGGAGTATTTTTTCATTTATTCATTTTTCCCCTCTAAAAACTACATTAATTTCTGTGTCCACAAATCCCTCATTAACAAACGAACACACACCCGTTAAATATCTAACATAATTTACAGATCACTATTATCCAATGAAAGTTACATCACAACCTTAGAACTGTTCAATCACAGTAAATCTTACAAATGTTGATATTCAAATGAAAAGTCACAATTAGTAAGAGCGTAACCATTCAATAAATGTTGAGATGAGACACTTGTGGTCAAGAGGACAATTATAGATGTATTTCCTAGATCCTGATTTGCACTCCTACACTTCTCTCCTAACTGTTTTTTTCCTGCGCCCCCGTAAAATAAACGATTAACTTCAGTGAAAAAAATATTTTATTCATTGAATTGATTCTGTGTAACATAATGCCTGAAACATTTTTGTTAAACATGACCCTCGTTTATGATCTAGACAGTAAAAGAGAATAATTGAAAAACTGCAAATGCAGACTCACCGTTTGCCTATTATCAGCTTTATAGCTTCAGTTTCTTGTTGACTAAACCTACACTGGCTTTTTGACAGGGGTCTGCTCCTACATTTGTATAAAGATTTATAAGGGACTAAAGCAGGATAGCAGACAACAGAGCTCAGGTACAATATATGTGTCCCCTGTGATGTTATTAAAGGATGTTCAGATTGATGCCAATACTCCATTAAATCAAGCCCTGCCTGATCATTATTCCTGTCAAGCACCAGTGCGCCACTTCTGGAGAGGTTAATGACTGTTTGCCCCATTGTCTTTAGGGGAGATTTATCCTGATTAAAGGCCTGGGGAGGTCAAAAGGTCATAATGAGAAAGGATTCTGAGTTGCCGTAGTCTTAAACAGGGGCGAAAGCTAGTGTTTAAGACTACAGCAGCTCAGAATCCTTTCTCATTATGATCTTTTGACCTCCCCAGGCCTTAAAGAAGAAGAATTCCAAGCAAAGTATTTTAATGGTAGCTCACTAAAACATGATACAGGCAGGGATACACACATTAAATCAGACGGTGATCGGACAAACTGAAACTGTTAACACAACAAAGCTTGTGACTATTGACAATAGTGGAGAAGCGGGAAAATTCAAACAAAGGAAGCAGGAACTAATGGAAAATACACACTAAGAGTCCACAACTAAAACAATCCCCTTGTCCAAATGTCCTCACTTGTGGTCTTGGCCACTTGAGAGCGCGTGCGGACGACAGGAATTAAGTGCGCAAGATTGTCCCAGCTCTTGAAAAAAACACCAAAATACAGTGCCCTTAACGCACACTAAATCCACACTATCTCAAATACCTCTCTGGAGCGCTATTCGAGGCTTAGTGTATCCCATCATGCATCATGTAGTGGAAATATATCATGAGAATTTTTGCCGAGATCTCTTGAGAGGTCACGGAAACCTTCCAGTATGTTCAATACGCTAATAATAAGTAGAGCTTACCTATTAATTTGCTAGTAAAACCAAGAGTTGCACGTTTTATTGGTGCAAATGAGTAGTGGTGATATTTATTTTGTACAACATTTGTAACTGCTTTTTATTACTTAATTAGAATAAGAACCACTAAATTAAATTGTGTCATCTGTTATAGAGACACAGAACAGACATTTAGAAGTTGATTTTAAAATGCAAAGTATTGAAAATAAAAATAAAGCTCTGTAAACACTTGCATTTTACAACACTACGGCCTTGTCCAATAGCATGCACTTGCGGTCTTTGCACTTGACCACTTGACTACTTATATGACTTATTTCCTGTATTTGGTCCAGGTGTTCAAGTGAGCATGAAGACCACAGTGTGTGTAGAGCTTGTCTTTACCTGATGGGACACACTTAGTTGGGGCTTTCACACCTGCGCTTGGTTAGTTGTGGCATTGTGAACACGGCAATCACGCCTCGGATCCGCTCAAAATGCGCAATCGCCTGGTCCGAGTGACCGACTCGCCTGAAGCGAGAGTGGCTCTATTGTGCCGATGAAAACGAATCTGGAGCGCTTCGGTTGTAGCGCGAGAAAGCAATCCGATATAGTGAGGAGGCCCACACAGCACCTATAGATATGTGCCCCCCTATATCCACTCACTTTATGCTGGGAGATAATCGATCGTCAAGGTCCGTGAAGTAAAGTGATTAGCTTTCGCTCTCGTGACCCAGACCCTGGCTTTAGCTTATCATACACAACACAATTTAATCCAGAGGTGAATGTCTGTGGTACTCCAGTGAGCACGTATGTCACAATTCAAATGTAAAATAAGCGCACTTTTATTTATAATGTCCATCTGTATTGCTTCTCTCCTAGTAGGGGCATTGTTTAAAAAGAATTTCGATGAATCATGAACGCAGCTAAAAATATAAATTAATATAAGCGCAGCTACAAAAAAAGCCCACAATAGCTGTTATCGTTTCCATCCTGACGAATGAGAGCGCTGTGACAACTAAGTGGAATTCCAGAAATAAACCGTGGACCTTTGAGCCAAATGGAGAACAGCTTTACTGTGCATGGACATGTATTACCAAATTTGGTGCGTTTTAGAACGTAACGTTGAAGTAGCGAACCGGAACAACGAAAAAAGCAAACCTTGTAAAAAATTTAATCACTGTTTCGGAACAAGCAATCGGACTGTACAGCGTGTTTGAAAGCATCCAATTATAGTGTTTTAAAAATGCAAGCATTTACAGAGCTTTGTTTTGATTTTCAATACTTTGCATTTTAAAATAAACTTCTAAATGTCTGTTTAGTAGTCCCTATAACATGATATAATTTTAATTTTTGGTGCTTCTAATTAAGTGATAAAAAGTAGTTGCAAATGTTGTACAAAATAAATATCACCACTACTCATCTTTGCACCAATAAAACGTGCAACCCTTTGTTTTACTACCAAATTATATGTAATATCTAATTACCATTAATATTTAACATACATTGGAAAGGTTTCCATGACCTCTCGCGAGATCTCGGCAAAAAGTCTCACGATTTATTTCCAGAACATAATGCATGATGGGATACACTAACCCTCGAATACCGCTCCGGAGCGGTGTTCGAGATAGTGTGGATTTAGTGTGCGTTAAGGGCACTGCGCTCTGGCGTTTTTAAGACCTGGGAACAGTCTTGCTCACTTACTTCCTGTCGCGCGCATGCGCTCTCAAGTGGCAAGTGTGGGTATTTCGACAAGGCATATTGTGTCCCATCAGGTAATGAAAAGTTCTACATGCACTTGTGGTCTTCAAGCTCACTTGAACACTTGGACCAAATACAGGAAATACATCAAATAAGTAGTCAAGTGGTCAAATGCAAAGACCGCAAGTGCGGGTATTTGGACAAGGGGAAACTCAACAAAAGTCCATAATCGTGACAACTAGCAAGTCAGTTTGAAGATTAGCATCAAATATCAAATTCTTTTTTGGTTTACCTTTGAAATGAGTACAGAAGAGTGTGTGCATGTGTGTAAATGACAAAAAGTTGACCAAAATTTTGAAAAAGTGCAGAAGCACCAAATTTGATTATCTGAGTAGCTTGAGGGTCTCTGTGTAATAATGGCTGACCAGCAAAATCATCTACAACCTTCAAAGAAATGCACGATATTATGTACGAATCTGTACCCTAGTGTTTACGAGGAGGAAAACACATACAAATGAATACATCAGTGGGTAACAACACAATGTGTGGGGGAAGATGAGTGGCGAGAGAGCTGCGGTTAATTTCATGCTCCTGTATTTTCCCGTCATGCCTGGCTAATTTCTGTCATGTTCTGCCGACGTGTTGAAATACTCCATATGCGAGCCCCTGGTGGTGTTTCTCAGAGAGTCGGGCATGAATAGCACACCAGCAGGGATGCTTCCATTTAATACAGGCGGCATTTAAACACACAGCGACCAGGAAGAGAGGCCAGCTGACCACAAACTTGGGTTGCTCTTGACTGACATGAATTTGATAGCACAGCTGAGAGTAAATGCGTTTATATATGTACCAGTCTGCACTTTTCTTGAATTAATTAACACCATACTGGGATTTTTTCCATTAACGGAATAAGGGATGAGTCTTGTGGCTTCGCTCTAGCACCATCTGCAGAACCAAAATGCATTCTGATTAGAAAATGCATATTTGATTAGTAAAATCAAAGACTTCATTAACTGCACCTTAATCATTTTGGATTATTTCATTACAAATGGCTGATCTCAGATAAACACGTCTGTAATGTAGTTTGTAGATCGGGAAGAAGGAGGCGGGAACCGGCGAACACTTCAACAACACTTTAATAAAATAAACAAACACAAAATACCGTGGACGACTGTCGCGCACAAACAAAACCAAAACACAAAATAAACTCCAGGCCTGGTCCTCTCTCGTCTTTCAGTGTTGTCACTCCTTCTTTTATTCTTTTATCCTTCCGGAGCTCCTCCGTGAGACTCGAGACCGGTGAGTGGTGCAGGTGTCGCGCAATAGCAATTACTCCACCGGCCTCGCTCCGTTCCCATGGCTCTCGGCCCCGCCCCTCTCATCACAACGTCCCTGACAAATACATTTAATTGATTTCTGATCTTCACAATGAGTAACTAACAAAGCATTTGATGCTGTCCATCTGCCTCAAAAATAGTATTTTCCAGGCTGGTCCAGCTAATGTGCATGACAAGTGATTGGCTATTTTAACTGTAAGGTGAAATTTCCACTCCTACAGCTGCCATTCTGAGCAATGCAGTAACTCTATCAAAAGCTAATCATAGATATTTCAAATTTGTGGATTTCAAGTGTGTGGACTTTTTACACGGGCCCTTACCCACCATTTTTCCCATTTCCAGTTCACAAAATTTACATTTATGCATTTGGTAGACACTTTGAAAAACAATTTACTGCATATTCAAGGTATGCATTTTACCATTGCTCTACCAATCGAGCTAAATTCTAATGCAGATAAAAGGGTACTATGCATTAATACGAACATTTCTGTCGCACGTCCTGCTGTCGGTAGGGGCACTAATTTAGTAAACACTCCTAAGGGGCACATTTCAGGTAAGTGACAAACAACTTATAGGGTTGGAGGACATGTTGAACTTTCTAGTGTGCATGTGTCAAGCTGTGCTTACACATGCTATTGAAGGATCTAAGGATACTCAAATGCAAACTGTGTGTGTTTTGCTTCAAGAGAGCAACCATTTGTGTTGTGTTTTACTTTCTTACTTTTATATTAATTTCTTTATTTATTAATTCATTTATAATCATTTATCATTTAATTGTTTTATTATTCCATTTAATCATATAATCACTTATAATAATCAATGTAACCATTTATATACTCAAATCATTGATTAATTTATTGATTAGACATTTATTATTATTTTTTATATTATTTTTCCATTTTTGTTTAGTCTTATGACTGTGTGTTTAAAGGGCTGTTTGGCTTCATGAAGAGATATGAGGGAACGTTTATTGCAATTCAAGGTTTATGGTATTTTGTTGTAAAGCAGTTTGGTATAACACTACTTGTTGTGATTTGTGACTAGGTCCGCTGAAATCTGGCTATGAACAACACAACAAGATTAGACAATATCTGATGCTCATTTTTTTCATCATACTTAACATGTACAATGAGAAAGGAAATACCAGATATATATATTAAAAACGAAATAGCTGTTCATGGCATTTTTCACTGCTCCCCCCACCTGTTCTGTGACCCTTCCTTTCTGTCCCTCGTGAATAATATTTATGTGACTGCTCTAAATCTATCTTACGTGCCTTTTCAGCACTATAGTGTATGCTGCCTTCTAGGTACAGCCACTAGGCATTGCGGCACACAACATGATTAGTACGTACCAAATGTTCGTTAAAAACAACTTGTGAGTCATGGAGAGCAAAATGGCGAGGGATTAGCAATGACATGGCGTGGATTGATTTCTGTTTCTCAAAATTTGGATAGTTGAACTACGGACCAATTATTTTCGGATTTTACTGTGAGCAAGGCATCTAAAATATCGTCAATGAACTTAAATTATTCAATGACATAACTGTACAACAATATGATGCTGCTAAAAAGCATTATTTTGTGTATTTGGTGTAACAAGGGGTTATGCGATTTAAGGTATTGTTTTAAAAAAACACATATGTTCACATAATGTACATTATTGTCTCTACTCTATGCCCCAGCATTTCTGCAACGCGTCAAAATATTTTTTTTTTGGGTGAAGTGTTCTGGAACAGTTTTTAGATACATTAAAATACACTGCTGATTTATAGTCGTGTCCAATTTTGGAAGACCAAACAAAGTAATTTCGCTTTCACAACGAAAAACAGCGTCACACATGGCGGGCTAGAGTGAGCGGAGGCCGGCGGATTCGATGAAGGAGCGTCCGGCGGGCTTGCGGCAACCACATGTGACGACCACAGGGCTGGACTCTGCTTCGTCCACGGTGATAGCCGATCCGGTGATCCACAGCGTGAAGTTGATGTATTTACATCAGCAACCCGCATGGATCAGCTCCAGGCATGACGAAGAGATATCGTCCTCTTTTGGACTCAGACAAAAACAAAGTAGTTTCGCTTCACAACGAAACACACAGCACGTCTTCACGACATGGCGGCAGCAACAATACTACAGCGAGAATAAAAGTTACGCCTTCTTTCTTTGCGTGAACATTTGGGCTGCGTTATGCAAATCTTCCCACATAGTGATGTAGATATGTGGGGGTGTGTTGGAACGAGCCATTTTAGGTAGGCGTGGTTAACTCTTAACTTTTAAAAAGAATATCTCTTTGGATTTGAGATTTTAGTTTTCGCAACTTTAGAGATCTTCTTTATGCACCAAGAGCTTGTAACACTCCAAAGAGAAAGGAAAAACTAAAATCGCATCATATGACCCCTTTAAATATTCAGTGAACAACAGCTCCATTTTCCAGGGCTGTAACTATGGAAACAGGCTCATGCTCGCTAATGACTACATCTATTGTTGTCATGATTTCTGTAATTGTACTGAACTAATTGTGCTTTGAATGAATATACATGCTCAAACTGTAGCTTTACAAAGGCTGTGCAATGTACGAGTTTCTTTGATGCAAAATGGATGCAATTTCTTCACAAGACATTTTATTTCAGTGTAGAATTTCAATGTAGTGGGCTACCAAGAACACAATGGGCGTAACCTAATGGGAATTTAGTAAAATGAAGATTATATGAAAATTCCATGAAATAAGAACTTTTTGTGGTTGTTGTTGTTGTGATCTTTTGTCTTTTGAAGAAAAATGTCATTTAAATTTAGTCAGTATTTCATAAGGTCATATTCATGACTGATAACCGTTTACAGCGCTTGGTCACGTGACATGAGAGTTCTAGTGATAGTGAGCAGACAGAAGCTCCATAAGATATGATGGATTGTTTAAAGATTTATGAACTAGTATGAGGGTTTTGAAATCAGTTCTGTTGCGGACTGGTAGCCAGTGAAGGGAGGCAAAAATAGGAGTAATGTGCTTTTATAACTTATAACTTTCATAACTTATGCTTTTGTGTACCCTTTTGCCAGCAGCATTCTGAATGAGCTGTAATCTAAGTCTGGGTAAAAAAGATGTCTGAGTAATTCTAGTAAGAGATAAAAGCCACTTTTGAAGATCATTGAAAGACAAAAAGTGCTTGATCTTAGCTAAGAGCCTAAATTGAAACTTACTCTAACAGCCGCATTAATCTGATTGCTGTTCCCATTATGCTATGTTATTTCTTGAATGCTCTCTGAATGTTCAAAATGTCCTTTTTTTATTGGGAACATTAGGTTTAGGAAATGTTACTTTTGAACGTTCTCTGAACCATCTGAAACTAGTAGTAACATTTAATGTACTAGTAGTAACGTTTAATATCCATCTGAAAGTAGCAGTAATGTTTAATGTTTAGTAATGTTAGCCAAAGATCTGAGAACATTCGCTTAGTATGTCTTATAGTAGGGCTGCGAATCAGTAAAAAACTGTCTATCAGTGTTCAATCCCCAACATACTGTTTTTACTACAGCTTCTTCTTAAAAAAAAGATGATTTCATTAAAACGACATACTGTTTATGAATAATTAAAATCACACATAATATTTTTTCTATTTATTTTATTTATTTATGTATTTTGTCTTTGGTGACCAAAACAAACATCCTTCATCAACAGACATTTTAAATGAGTAATATTGCTGGATTCCTCTTTTTAAGAGAGAATACATAAATTGATTTCCTTGTATGAGCATGGGGTCTAGGCGCCAGGGAACTGCTGACCTCTTTATTTGCCAACTGCTGCTTCTTCTCTAACCCAGTGGTTCCCAACCCTGGTCCTGGAGGCACCCCAACACTGCATGTTTTGCATGTCTCCTTAATCAAACACACCTAATTCAGGTCATCAGCTCATTAGGAGAGACTCCAAGGGCTGAAACTGGTGTGTCAGAGAAAGGAGACATGCAAAATGTGCAGTGCTGGGGTGCCTCCAGCACCAGGGTTGGGAACCACTGCTCTAACCTATTCAACTCAACACACTAAAAGCTGAAGCTTTGGACATGAGCTGTAGCTACTGTCTTCTGGCATTCAGGTGGTTCACCGCTCACAATATTTACTATTTTCAAGATCCATTACTTGATCACATTTGCAGAGAGAGTGCTGTCTGCTTCCCTGGAGTATTACATAGCCAGACGTTTGACAAGCACATACACCGTAGCTTGTTCTGGACAAGAACTATCTGACAGACATGTAAACCATGCCATTATATGACATTTGGCGGTGGATAAGAGAATATACATGTGTACTCAAATATGTCTCATTCAATTGCTACTAATTATCAAAAAAAAAAACTGCATGTACAGATTTTATCTTAAATTCCATGGATTTCATCCTGGACTCAGGTTTTTAATTGGCCTCAATGGTTTCATGTAACCTTTCCACACAAGGTTCTTCAGTTTCATGTGTTGGAAGCAAAAAAAATGGGCAAGTGAATGGTCTAATAGTGATGGCTAGAAGACTGGGTCAGAGCATCACAAAAACAACAAGTCTAATGGGGTGTTGCCAGTACGAAAAGGTTAGTACCTGCTAAAAGTGGTGCAAGGAAGGACAGTGTCAGGATCATGGGTGCCCAATGCTCACTGATGCATGTGGGGAGCGAAAGGCCTTTCTGGTCCAATCACAAAAATAAAGGTTCAAAAGCTGGTAGTGGGGCGGTAACTTTTTAAAGGGTATTACTATGTACAATTTGGGTACAAATATGTGCACTTTAGCTACTAAGATTACTAATATGCACCCTTTTGGGGTAAATAAGGTACAAAGTCGTACCTTTTGAAAGAGTGCCGCCCCAGTGACAGCTTTTGTACCATTTTTTTCTGAGGGTATATATACTATGAACTGTAATTTATAAAAAGGGATGCATTTAGGAACATTTTTGTACATTCGGATGGTTATGAATAGATTGTAGGACCACTTCTTTGAGTGCTCATTGTAGCAACTCGTAAACCTAATTTTGTTCTGCAACAATCTGCTAAAAACCTGTACACCCTGAAAATTGCCAGACATTTAGATTAGAGATTGCCGTTTTGAGATAGCAATTGCCATTTTTGTGTGCAGTATGCATCAGGTGGTCTGTGAGCGCTCCGTGACCATGAGGCGGAGATTAGCTTCTGCGGGTGCTTCAGGCATATTAAATGAGGTTCATGCAAGAGCCCCCAAGGTCAAGATGCTCAGTTCAGCTCAGTTCGAATATAGAGACATAAACCAAATGGACTTTCATTGGCAGCAGCGCGTACACTTGTTTATTTGAGTGTGATCTGCCTCCAAGTAATTGAAGGAAAGGCCTGTCGATGTTTGCTGAGAGCATTTTAATTAGCCGTCTCACTGCATCCAAATGAGCACTCATGGAGTGATGAAGCAATTTTGAGTCAATTAGGAAATGAGTAATTTCTCCCTACAAGGGCTAAGCATTCATAACATTGGTAGCAGGTTCTTGGAGGGCTTGTTTTGTGGAGTGCTTGCTTTGTGTAGGAGTTTAAGAGATTAGTGAAAAAGGGAAATGCACTCTGAGTAAAACACTACAGCCCCCTGCATTCTTTTTATTCCTCGCTTTCTCTACCACTCTGGCGTTCCTCCATCCAGCTGCCTGTAATTCAATTTGTGACTTTGACAAGATTAGGATTCTCGGGCTTCCTTCCTTAAAGAAATTGCTGTGTGGTGAGATACCTGCAAAATGCCTCCTGGATGTTTACTATTGACAGAGAGACAGTGGGAGTGAATGGAAACTGTCAGACTTCAGTCAGTGCTGCCATCTGCTGGTGTGTAAACACTGCCTTAAGACTGATGAAAACATTTGCTACTCTATATGCTAATCATTTTTGTAAATGTTATTCTCAGTAGCATAATAAATGACTGGCAAATCAAGATATTTATCAAGTACAGCAAGCGGTTTACAAGGTCAGTAGCACATATGAAACACATCTCTATGCAATAGTGGTCCACTCCCCAACCCCTTACAATACATGATCTATGATGTATGAAATTATATAAAGGTTTTGTGAAAAAAAGCACTAAACAAATAAATTTCAATTGAATTTAATTATTGAGGGATTTGAAGTCACACAATTTTTTTTCGAGTTGTGGAGGAAAAACTATTGTTAGATAATAAGATGAAAAGGTAAAATTAGACCACTGGGGTAAAATGTACAAAACAGAAATTATTCATCCTTTATTTTAAAGGTTAAAATAATTAATTGCTATAAATCTCATGATTTTTCAAAATGAACACTGACACATTCAGTTTCTTTTTTAAGAAAATACATTTTTTATATTTATATCCATTTAAGACAAGGACATAAATAATACAGATGCATATATTACAAAAAGAAAACTACATTTACATACATTAATGTTTAAGGATAACAATAACAAGGCTTAACAGTGTACACATTGCTACTACCAAAAATAGCTGATACAGACCAGTATCTTGCTAACTGTTAGCTCACTACAAGCTTATGCACTTAGGCTCCAAAAAATGATGACTACAAGCTTGACACTTGTATCATATACACAGACATAGACAAAAATGACTGGTAAACACTGACCTATCCATCTGTGTGTATCGCTTATACCAGGATCCATCACTGTCTGTATGCTATTGCAGTATATATCAGTAACCTTCAAGGAATTTGTTCTTGATTACAAAGAGAAACTTAATTATTAAAGAAAATAATATTTCAGCCTTCTTGCAGGGAACACAATGAAAACAAATGCAATTCTAAAGAGCACTAACATGCTGTAAGAAAAAACGCAGACCTCTTCCTGGCACTCTGTTGTGTTGCTCTGACTTTAAAGGCCAGCTCTGGCTAGCTCAGGTTTATTTACCCTTGTAAGCTTTTACAAGCCACTCATGACCTTGCCTTCCTCTCTTACAGGCCTAGCACTTCTTTTGATAAGGTGGGTGTTCACAGGATTGACTGAACTGACCTTCTTCCTTTCATGGTGGAAAACACAGGCAGATCTTTAGTTGATATTTTAGAGCTTGGATGTCCCTTCGGAGCCTGGAAGAGAGAATATACAGGCACTAGCCAGGTCAAAATCTCCATGTTAACTCCATGAGTCAGCATTCTCAGCAGTGGCCATGTAAATAGTTTGATGCCAGCTAATGACAGAGCACAACTGAATGATTTGCATTCCATTAGCTGTTAAATTTTCATTTTCTTGTGTAACCAGATTAATGAAGAGGTTTAAATACAAATCAATAACAATAATAAAAATGGCACATTCATAAATAACTTTTTAATTATTTGAACTCTAAATTTGGGAAGTCACAAATTGATTCAAAGTCATGAACTTTAGCAAATATGCACAATTAAAATGCCTTTATCTTGAAAAAAAATGATGTGATTCATCGCCCATTCCAATCAACAAATGTAAATCTAAGTTTTTGTCATAACCAACTACAACAAGCAACTGAATATGTTATCGCTCACTTGGATAGCTCAGCTCACAATAAAATCTCATTGATCCAGAATATATACAACTGTATCTTTTGATTCTTATTAAATCACAAAAAATTGCAGTAAAAAAATGTATGGTTGTCTCCACACACACACATTGCATTTAAAAGAAAAACATAGCTGGTTTTCTGGGACTAATCAATGTACAGTGGGTATAGAAAATAATCACCCCCTTTAAAATAATCACAGTTTGTTGCTTTGCAGCCTGAAATGAAGATGGACACAGTTTTTGATTTATCCAGCTGTATTTACTCAGTGCAACTTATAACATTCTTATACCATGCAAGGACATTCAACTTTTTCTCCTTCAACTTGTGTGTTCAGTTTTGCTGTGTGCTTTGGGTCATTGTCATGTTGGAAGGTAAACCTTCTTCCCATTGACAACAGATTTTCCTCAAGAATTTGCCGGTATTTTGCCCCATCCATTTTCACTTCTATCCTGACAAGTGCTCCAGTCCCTGCTGCAGAGAAACGCCTCATAACAGGATATCACCACCTCAGTGCTTTACTCTAGGAATGCTGTTATTTGGATGGTGAGCTGTATTGGATTTCCACCTGACATATCATTTGGTGTTGAGGCCAAATAATTCAATTTTAGTCTCATCTGTCTCAGAATCGTCAAGGTGTGTTTTGGCAAAGCTCAGTCTGACTGCATGTGGCCTTTCTTGAGGAGTGGCATTTTTTCTTGCAACCCTCCCATACAAAATACATTTGTGGAGAATTTGTGATATTGCTGTCACATGCACACAATGACCACTCTTTGTCATAAATTCCTGCAGCTGCTTCAGAGGCCTCTTGGTCGCCTCTCTGACCAGTTTCCTCCTGCTATTTCATCCAGTTTGGAGCGACGTCCTGATCCAGGGAGGGTCTGTGTTGTCCCAAATACCTTCCACTTCTTAATAATAGACTTCACTGTGCTTCTAGGCATTGATAAAGCCTTTGACATTTTTTTTTGTATCCATCTCCTGACTTGTGCCTGTTCACAACTTTATCTCGGAGATCTTTTGACAGTGCCTTGCCACCCATAGTTGGTTGTTTGCTTCAGTTGCACTACCAAGGACTGAAATGCTCCAGGAAAGCTCTTTTCATGCTCATCGAAATGACCACAGCTGATCACAGTTGAAAGTCACGTGGCTTTGTGTGTTATTGAGAAGGTGATTATCTACACCTTATTGAGTTTACAAGTCATTTTTAGGAGGGGGGGTGATCCTTTTTTGTTTTTTTTTTGTCTGACATGTTGGTGATATATCTTTCAGTTGGATGTTATAAGTTGCACTGAGTAAATACAGCTGGATAAAACAAAAACTGTCCGTTTTCATTTCAGGCTGCAAAGCAACAAAATGTGATTATTTTAAATCGGCGTGACTTCACTATACACACTGTAAATGATAATTATATAAAGTGTATAAGATAATGTTGGTCATAATTATACATAACTGGCCAAGTTTACAGACATAACATTTAAAGATTTTATGTTTTAGTCCAAAAACATTGACTTGTCTCATCTCACACTCTTAGTTTTGATTAGAATGCATCACATCTGCTCAGGCCATGTCATACAGTCTAGCTGCAAAAGTTCAAGTATAGCAATGCACCTAAAGCTCAAAGCGGATATGAATATTCCACATATGCAACTCTGTGGAGCATCTGTACTATTCTCCACTGAAAATGAAATACTTCCTGTTTGTCATTTGTAGTGAAAAGGTGGCTTTAGTAATACCACATGCAACCAATAGCAATAGCACATATCATGGGTTGCACCTGTGATGTAAATTAAAGGAGACTGGCCTTTTTTATCCCTTTTAATATGTCTCACATCAACTTATTGTTTCAGAAGTCAAGCCATTTAATGGAGTCTTTTATTCCATAATCAGATTCCTTGGATATATCTAGTCTCTTTAATCAGCCTGAAGCTGAAACAATAGAGGATGTTAGTTTTGACCCAGTACCATTTCTTCCTTCAAAACAAAAGTCCTTTCTCTTTTCTTATGTGACTTTACCTTATACCAGACCAAGCAGACATCTACCGGTTCTGATCCAGAATGAGAGCAAAACACCAAAGCTCCGCCCCTGGCCCAGGGAGAGAGTGTTTCAGCTGTATTACTGTGTGTATAGTTCTCCTCCTCATCTGTCCTTTAGATTTATGAAGTGCAAGAGCTGTGGTGTTTGCTCTCGGCAGACTCCCCGACGTGTGTTTAAACTAGATCATACGGGAGAAGCAAACACCACTAGAATACCAATGCACGTGGATGTAAAAACAAAGACAAGGAGTGAATTTGGAATTTGGGCAGAGCTAGAGCAAGGTGTAAAATGTAAAAATGTAAGGGGCCTTGAGAGGGGCCTTGTTTCAAATAACTCAGACTGCAACTCGCTATTAATAACTCTAAAAAATAATTTAATATCATTAATTATTATAATGTGATATACATATAATGTTTCGTGTCTTAAGCGGGCTGCAATTTTTTTGGGGGCTGTCATAAAAAATAAACCACCATTCACACAACGTTATTTACTGTAATAGATTATTTACATGAAAGTCTGAATAAAAAAATAATAATACATTTTGTGATTTATACAAGGCAAGTTTGCTATATATAATTATAAATGGAATAAAGTTACATGTAAAAAAAATTGGTATAGTATAAAAATAATTATTCATTTTATGTAAATGTATATTTATATATAATTGTATGCATTATGAAACAACACTTATTTGTTAAATGGAAACCAAGAAGGGAAAAGTATTACATTTAAAACCAGCTTTCCATGTAGTTTTTTAGGAAGTTTCTGTTTAAGCCCCACCTACATCCAGTTTGAGCCAAATACAGATAATTTTGTGATTACACATATACAGATACTCCATAGTACAAATGATGTGGAGTTATACACCAAACATTAATATTTGCCTTGGAAAGGACCATTAACTAAATCAACATGGACCCAAAACCGAGTGAGGATGTCACCCGTATAGCTTTATCATGCTGATAATGAGGCAACATTATTGGTTAAGGAGCCTTACCTATTTCTTCAGGTCTTTTTTTTTTTTTTTAAATAGACTGCCCACTGGGTGCAGCCAGTGCTTGCTGGCACTCTCTGAGCACAGGAATGGGTAAAATGCTCCCCAGACAGCAGGTATGACCCACTTTTGTTCATTCCTGTCTTTGTAATCTAAAGCCTGGGAGCATTTACCTGTGAATCAATGAGAAATTAATCAGAGCTGACATACAGGAACTGCGGCCTGTACAAAACGTGCTTTCAAACCCTTACACTATTGACAAAAACCCCAGGAAAATGCATGTGCGCTGAAGTAGTGTTAAACAAGGTCAGCAAAGATGTGAGAAGTTGATCAAATCAAGACTAGAGCAGAAGTTTAGCGTTGGCAAAAAAGGTCAATATGAAGGAGTTCGGACACTTCCATTACAAATAATCCTATTTTAAATGCTGCCTTTGTGTACTGATCACAGGTATCCTGATCAAATCAAGAAACTTTTTTATTTACTAATTAACTATAAATATACATAATGCTGTGATTTGTGCTTTTTCTGTCATGGGAAACCAGCAGCAATGAGCAGCCAAAAAAAGTATGTTATTATAATTACTCACTGTCATTTCCAAACCTGTATGGCTTTCTTAATTCTGTGGGAAACAAAAGGAAGCGCCACATAGGACCCAAAAGCACCATAACAGTATCATAAAATAATGATAAAAGTGGTTCATAAAACTTGTGTGCTATATTCCAAGTCTTCTTAAGCCATATGATAGATTATTGTGACAAACAGAACAAAGTTTAAGCGATTTTTACTGATACTGCAGTATTTTAGTCCAGTGGTCAGTGAGCTAAACTTGAGAACTGCATCAGTCCAGTTCATGAACAAATCATTCAGATCAGTTTTGAAAAATGGAATTGACACCCCTACTTCTCTCATCAATGCAGCAAGAAAAGCTATGGTCGGATGTCAAGATTTCCAGTGCATAACAACTTAAATTCTGTCTATTCTTCACACAAAGCATGTTTAAATTTGATGGGGTGCTTACAAAAATAATCATATGAGATTATTTTCCTATTATATTTCCTTATTCATTACTTATACATACAGCAAAGCTTCTCTGGCCCATCAACGGATAAGTCCTTCAGTTGTCTTCAGTGTGAAAAGATGGGTCTCAAAATCAAACAGTCATTGTTGGAAAGGGCTCAAACATGCAAAAAAAAAATGCTGGAAAACCAAAGAATTAGAGAGACCAGAAGGATTTTTCTGAAGTACAGCTGGCAGTTTAACTGTTCAGGACAAACAAGGAACTCACGAACAACTAAAAAAAAAACTTTTGAATGGGTCAGTTATCATGTAATATTCTGTCCCTCTTGTGGACTATATGTAAACGTCTTTTATGTGAGATATCTTATTCAGGTCAGTACTAAATAAAAAATAACATGCATTTTGTACGATCCCTCTTATTTTGGTAAAATGCACTCGTGTAAAAATGTTGTAAAGTGAGGAAGCTTTCAAAAATAATTAACTTCAATTAACTAAATCTAATCAACATTTGGTGCGATCATCCTTTTCGTTTAACAAAAAAGTTTTTCAGTTAGGGTTCTTGAAGTGTCTTGGAGATGTTGCCACAGTTCTCTGGTTGTCTGTCTGAGGTTTTTCTATTTTTTGCATGGTAATCCCCGGACTGATGATGGGTGAGAATCAGATCTCTGTGTGGAGCACTATCTGTTGTCAGACTCCTTGTGCAAACAAAAATCTCACTTGATCATTACAATTAATGGCAAAACGAATGAATGTTTGGAAATGTAAACACAGTGACACATTACAGCAAAATATAGAAATAACTGACTTAAAAACATTTTTGGTCTTATGGGAGTTGGTTGAAAATACTAAGGCCTAAGACTTTTGCACAGTACTAATAGTCGATATATATATATATTATAATCATATATGATAATATATATATATTATATATATATATATATATATATATATAGATATATAGATATATATATATATATCTATTATATATATAGATAATAGATAGATAGATAGATCGATACACTGAACAAAATAATAAACGCAACACTTTTGTTTTTGCCCCCATTTTTTCATGAGCTGAACTCAAAGATCTAAGACTTTTTCTATGTACACTAAAGGCCTATTTCTCTCAAATATTGTACACAAATCTGTCTAAATCTGTGTTAGTGAGTACTTCTCCTTTGCTGAGATAATCCATCATCCTCACAGGTGTGGCATATCAAGATGCTGATTAGACCGCATGATTATTGCACAAGTGTGCCTTAAGCTGGCCACAATAAAAGGCCACTCTAAAATGTCAGTTTTACTGTATATGGGGGGTCCGGATGGGTTTGAAAACCAGTCAGTATCTGGTGTGACCATTTGCCATTTGCCTCACGCAGTGCAACACATCTCCTTCGTATAGAGTTGATCAGGTTGTTGATTGTGGCCTGTGGAATGTTGGTCCACTCCTCTTCAATGGCTGTGCGAAGTTGCTGGATATTGGCAGGAATTGGAACACGCTGTCGTATACGCCGATCCAGAGCATCCCAAACATGCTCAATGGGTGACATGTCCGGTGAGTATGCTGGCCATGCAAGAACTGGGATGTCTTCAGCTTCAACGGTATCTCTGTGCATTCAAAATGCCATCAATAAAATGCACCTGTGTTCGTTGTACCATACGCCTGCCCATACCATAACCCCACCGCCACCATGGGCCACTCGATCCACAACGTTGACATCAACAAACCGCTCACCCACACGACGCCAGACAGCCCACGCTGTCTGCCATCAGATTTAGACAGATTTGTGAACAATATTTGACAGAAATAGGCCTTTTGTGTACATAGAAAAAGTGTTAGATCTTTTTTATATATACGTATGTAAGAAATCCAACCCCTTCTTCACTTGTCGTATTGGGTTGTTCAAAAGACAAGGAATATAGTGCATGTCAACGTGCGTGGTACTTCTGGTACAAATATTTGTGCACAACATATTCAATTCATAACTTCAAATGAACTGAATTGAATGATACCATTATCATCAAATTAAGTACAACTATGTAACACATAGGTGTGTGTTAAATAAATGTGATGGCATTGCGCCATTTAATAAAGACCACTGATTAAATAAAAACTTTTAATTCCATGAATTCACTATTCTATGAACCTGATCGTATTTGTAAATGTCTAAAGTTCATGCTTAAAATGCATGTTTAAGATATTGTCAATATGTTTTTTAATGTATGTTTCATTAATATCATTAATACTAGTTTTTGTATGTGAAGTGTGTTCTATAACCACACTTTAAATACAAATACCAACTATTGTTAATGATTGTTTTGGAAATGATAATGAGTAAATAATGGCAGCATGACAGTAATTTTGACATTAAATTTGATTCACTAGAAATAAATTGGCAATCATCCTAAAACATTAGAAGGAGAAATCTTAAGCTGACTCTTAAATCAGATGTACCCAAGCCATTTTCAATATATAATGTGTTTTTAATTTCCTATTGCAAACTTGGATCGCATTGTTACTGGATTACATTTACCTACAAGGCCAGGTTCATCTTTTGACTTATGCATTCTGTTTTGATCATAATGTGTCAATACATGCCATAAATGTTCAGTTACCTAGATTCAGTAGCCTTGTAAACTCTGAAAGAATTTCCCATTTAGGAGAAACTCTGATTGGGTCTATTAAAAGTATGCTTATCCCTGCCGAGGCTGTGTGATTGATCTCAGCTGACACGTCCTTTTACCCATTGTCACATTAATAACTTGGTGTCTCTCATGAGAATGACAGACTGCTCAGTCCTGGGAGAACACGCTGCAGCATGCTCAAGGTTAGAGTACTCGCTCATCACAAATCAAGAGCCCAAGTGTCGCTAAACACAGCAGAGCATGCAATTTTCCTTCCTCATTCTACAGAAACACTATCTATTGCACACATGCATAAACATGGTTCATATTTATTTTGCACCCATTTTAACAGCTTAAAGCATTCATACTGCATAAGTGTGGTTCCAGTAGTGTAGCACACACAAAACACATTGGCAATGTACTGTAAACTGATTTATCAGCATTTATGTAGAAACTTAAAATAATGTCAACTACTCACCCGTTGTTTGAAAAAAAAAACTGTTTGTCAGGCTTTATGCAAGTTCTACACGCAGTGACAGACACACAAACAGCACTTTCGGTTAACTAGCTCTGAGTGAATCTCGACAATTTACCCTGTAATGTTTGACATGAAATGGGGGGGGACAAAACATATAATGCAATGCAGTACAGTGATGAATAAGAGATAAATGGCAATTAAACTCTTGATGTATCATCATTTGATCTCACATTTTAACAGGATATAGATAATTAAGTTTTTTTCAGTCCGGTAAGTGTTCATCTTGAAATATTAGCCTACTTGCAATATAAAAGTTATTCTTAAGTTTACTATAAATTCAGTAAAGATTTCACAGCTTAAATGGCTATGAGAACCTAAAGGGGGACATTTCTTGAATCATATTAAAGGCATTGTAATTGCTAAAAAGTATGAACTATCAATTTGAGAGCAGAAGGCATGTAGTATGTTGTGGCTTTTCAGCAAAGTTTTGGTCATGTTGATGATTTAGAGGCCTTAGAAATTTGCGTATCAAATATGATACAGTATTCTAGGCTTTTTAGGGTTAAGCAATTTATAGCTATTTGCAAAAAGGTTAAGCTCCTGCGAGTAAGTCTTTCCTTCTAGGTTCTTTCATCTGCATGTTCCAGATTGTTAAGGACCTTCTGTACCTACTTCATGGCCTCATCTGTGTGTTCAAGAATCTAGGACCGTTTTGGCACTCCAGGAGATCAGCATCCCACAACGCTTCATGTTCAAGTCTGTTGAAATGCATTCCGGCTCTGTTCCCCATTGCATTGTTGCCCAGGATGAATTCACTGCCGGACTCCTTACTCAACTACATGGAACATATATATATATATGCCATCAGGAACTAATGACTTGATTTTGTCAAAGTTTATCAGGTTATTGCCATCAAATAAGTATAATATATAAAGTAGTCAGACTTGCTTTTTGCTGTAAATGAATGTGCCTTTGAAGAAAGTTTACATAAATGTTATGTGCAACACAAACATCATTAAAGCAAAGAAAGCAATGTCCAAGATGAATTGTGTCAAGCGTGAATGATACTGTTGCACAAGGTCCTGGTCATCTGTGCATTCAGCATGCTGTTTAGTCAGTCCAACCTGTTGTGGATACACTGCTGTTATAATTGCTTACATGAGTTTTATCCATAACCATTAATATTTCAGATACTTATATATAACAAGTCAATTTTATTCAGTCTGACAGAACTTTCCTGTCTCAGTGGCTGGTTCTTGGCAAGAATAATCTGCAAACTGGACTAGACTTTGTGTCGATAATCAGAAGCCAGTGCTGGACATGCACAATAACTCCTAACAGCATTAAGACCAGTGCCAGGATGCAGGTCCACTTTACTGTATCCTCACTCTTGCTCAGCTGTGATCTCAAAAGTGCGGTGTTGCACCTCTATGTTATTCTGTTAAATCAGCATGATCAGAACTTAATAGGCTACCTGTTGATCAGGCTGAGAAATGCTCCTCACAGTATTTTGAGTCCTACTAACTCACAGTCACAGTCGGTTCACTCTTATCAACTTTTTTGCAAGATCTTTTTAGGTGCTTGGACAGGCTGCTGTACTTTTTCCATTGTGGTGGGATTTTCTGACATTCTTTTCCATTAATGTAGCAGGGGAATGAAGAAGTAGAAATTTATCAGGAACCAAAGAAATAGTAATGGGGTGTCAGATTAGTGAGCTCTGAAAGAAGGCATAGGATAAGTAGCATTAGTAATCAGGACATTACAAAAAGTAATTTGGTTCCCTTTCGATACTTCACTCGTACTGCGTCTTGCTTAAGATGCATATGGGAAAAAGCCTTTTTTCTGAACTGAAGCCTTTTTATTCACGCAGTGAAACTCCACGGCCACTGGTTCGTGCAATGCTTAAAAAACGAACCAATGGCTCGGCAGCAGAGCTGCACAAGCCTATGGTGACGAAGCCCACCAAAGCCCGCAGAATGGGCGGGGTATCTGGCTATATAAGCGGGCGCTCGCCACAGGATTCTCAGATTTCTTCTCCTTCAGCGAAAGCCTGCTCGCCATTGACACGCCTTCGCAGCTGGAATCAGGACCTCTCAGCACAGCTGACCTGCTTCTCCGCTGCTACAGTGACGCAGCAGTTCCGGTCCGTTTCCCCTGCCGCCATCCGGCGATTCTTAAAGAGCTTATTTCTAGCAAGTAAACCCTAAAAGACGTTGTTGCAAATGTCGCTCTGCGAGTGTGGCTCGTGCAGGGAAACTTGCACGATGCAGAAGAGCAATGAGTATGTCATCTGTCTGGGCAGACCCCACGCAGAGACTGCGCTCTCACTGAGATGGAATGCTCACTCGAGCATGAGTCTCGCTCTTCTCCACTCGTGGACCGCCTTCACTGGAGGCAGCCCCGCTCTCCCATTTCTCCTCTCTCAGCGAGCCTTGGAGAGAGAAACAGCGGAGTCAGGGAGATAAGCAATCGGTCTGACTGATCTCATGCCGGCGCTGTGCCTGCGTGCTCTCTCTCTGTTGCACTCGGATCCGCCGCAGAAGGGCAGTGAGCTACGTTCTTACTGAGACAGAATGCTCACTCGAGCACGAGTCTCGCTTTTCTCCACTCGCGGACCGACTTTCACTATACAGCCCCACTCTCACATCGCGGGTTGAACGTCAGACTTGAGCAAATCCTCTACACCCATCATGCGTGCTTAATCTCCAGTGTGTGTTACATGGGATCGTGCCCTTGTTTATAGGACACTTAATCCTCCCAGGCAGATCAAAGCGAAACGCGACCAGCTTACTCCGGCACAGGCAGAAATGGCAAACTCGCGGGTATGATCGATCAGGCTTAGTGATTAAAGCCGGCAAGGCCCCCGCTTGCATCACTCTCCACTCAGCTCTTTGACAGGGCAAACTTCCTCTTCCATTACTCGTAAATGTTCTGCCCCCGTTTGGCCAGTCACCCGAGTTAATTCAACCCCTTGTCACACGGGCTGAGGCCTGTCAGGCCATCCCTGTAGTGTCAATCTGGGTGTTGGAGATAATAAAATTAGGTTATTCACTGCAATTCGCTCGAATACCTCACAATTCAGCTGCGTCGTTCCCACCTCAGTTTAGAGCAAATACGCACACGTCCTGCGCTCAGAGGTGATGAATTTGCTGGCAAAAGGAGCCGTGGAAAAGGCTCCAGTTACTTCCTCGTCCCCAAAATAGATGGTGGCCTCCAACCCATCCTCAATCTCAGACACCTGAATCGCGCCCTCATGAAAAGGTCGTTCAGGATGACTACACTGAAACAGATCCTTGCGCAAATTCGCTCGGGAGACTGGTTATTTTCTCTGGACCTGAAGGATGCATACTTTCACATCCAAATAGCACACCGTCACAGACTGTTCTTGAGATTCGCATTCGAGGGAGTGGCCTATCAATACACGGTCCTTCCCTTAGGGCTGTCCCTTGCCCCCCGCACTTTTACGAAGTTCATGGATGCGGCTCTCTCCCCTCTAAGACAGACGGGAATCTGTATTATCAATTAATTCGATGACTGGCTCATTCTGGCCCAGTCGGAAGCAGAATTAATATCTCACAGGGCCCTCCTCCTCAGCCACCTGGAGTGACTGGGACTCAAGGTCAATTTTGCCAAGAGCTCGTTGTTCCCCAGCCAGCGAATTTTGTTCCTGGGAACAATTTTCGACTCAGCTCAAATGAGAGCTGTAGTCATGCCGGAACAAGCTCTGGCCATACGGAGGCTGGAGGCCTCCTTCAAGATCGGTACCACTCGCCCTCTCAGAGCGTTTCAAAGGAGGCTGGGCCTCATGGCAGCAGCATCTCCAGAGCTACAGTTGGGTCTGCTGCGTATGCGCCCCCTTCAGCGCTGGTTGAAACCACGGGTTCCATCCCATGCGTGGCATCACGGACGCCTGCATATCAGGGTGAGTCAGGACTGTGTATTGGCCCTGACCCCCTGGAAGAACTCCCGCTGGATGGAACAGGGTGTGGCCATGGGGATGGTTCACAGAAGGACAGTTGTCACGACAGACGCCACCAACTCAGTTTGGGGGTCTGTGCTGAGGGCAAAAATAGCGTGGTCATCCGCTTCCTGAGGGGTGCTAGGAGGCTGAATCCGCCTCGTCCCCCTACCATCCCTTCATGGGACATGCCCACTGTGCTGAGAGCCCTGAAGGGCCCCGCTTTCGAGCCGCTACAGTCTGCCAACATTAGGTCGCTATCGCTGAAGACTGCTCTGCTTCTAGCACTGGTATCAGTAAAGTGAATAGGGGACCTGCAGGCGCTCTCTATTAGCCCTGCCTGCCTGGAATTCGGGCTAACGACACTAAAGTCGTCCTGAAATCAAGGCACGGTTACGTACCTAAAGTGATCTCCACTCCGTTCAGAGCACAGGTCTTTACGTTCTCCGCGCTTCCTCCAACTGAAGAGGACAGAGAGCTATCTCTGCTCTGCACCATCAGAGCTTTGAGAATCTATATTGAGCGTTCCGCTCCCTATAGGTGATCGGAACAACTCTTTGTCAGCTTCGGTAACCGCACCAAAGGGCTTCCGGTTACGAAGCAAAGACTTTCCAGGTGGATAGTAGACGCTATCATGCTAGCGTACTCTTCCTTGGGCGTTCAATGTCCCATTGGAGTATGGGCCCACTCGACTAGAGGCATTGCCTCGTCTTGGGCATGGTCCAGTGGTATGTCCATTGCGGGTATTTGTGAGGCGGCCGGCTGGGCCTTGCCGTCCACATTTGAGAGGTTTTATAACCTGGAAGTCCCGACCTTGCAGGCCAGGGTCCTTTCCGCTTGAAGTGGCATGCGCTGCATAAACAGTTATGGCAGAGAGCCCTTGACCGTATCATGCCCAAGTTCTCTGGCATTGTTTCACCTGTTAGCTCTCGACCCCTGGGTGTTGAAGTTACGGGAATACTCTGGAACGATTAACCAGGCCGGGTGTGACCTAGAAAGCTCAGCCCGTCTAGTCTTGGGTTATTGTTGACTTCTCTATAGGCATTGGTTGCTTATGGAAGTTTAATACTTTTAGTTGTTCCACTACATTAGCACGGTGTGATTGTACTATGTTCCCATATGCGTCTTAAGCAAGTCGCAGTACGAGTGAAGTATCGAAAGGACCGTACTCGTACTAACGTAACCCTCGTCCCTGAGATACGGGAACGAGTACAATGCGTTGCTTGCCGTGCTATGGCGCACGACTCAGTTGTCGCTTCAGTCGAAGTAAACCTGAGAATCCTGTGGCGAGCGCCCGCATATATAGCCAGATGCCCCGCCCATTCTGGCTTCGTCGCCATAGGCTCGGGAAGCTCCGCACGAGTAAGTTTTTCTCTCAATGACTATACTTATCGGGTTCAATAATGGTAACTGTCTTCTTTGGTTAAACTGCCTCATTGCTCAGTGCTAACTCAGTGTGTAGGAGCCCAAAACATCAGTATTCTGAGGATACACACAGTTCAGAAACCCTGTGAATTAACACTCAATCTGTCATCTGCAACCAGTGAAATATCCGGGAAGGCTAATGCAGATGGATGGGAAAGAGCCATTAGCTGAGGAAGTGATGTATTAACACAACACTGCTTATGTCTCTAAACTGCTTTATAGCCATAGCAATGTTCTTTTAGGTGAAACAAAATACCACTTTTCAGGAAACATAAATGCATTTAGCAATAACATGCTGCCATGCTGTCGCCAAACCTAGATTTAAGTATAATGGGGTCAGTAGGCACGAGAGTTTTCAAAACTCTGAGCTTGATAAAGCAAAGGTCAGACATGGATGACCCTTAAGTTAAAGAAACATGGTGAGGACATCACTTTTGACAAGACACTTTTTTGAGCTTTTAACCCCAGGTTTCACAAATTCTCCGTTGACGTTACTATGGCGTTACTAACAAAATTATAGAAGAGTTTTCTCCTTGCTTTTTCCTCAATATGTTTTGGCTATTCTAACTATGCATGGTAATATTATTTGAATTATTTTTTTTTCACATTTCATATTTACATTGTCTAAATTAATTACAAATGTGAAATACAAGCAGATGCTGTTTTAAATGGAAAGTAATCACTGCCCTGAAATTAAGCAAGTTGTTTAGACTGGATTAATCAATAGTCTATAAATTGTTTGCCTGAGTAATTAGATCACCTTGGTCTTCATTAGAGTCTTTGTCATGAATTCTCAATGACAGTGTCCCCACAATAAGATATCACACCAATTATTAATTTCACAGACAGAAATGGATGACTGACAGAAGGACAAACATGATGTGACAGATGTGATTGTTGAAGTTGATGGTGTGCACGGATACAATGTCTGTTCTCTCATTTGTTTCTTATGTCATACTCTTAACATGCCATTTTATTTAGGAGAAAAGTTGGGGTGGTGTGACATAGTATTTAAATGGCTGTGCTGAAAAAAAGTTGTATGGTATAATGAATAGCTATGCTCTTCTTAAATTTGTTGTTTCATTTAAATATCAACATTTGTTAGATTTAGACAGATTAAACAGTTTTGTGGTTATTTGATCTAATTTTGTGTCTGTGGAAAATAGTTATCTTTGACATTGTAAAAAATAATGTTCTTATTTTGAAGTGTAAAGTTAAAATTAGGGTAAGATGCCCTCCCATTGGTACAGAAGGCCTTGAGTGGCATGTTGTTGCTAGTGTTATTATTATTTTTTTCAATTTAATATTTATTGTAATTAATGGGATTGTTATTCAAAAATTCCATGAGTTAGATGCACATTTCAGACGTCTTCACGATGTATATAAAACCTGTAGGCTAACTGAATTAAATTATTCGATTTGAATTCATAATATTGCTATTATGACATGTCTTCAATTAAAATATGGGCAATTAAATATTTATATATTCATATACCTTTATGTAAGTCATTAAATAAATGTATCATGCAGATTAATCTCTTTTACTGGGATTCTGCCATGTCTGTCATCATTTATTCAATTAACTGTCAAAATACAATTTAAGTAGAATAGTTGATTTAGTATTTTAAATTAATGACCCTTTTAAAATATATAAATATGTATAAGAATGATATCAACAGTCATTTATACATTATGCAATTGTTTACCCTATGGGCTTCTTGTTATAATCTGCTTCCCTCAATAACACATTGGTTGACTCATCATCATCCTGCCAAACGTAGCATGTCATTTAATTGAATTCTATTTAATTCTATTCCTATTTAATATTTAATTTAATTTTATGTATTATTTATTTTTATTTTAATTTATTTTATTTTATTTTATTTATATTTTATTAATCGACAACATATTATACAAACAAGAGTACATAACCTTACAACAATACATAGCATGTATCTAAATATGTTTCAATTTAGCCTAAAAGTAGATGAACATTGTAGAGGGGCATCTTCCACCATTCTACCATATCACATATCACTACATATTTTTTGTGTTATAGCAATTAATTTGGTATAATATAATACGCCTATATATATTCCGTACAATATATACTGTACTCTTTTAATGGAAATTTTTCCAGTGAAATGACCTTCTCTTCTCCAAACATCGCGAGAATAATAGCACAGTAGGTGGCGATATGCGCAAAGATTGCAACTCGCCATAAAACCAAGAAGAAGAAGAAACATCGCGAGACTGTATTTCAGCTGCGTGACGTCAGAACCCACAGAGACTGTGAAGATGTCGCTGGCGAGGTAAGTAGCACTGAATCTTTTGTACGGGTTTTTGTTTCCACTTTTGCATTAAAGTTAAATATTAAGTGGTTTACTTATTTTTATTTGGCCACATATGATTTTTGTTGTTCATTTGCGTTCTTCATTAGCTGAGTTGTGTTATTTGACGCTCTGAGGCCTGCTGTGTTGTGCTCTGTATCACAGTGATGCTAAAAAGCTAATGCTACTTCAACAGCAACACATTTTTTTCTTCCTTAGATGAATATCAAATGCGTGATAAATGTTTCATCCCTATCCATGCTCGTAAAATTCTTTATTAAAGGCTTAAAACATTTGTTACGTCTCCATTCGTTGAGGTAATAGGTAACGTTGTCTCTTGTAAGTTACGTTAAGGAGACGTTTGTTGTAACGCCAGCTTTGTAATTTCTCTCTGTTTGAAATACACGGTGTTCACATTTTGTACATCATACACCCATATACTAATGTGTATGGATGTAAGTTTACAACAAATATATAAGGATCACCCGATGATTTCATATTTTCTGTTTACCTCACATGCCCCCCCCCATCTTGTAGTTTTCTCCCTGCACCCACTCAACTGTCCCAGGAGCAGCTGGAGGCAGAGGAGAGGAGAGGTGTTCAGAGGTCCCAGTCCACTGCTTTGGTCTCCACCGGCAGAGAACCTCCTCCTTACGGTTTCAGAAAATCATGGGTCCCCCGGGTATTAGAGGTACTGCACAGGAGATATGTATTTAATAAATATTAGACAAACATGCTATGTGCTGTCTGAATACTTGCTTCTGATTGGCTGGAAGGTGTGCATTCAAAACGTTGAATGCACAGGTAGTTCCAGTCAGTTTAATTACATTCTACATTTATTTCACACTGAGATCGCAAACACACAGAAGTTTGTTGTCAACACTGCCCTGTAGTTTTATTAATGAAATTAGTATCGCTACTCCTGTCTGAGCAACGAGCTGGCTGAGCAAAATCGTTATTTCTGAAGTATTTAAAGGGGTCATATGATGCTTTTTTTAAAGATCATTATTTTGTTTTACAGAATATGTTGACATGCTTTAATGTTCAAAAACCACATTATTTTTCAATCATGTCTTAATCGGGGTCCGCTATGCCCCTGGCCTCTCTCAAACGCATCGTTTTTCTACAAGTCCCCTCCTTCCGACAGAGCGCATTCTAGTCCTGATGGCCAGCTGACCCATGCGTTGTGTGATTGGCCGGAACACTGTCAAAGCCCTCGCCGAAATGTAACGTCCCTTACCATAATCGCGAGTTTCATCTTTCAAAATAAATGTAAAGACAGAGCCCGAAAGGGGAACAGAGACACAGGTTAACAGACACAGTTTGAATCTGGTATGATGTTTTGCAGTACACAATCATCTGTCTAAGACGCGTGGACTCTCACTGTGCGTTACCCTGTCTCTCACGCTCACAGACACACAACACGCACACACACTATGCGCCACCAAAACCGTCAGAATTTGAAACAGTACAATAGCAAATACTTGAACTACATAACAAACATAAGCTGATATCAGAGCGCCAGGTGTCTAGCAAACGTCAATGACCTCCTCTCACTAGGTCCCACTCCCCCACCCGAAAACGGCGTCCATAAATGCTTGCTGTTCTGGGTTTGTAGTAGTCTTAAGATCCATAAATGCTCTACATATCGCCTAGAAACCACACAGCATCTCCCTGACAGATGAGCTGCTTTCAACACTAACTGCGGTTAATCTGAAACCACTCCTTCTTTGCTTTGCGTGAAACATTGGTGGCCCGCATTACATCCTAATGTTCCACTAGTGAGGTAGCATATGTTGGGGGCCTATTGAAACGAGCCGTTTTGGGGTGACCGTGGCACGAGTCTTACCTTGTGATCAAAGAACATCTCTTTGGTTTTGAGACTTTAGTATTGCAACTTCAGGGATCTTATCTATGCCCAATCAGCTTGTAACACTCCAAAAGAGAAAGGAAAACTTGAAAACGCAACATATGATCCCTTTAAGTTGTAACCTTCACTATTAACAGAGATGGTTCTGCACGATGCAAATAATTCACGACGGCTTCTGATTCGTTTAACTTTAAATAAATGTAATCTTACCTGCACTTCATCTTTGTTTTTGAGTAAGGTCGTGGCAAAATTCTATACTAGTACCTAAATGATTGTAATTTATTCGGCAGTTCTTTTTGCCGTCCGTGTTGTGCATCAATTCACGTCTAGCTGTGGATTGTCCCTATAATGCTTTTACATGTGAGAAAAAATGACAAAACTAACTTGGGACAAAACTGATGAATTAAAACAACTGTCCTCTATGCCTTCACACTATCATGAGCTCTTTAGTTGTTGTGTTTAAGTATATCCTGATCCTGCCTCAGATTTTAAACTGAAGAAACTAATAATCTCCAGATAATACTGAGAACCATTTGAACTAACACATGGCTGAGATATTCCAGAAAAAAAAAGTATTGTGAAAAAACCATTCTGGGATTTGTCTGTATGTAGGTTGTTACTTTCCTCCTTGATGTGTCCTACTAGTATTTGCTTTGCTAATCTTATGTTTGATTTGTTTAATGACTTTGGCGATGGGAGGAGCTTTTCAGAAATCCGATGTGTGCCACAGTATCTCTAGGAAATGGATAGGAAAAAAAGGACAGGCCTCCAATGCATCTAGCTGCAGTGATGCAAGAGGGCAACATCAATTGAGCCATCATGCTCGACAAGGATGCCTCAATCTCTATGTTTTATTGATACTCTTTTTGTCCAGTTCGGCTCACACGTTTGAAGAGGATGTGAGGTCCTTCTTTTGTATTTTTTAAACCATGTCATATTCACTAATACTCATTAGACCTGGCTTATCCTACGGAGTGCTGAATGACGATGATCCTGACGAAACTAAACTCAGACAACCCGTGAGAGGCTAGTAAATGAGGTGAGGCTCACCAAAGGACCAAAAATATACTTACATCTTGGTTACTAGGGCTGGGACCGGTGATTCGTGGATCGATTCTGAGATTTTCCAAATGCATCGCGATTCTTTCTCGAATCGATTCTGAGCTTAGTTTTTAAAAGCAGATGGCCCTCTAGGCTAGTTTTTAAACGCACACTCAAATGCTCACGAAGAAGAACGCTTGTGCTATCGCTCGTCTGAAATTAATGTAAGTGGTTAAGATGTACTTGCACATCGCTTTTATATGCGAGATCGTATGGTGTAAACAGCACCCGTGGAACATCCTTGTAAAATTGCTTGTCAACCTTTTCGAACTTCAAATGATGAATGATATTTTAGGGTTCAAATTGTGCTAACGTGTAAGGACTGTAAGCTAGAGCAGAATAAGCTATTGCTAAGCACGCATGCCATCTTCTTTTTAAAAACTAAGCTCAGGATCAGATTCAGAGAGAAGTCGCCTGCCTTCGGAATCTCAAATCATTTCTCGTTCGCCGTGCATCAATTTATTGTCCAGCCCTATTTTTCACGCGCTTTTCAGCTGTGTCTAACAGCCCTGGTCTACAATTACGTTTTTAATACAATTGATTTTACTTGACCTGCTACTGTTCTGCCTGATGTCACAGGCGAAGACTGGAACTTTCTGTTCTTTTGGTCGAAATGATTAGTTGATATTCTTTGAGAAAAATGGTTGTCTTAACAGTACATTCCCAACGCCCAGGGAGAAACTAGGGCAGAACACTGAAATAACCCCAGATTACCGTGCTCTTATAGGGCCTTTCGTACCGCATGGAACCTTTTCATAGTACCAGAACTATTTGTGGAACTACCCACTTTTTGCCGTTTTCGCATCGTCGGAACTGGGTGCTTTTTTGATACCGGACTGCCTTTTTCGAGAACCAAATTACTCCTACGCCAGATTAGTCATGTACTCGACTCAGCACACTGGTACTTGGAATCGTGACGCATTAACCAATTGATTGGCCAAACGCGATGAAAACACCCCTCACCTTCCTCCGCCATGATTTTAGAAAACTGTGTAAACCTACTAGTAAGCATGTCACTTACTTTCAGCAGTTGGAGAACGCAATAGATGGACGGACGGTCTGAAGTCAGGCATGTACAAAGTTTAGCAACCTGCCATTTGTGGCTGGAGATTCTTAGTTCTCTCCTTTGCGTTCTTTCAATCGGACTTTATACTTACTTCGACTTTCCATGCCATTATTGTGAAAACCCCGCGAGAACGCAACACAACACAGCTCCGACTCACTGTACGTCCATACCCATCCTCCTGTGTTAACGTAGTCTTGTGTTTTCTGTCGTTGAACGGCCAATCGACAAATGACGTCCGGCTGTCGAACTCGAGCTACGTCCTTCTTATTACACACACTGTCGGGTGTGAATGCATCCCTTTAATGGTACTGGAATAGTTTCGCACGCGCATCAAAATCGTCCCCAGTACCAAATATAGTACTGACAGTTAGTTCTGGTAAGCTAAATCGTGCAACAGGGCCTTTTGAACTTTGTTTTGGAATGCTGCAAATTGAGTTACGGTACTCGCTCACCTCCCTTTGTGTTTTTTAGCCTGGCGTCAATATTACGTACTACGAGGTGGCCTGGCTGGTGGGTAGTTACGGTATTCCTGCTTTTTTTACTATCCATTAAAGTCTGCCGCGTTTTAATTGCGGTGTAAATTGTATACTTTCATACATCTGATCTGTCAATGAAGCACTTTATTAGACAAACGAATTAGATCACGATCTACTAGGGATGTAACGATTCATTTAACGATTCAATTACATTTAAATTAAAAATCCTTTTTAATGGTTAAATTGCATTTTATTAATCAAAAAGCATGTCTAATTAATTAATATCATGAAACTTATACAATTTAACATCAGTTTATTAAAAGTTTAACAAATATTACTTTAGGGCCCTATGAAATGTTTTATTTTTCCACCTTATGTTTTATTGTAACCAAATTCGGTTTTAGCATGTCTAATTTGAAAGCACATTTATTCTTACAATAGCCGTATGAATTTTTTGCTCAGAAATTCTGTGTTGTGTAGGTTACATGTTTTAAAGCATAAAAACATTCATTTCATCTATCTTTTACGTATGAAATTACAAATTTAATATTTCTGTAATAAGTCCTTAATATACAATTAAAACATTGACTAAATAATGAATGCTTATTCCCTTTAAAATAAGGTTTTATAATTTATTAGTAGCAGTCCTGGTTACCGATACATTCTACTCAACATATTATATATTTCTCATGCCTCAAGTTAACCGCACTGTTTGATTTTGACGGGTTGCCTGAATACATTACATATATTCTGTGGTAATGTACTACAATGAGGGATAGTTTTCACTGAACATATCCCCCCCTAAAAATGGCGAAGGGGAAAAGCCTAGAATTAAAGTGTAAAAAAAAATCACAATTATGAAATAAATATTTTTCCTCTACTACAGGTAAGGAACGTTGTCTATGAGCGTCCTAATGCACCGTTGAGCGCGAGAGGTGGAGTGGCCAAAGAGACTTCAAGATCACAGCTGGAGAACTGGCACAAACTTAGTTGAGTCTTGGGCGATCAGAAACGTAACATCTAAAAAAAACAATGTTGTTTTGGTAGGTTTCAGAAAAAACAAGAAAAAAACGACTCTCACGGCTCTGGGTCAAATGGTCAGATGAAACACATAGTTCGCTTTTTAGCAGCAAACACTCAAGTTGGGTTTGGTGCACAAAGGGGTAAAAAGTACCCCATGTGTACAATAAAATATACTGTTGGATCTTTAATGTTGTGGGCCTATATTTCTGCCGGAGATCCTGGATATCTTGTTCAGATAACAGATGTAATCCATTATCATCGATAAAAATACCAGTGGATCATTAAAAACTGACGGTCCTGGATAGAAGTCTTATAATGGGCCATGTTTGGATCTTCCAACAGGACAATGATCCACAAAGAAACATCAAAATCAAAACAAAAATGGATCACTAAGAACAAAACCAAACTTCTGCTATGGCCAACCCAGTTCCCTGAGCAGAACCCTATAGAAAATGAAAATGAGTGTGGTGAACTGAAGAGAAGAAACACCATCATGGAGCTGGGAATCTAAATGTTCTGGAGTGATCTGGATGAAGGAATGGTCTCTGATCACCTGTCAGATGTTCTCTAAAACTCATTCACCTATATATGTTGATACTCCAGAGCCGTGTCTCCTTGGCAAAAGGAGGTATGGCACAAGTATTGGTAAAAAGGGGTATGATTATTGACCCAATGGTATATTAGAGAAAACATTTATTCATATGAGATTTCTCTCCCATGTCAAGTTCTATTCTCCCATGAATGGGTATGAATATTTTGTAAATTTTGTGTTTAATATCTAGCAGGATTGATTAGATGTATTTTCACAGTCTTTTTACAATGCATATTTCCCAATGGTCATGTATAATTGAGCCAACTGTAGTCTGTATAATATATATCTATTAAATAATATAATCATATACTTATCTTTTTTTATTTATGTTTATTTTTTTGTTTTTTTTTTAAAGGTACACAGATCCCGCCTTCACAGCAAGGACTCGCATTTAACTCCGGAGCAAAACAGAGAGTCATCCGTATGGTGAAAATGCAGAAGGATCCAATGGAATATCCGCGATTCAAGTATGTCACCTTAATCTGAGATTTAAGTGAGAGTGAGCGTGATCTGTGTGGGGAAACTCACAAGAAACAGTGTTTGTGTTTTCTAACAGAATCAATAAGAAAATTCCCCGTGGACCTCCATCCCCTCCTTCTCCAGTCATGCACTCTCCAAGCAGAAAGGTAGGAGTTTGGCTTCCGACAACTATTGATCTCAACAATCGATAGGCATCGGCTTTGTTTACACTCAGAATCCATAGAAACCTGCCTGGAGGAACTATTTCTGAGAACATCTCAACTAACCTCAAAGTGTCCCTGTTTTGTTTCTGTTTTTTTTTTTTTTTGTTAAGATGAACGGCAAAACTGAAGCCACAGAGTGTACACGATTTACCAACCTTGTATTTCCAAGGGGAGAACTGCAAGGTAATCGCGGCCCTCCATCAATTATTCATCTTTTTATTGTTGGTTAAAAATATTGACAATGAGTACAACTGTGTTGCTTTCTCACATCTTTCATTGTTGGCGTACTCACGGGGTATCCCTATTCCACTAAAAAGCGTTGGGCTGTGTACGCGGAAACGAGGGGACATTCAAAGCTTTCCCACATCGATGATAACTTTTTGTACCAAAGCCTGGCTGATGCTCATGTTATGTACATTGCAGACAGAAAGGTAGACCATATTCCCTTAACACCTCGTAGAGTCGAACTCCGCCTTGATCGTTTTGCCGATTAATCGGCACCGATAGTTGATTGCCGGAACTATCGGCTATGGGCAAACATCCATACTGATAGTTTTTCCGGGTTGTGTCCGTTGCTAAAGCACCTGCTTTTCATGCATCCGACATAAATCCTGCCGATCCACAGAGCGTCACTCTCATAGTTTTCCCATAAATTACTTATTACTTTGTCCAGCTCGTTTGTTGTTAATGTACATAATGACTTTACCCTGGGCTGGAAGATTGTGTATTGTGCATTTTCAGTGAAACGGTTGTATTTCTGTGGCTCTAATTAAGCCTGTATGCTTCATATAGAGAGCTACAGTACAGATCGCGCTTTCTTTTTCCGTTTTGCTCCAAATTTTGAACTCATCAACGCCACTTTGTTCATTCCCATAGTGAACCTTTGCCTGTTTGGTGTTTAAATAAACGGTTCTGGACAGCTGCTTGAACTGAACACAATGTGTCCGGTGTGTGACACCTGCAAGTTATATGAAATAACACCTTACAATTTGTAAGATTACATTTGTAACACTAACTTAGGTTACCAATACATTTTTAAATTGAAAAGTTGCATCTGTTCACATTAATGAACTATGAACTAACTTTGATCAATTTATATTACATCTTAATATTTTCATTCTATTAATAAAGCATGTTTTTTTTTTTTTTGTAGAAAGTTTATTTTCACATTCAATATCAATTTAAAAACTCTTGAACCGGGCCAGCGTGGTCCAACCTAGCTATCGGTATTTGTAAAATCCACTATTGGTCGACCTCTAATGTCTGGAGCAGTATATGGGGCTCAGGGTGACATCTGTAAAAGAATAGTCCCTGGCTTCACTGTGATAAATTTGGAGAGTAATTAATTTACAGTTCTAGCTTCAGCCTGGTGAAAATACTCGCCTTTTAACAATGCAAACAGTTCCCAGTAAACAAGAAAATAAATGAAAAATCAGTTATTTTGTAGGGCTGGCAGATATTTTTGTTTAACTCTTTTTTTTGTTTTTACTGATGTGTGTGCACGACTGATACTGATGTTGTTGGTTGTGTGATGTGTGCAGGCCAGAGAGGCTGTGAAAATGAGAGCTCAAGTGGAAAAGAAGATGGCCCAGAAAGAGAAAGAAAAGAAAGAGGAGAAGCTGAGAGAGTTGGCTAAAATGGCCAGGGACAGGAGAGCTGGTATCAAAGCCCACGGTGACAAAGGTAGAAAAAACAAAGCAATGCACACTGAATGTCTAGTATGAAGTAGTTTAGTGGCTGTGTCATACAATGAGAATTGAGAATGCCTCTTGAATTTTAATTGAATCCTTAAGAAATTCTGTATCAAACTGGATTCGGAGTTATTTAAATTTGATTTTAAAGTTTAAGTAGCATAAAATGGAATTAATTTCAAATGAATTATTCAGTATTAATTATCCTTTACATGTTATCATACAGAGTGTATGGGATATTTTCTGAAACGTTAGTGAAATGGTTATTGCTGCATGCATTTTTTTTTTCCTTTAAAATGTATTTAAAAAAAATGTTGTTAATATATTTTCTAGCTCACGAATTGAAAAGGAAGAGAATTTGACCTCGGACCTGGTTTTGATTGAACCTCAGGTCAGGTCATCAGTGTGCTGTCACATCTTTTGGCGAGATCACCGTCTGTGTCTTTGATTTTGTCTCAGGTGGTGAGGACACAGAAGTCAGGGAGCGTGACGAGATCCGTCACGAGAGGAGGAAAGAAAGGCAGCACGACAGGAAACATCTCCAGAGCCGCCCCTGATAAGAGGCACATGCATTTTTTACACTTTTGCCCTGAATCATTCATGTTCCGGTAGAACTGGTGCACACATTGCACTTAACCTACATGATTTAGCGTTATTCTCTGTCCTCTGGTCTCACACGAGTCCTGCAGGTGTTCATTTTTACATCAGACACCTTTTAGTGAAACAAACTTGATACATCCTTTAATCAGACCAAGCTTATTGCACTTAAAATGCATTTGATCTGTACTTGTAATCACTTGAATTTCTCATGCTTTTTCCTCAAAAGATGTTCGTGTGAGAATTCCCAGAACTTCCAGTTTGAGACTTGAGTGTGTCTGTATGTATGAGGTGTTAACTGATGTCAGTGTATTTTGGTCTGTCCAGGTCGAAGCTACAAAGAGATCAGGACAGGGACGTCCTGGGTCAGCCGAACCCCCGTACCTCCAGTGAGGCTCAGAGACTCTTCAATCAAAACAAGGTAATTAACCCTCGGCCTTTGCTGATCTCAGATTACTAATTTCAGGTCCGTAAGGAGATCATTAAGATGGGAAGGTTGCTTTTAGATGGCTATAAAAATCTAATTGTGGTCAAATGATAATCAAACTATTATTTTTAGACTGGGGGAAATTAAGTCAGGAAATGTGTAATGCATAGAAATGTTTCTAGTTGTTCAAAATATTTTGACTAAAAAGTAAAAAAAAAAAAATTACGTCCAGTAATTCCAGAAGGCTGTTAGATGCGTATTTTATAGCTGTTAGTTTGGCGTATTTTCTGTAGGTATGAAACTCACTCTTTGTTTGTGTTTTTCAGGGGATGGACAGTGGTTTTGCTGGTGGAGAGGATAAGATATATAATGTGTATGATCAGCCCTTCAGAAGTGACAGAGACATGGCACAAAACATTTACAGGCCCAGTAAGAATGCAGATGTGTATGGAGACGACCTGGACACACTCATGCAGAGCAGCAGGTATGGAGACACCTGGATTTAATATTTGCATGCATATGAAAAAAAAATACAACAGATCAGAGAGATTAAATGACAGATCAAAAACATTTGTAAAGAAATAGATGAAATTTTGATTAGCGTTCTAGTTAAGATGCAAAGGTGATCATTACTAAAACTTATAAATCTGCTTGGAATGGTTCTATTTGTCTCGTTGGTTTGTTTATTAAATTACTTTTACTTCTGATGCACACAATTTAACCACGTCCCTCCTCTCTCCAGGTTTGTTCCTGATCGAGAGTTCTCAGGTGCTGACCATGGCCCCCACCGGGATGGGCCTGTGCAGTTTGAAGAGGATGCTTTCGGTCTGAATAAGTTCTTGGAGGAAGCCAAACAGCACGGAGGCTCCAAAAGAGTGTCCACTAGTGGGCGCTCCAAGGACTACGATCATGAGAAGAAACGCAGGAAGGAGTGAGACACTTCCTCTGTCCACAGCTGCAGGGTCAAATCCTCCTAATTTTCTGTAGCTGTGAAGTGACTGATGAAATTTTAGTAATATTGTATATCATCCTTTTTTTTTTTTTATCCTCTTATTTAAATTTAGTTTTTTTTTCCTGTCATGTTTTCTTCAACTCAAAAGTGTGAACTTAAACCTGTTGTACTGCAGAGCCACCCTAATACATTTCTTGTAGAGGATTACATTGAATGAAAGATTGTTTATGGAGGGTGTGACATTTGTCTAAAGTGATCTCTTAAGAGTGCTCCAACTGCTTTGGCACAAGGTGAAATTAATTTCTATCATAAACCTCGTATAAATCCAGTCCACAGCAGTTTCGTCTGCAGAGTCATCCGTTTACACCCTAGAGCAAATTAAGCTTCTCGACAAACGTGTGCGTTGCATGAGTTTGTTCAAGGGAGGGATGATTAGTATTGTTTAGTTAGTTTTAGAGCTTTATAGAGAATGCATAGCTTACATTTTATGCAAAAATGAATCTGTTCGTTGGTCCTCTATTAATAAATGGGTTGAATAATTTTATAAAGCTCATTCGAATCCAGTGTAGAACAGATTTTGCTTAATACATTAAGATCGAATCTATTTGTCTTTTTTTGCAGCCCCACGCTCGTTATCATAATACCTTTTCTCATTTTGTTTCTCATTTCAATTTAACATTGTCCAGGTTTTCAGGTGTATTTAATTCTTCAGGACAGGCAGATAATGAGTACTCCCTCTTCTGCTGTTTGTATTTCTAAATGCATAGAGCAAGAAAAATGAGTTTCTCATTGATTACTGCCAAAGGAAATTGGTTCTTTTGCTCGCTTTTGTGTGGTTTGAAGAACAAACAACCAGTACATTGTTTCGTGTCATAATGTAAACTTTGGCAAGCAGACAAAAGCTAAGATTGATAGGTTCTTATCTGCTGTCCACGGAGGAACAACCAGCAATATTCCAGGCTGGTTGTTTCAGTCCATTGAGCAAAAAGCTTTTTGTTCTTTTAGAGCAGAGACCAAAACCGCATTCAGCTGCATGTCTGGAGCTCCAGAGCGCTTCAGAAAAGAAAGTATAGTTGTGTCAGTCAAACAAAGTGCTCTTTAAAATTAACCAGTAAATAGCAATTTATGTGTTTACTAAGAAAACTTTACTTGCTGTTTATTGGTGATTCTATGGGCACTTTTGGCCCTGTGGATTTAAAAATGAAATTATTTTAAAACACACTTGTCCAATGTTTAAGAGCGGATATCATCAGTAGAGTTCTGTCTTTCTTCCCTTTAACTGTCCTGAACAAATTTCATTTCCACCACATATATTACGGCTTGCAAAATTTTAGACATTTATGCAATTTTTCTGTAAAGGTGCTTTGAAATGATCTCTTGTGGAAAGTGCTATGCTATATAAATATAATTAACATCATATAATTTATTTGACTGTTTGTTTGGGTTATTATTATTAACAATTTGAATGTTAACCATTTAACAATTACGATTTGTTATGGTTCTCATACTTTGAGATTAAATGTCTCATAGAAGAAAAGTAAAACAAAATACCTTGAAGATGAATGAATGAATGAACGATGACGGTTTTAATATGACCTTTTTAATAAAGGAAAAAAGTCTGTTTTTAATAACCAATGAGACCTGATAGGGCCAAAAGTAGACAAAACACCCTAGTATGCAATGTATAAATATTGTTTGTGAGATCCATTACAAATACCAGCATAAATTCCCACAAATTGCATTTACTGATGTCTAGCAATATTGTGACAACTTCAGGATGAAGGACAATGTAACATTTGTCACAACACTGTTTGTCATTTTATTTGGTCTCCCTCATATATAGAGTGCGTAAAAATGATAGAAATCAACGTTTCAGAAGGAATTACTGCAGTATATTTTCTTTTAATCTCTGCTGTAGATCAGAGCCTGTTCTCTTGGTTTGGATTGTAAAACACAAGATGAAACCCTTAATCTTTGCATTGATAAAGAAGGGAATTCAGATTGCAAATGGACTGATGTGAACAAGATCATTTGGCAGACCTGCTTTTATTGTTGGCTTATTGCATCATTTTTCATGGTGTCTGTGTGTGGGTTGTTCAGCCATGATGAATGTAATGCTGTATGAAAACATACTTTCACAGAAATTGATGCTCTTTCCTAGAGAGGAGAAGGTGGCTTGTCATTGTTATTCTTATTAGGGACTCTTCCAAAAGCAAGGAAACAATCACATAAACATCTGATTAAAAATCTTAAATGCCTCAAAAAGATTAATTGAGAGGCCCAACTTAATGCAAGCTTGACAGAAATGTGAATTGAGAGTGCATAGCAGCATAGGGAATGCATGTGAGCATCCTTCTGTAAGGTCTGTGGTTGACAAGGTCAGGATATTTTCACATTTTATTCTATGACATAAAATCAGTAATACCCCTTGTGTTTTTTTTACATCTTCTACTTGTCTTGAAAAACGTGGATGCAAACAAATGGCTAAATGGACTATAGAGGTTGCCAGGACATTAAGCGTCACCACGCCGTACAAGTAAACTCATCTACTCACTAGTCTGGGTTTTACTCATTGTGTTTATAATCATTGTGATGTGCCTCATTGTGTTTATAATCACGCTCTTGCAATCTATTCTAACTTAAGCTTTCAGGGAAAATGTTTTTTAAATAAAAAGTGAAAGAGTTGCCAGAAGCTTAATGGTGGTAACGTTGCTGTCATGCGACCACGGTCTAGTTTGTTTTTTTAGTTTTGGCAATGGAAAAAAATTGTGTTAATTTCTGAAGATTTTCATAATGAACAAAACATCTAAGAATCGTGACCTGTTGTTGGCCAAATAGTTTATTTTCTGCAATAATCCAAAAGCCAGTGGAAAAATCATATTTGTTTTATTGTCGAGAGAACCAGGGTGATGCTAACTTCTGGGTTGGCCAACAAAAATACATCATCACTGCAGCACCCTTTTGGCACATAATTTCTATCATGAGAATCATGTAGATTATAAAACAGTAGTAGGCTAAGAATTGATCCTTGGGGAACACCACAATTTATAGATTGATTTGAGGATTTGTTTCTATGAAAATAAGCAAACTTCTTTCTGATTCAGATCAAATGAACATGAATGTCTGAGAGCAGATGAGAAGACATTACAGGCCCATAAATCAACAAAAAAGGAAATGCTACTGGTACTGTCATAACTATTCAAAGGACAAAATGCAGACTCGTATAGCTACTTGAAAGTACACATAACTGTAGCCAAGGGGCAATGTCTGTAGTATTTATTAGGATTTAGACATGAGTTTCTTGAGGATTGGGGTGAAGTAGTAGTTGTGTAAGAACAGTGCTGGAGGTGTTAGATCATGAATGAGGTGACGCCAAGAATGTTAGATCAGGAATGAAGAGACAGGGAGTCCAGGTTTGAGATGAGTCTTTTATTAATGCCGCTTACTAGTCAAGCGTCAGTTGAGATTTCTGACAAGAACACAGAAATCACAACTACATCTCCCTCTCTGCCTGCCCAAACATTTGCATACTTCCCAGTTCCCAGGTGTGCCACATGTACTTGTTTATCAGTTCTTAACAGAAACATACAGGATGTAGTTCATCCTTGCATATAAAACTATGATTATGTTACACAGTATTAGAAGAACAAAGACTGAAAATATTAAAAGCATATACAGTATGTTCTCACAGAGGCAAAGATATCTGTTAATCATGAGGGATGTTAGTAGCCTATACTACAAATTCTGGGAAATGTTCAGCAATTTATTCCATTTTAATTCTGCTTTAAATTCCAGTTCGATTTACAGTTTTGTTCGATAACTCAGGAATTGAATTGCAATACATTAGTTTATTTCTGGATGGCACACAAGGATGTCCCTGAAGGACACAAGACAAGCTTCTTGTAAAACTGCTCATAGTGTTTATGGCCTGAAACGCTTGAAACGCTCTGCAGCGTTTCAAGGAAGGGATTGAGACGGTATTGAGAGAGTAGTCTTAAAGGAGGAGTGGTAATTTGCAGAGACAACTATTAGGTTGATTTCTTTGAAATGTGTAAACAACACTGCCAAAAAAAATTCAGAATATTAAGAAAATTGGAGACTTGGAAGTTACTCAGAAGAAAGAATGTTTCATTTGCATGCAAGAATGAAAAGTTGAGGTTTATGATAGAGATTATTATCATGTAATCTGAGAATGTGACAGGGATGAAAAACAAGGCCGAGGTTAATTAAATATTTTTTTTCCTTGGGTCAAGTACATAACATAATGGCATGCTCTAGTTGACCTAGTGCTGTTGGAATGTGTCCCTTAGAGCATTTCCTTCACTTTATTGCCAATAGCTTTTAAAATATAACCTGTTTCTTATCAGTCAAGTCATCTGAGAATTAGTGTGTGAATGTTTATGAAACAGGAAACAAACCCCACTGAGTGTTACATTCTGATGAAGCCATAGAAGCCTCACCTTGAAGCTTACTGGAAGGAAAAGACTGTTGTTTTGGATGCTATACAATAGTATGCTTCAGTATTTAAGAATACTTGCTATTTAAGAATACTGTATATGAATATTGTGAATAGTTTTACGGTATCAATGGGGTAAAAATGGTTTTTGTTTTTTAAAGCCATAAAGCCAAAAATCACATTGTCCTTGGAGTGAGAACTAATGTGTCAGAAAAGCTATTATCTTACATAAAATTAATAAAGCATAAGAAGTATCCACTTTAAAACACATCAAAAGTTTGTCTTTAATTTTTGAGAAATATGATTTTGATAATAACTACAAATCAACGTTTGGTGCCAAAGCTAGACTGAGGAGGTCTATAATGAAGAAAGCTGTTAGCATTCCCATTCATCTCAATGGCAGTTATGTTTTCTTCTCCTGCTGTTTGTAAGATGTGTGTGACGTAAAACTTATGTGATCTTGCCCACAATTCTGGATACACTTGTTTATGAGCCATGACACCCAAGTCATAAAAGTGAGTAAGACTATTCAATGAACAGGAAAATATGTCATAGCAATGCTGATTGTTTGGTGGCACCATGATCATACAAAGTACCAAGCCCTTCACTTGCAACTGTCTTGAGATGCAATCAGGCTTAAGGCGAAAAAAAATTCAGAATACACTTTAAATACAGGTGCATCTCAATAAATTAGAATGTCGTGGAAAAGTTCATTTATTTAAGTAATTCAACTCAAATTGTGAAGCTTGTGTATTACATACATTCAATCAACACAGACTGAAGTAGTTTAAGTTCTTTGGTTCTTTTAATTGTGATTATTTGGCTCACCTTTCACAAAAACCCACCAATTCACTATCTCAACAATTAGAATACTTCATAAGACCAATAAAAACATTTTTTGTGAATTGTTGGCCTTGTGGAAAGTATGTTCATTTACTGTACATGTACTCATACTTAGTAGGGGCTCGTTTTGCTTTAATTACTGCATCATTGCTGGCGTGGACCATGGGAGACAATCAGCCCGTGCACGCTATGGAACCCCGGTTTCTTTGAGAGCGGGCCTCATCTCCGCGCCTTGTTTGGTCTGGTGTCTCTACATCTTCTCTTGTCATCAATACCCCCCATATATTCTCTATGGGGGTTTCAGGTCAGCGAGTTGCAGGCCAATCAACACAGTAACACCATTGGTTATATGACCAGCTTTTTGGCAGTGTTTGCAGGTGGCAAGTCCTGCTGGAATGAATCAGCATCGCCATAACATTGTAAGCAGAAGGAGCATGAAGTGCTCTAAAATGTTCCTGCAGTGGCTGCGTTTGCCTGTGTCCTTAGAAGCACATCTCATTTTTTGGGGTTTCAACGCTTCTCATTATTTGCAAAGCAAACAGACTTGAGGTAAATAGTATAATATCCGCCCCGGATCCTTGTGGTCATGTGGCACGCCCCGCCTAGTGAGACAACCCTCCAACGTAAGTTAAAGGGGTTAATGATGTTGCTAAAAAGAACATTATTGGGTGTAATGAAATGTGTTTATGTGGTATAAGGTTAAAAAAAACACATTGTTTTCCACACACTGTACATTATTGTTCTCCTCTACTTAAAAAAACACCAGTGCCCCCTCCTTTCTTTGAACGCTTCGATTTTTGTAGCAAAGCTCATCGGTTCGAAAGCGAGGGGTGCTCTGAATTGACCAGCTATCCATCTTGCTTGTGATTGCCGAATAACCTCCAACGTTGTGAAGAGAAAATTAATGTGCCCCCTTACCATATTGTGATGCCTTGTCTGGCCGGAGCAACGAGACAAAAATATTAAAACCTATTACAAGCGAGGCATTTGTTGCATCCATTGGGGGACATAATTACTGATTATAATGACTTATACTGGCTTTTTACGTGTTGCGTTGCATCGCGCCGCGTAAACTTAAAACTATGTCTGCATTTGTGATCGTAGAAATTATAAACAACAAGCGCTACTCTACACTGCTCAAAACTCGTTTGAATCATCAGTGGCAAATCCTTTAATGAAAACATATTTACGTCTTGGTTATCCAAACAGCCGCATTGTAGTCTACTCTACACAGTATCAGACACAGTCCTTCCCCCTAAAATGCCGCACCCACATCGAATATTTGCGGTTGAACTGGTCTGGGTAACAGTGTTGTAAAATACAACTTAACGCAATGGTATTCTAGGCTTAGTGTCCTCTGTTGGAAGACCAGACAACCGTAGTGCGCTTTCCTGCATCACCGACGAGTGCTAGAGTGAGTGGAGGCCAGTTGGGCTTGGAAGGCGCTGCCCAGTGGAGTCTGACGACAGGAGCTTCCGAGCGGTTGCCCCAAACCACATGCTGGACGACCTCGGGTGGGGCTTACGACTCCGGCATTCGTACACAGGTGAAAGCCATCCAGCGTATCCCAACGCGCGAGTTGATGTTTTCCTCAGCTCCCAGCCACAGATCAGCTCCATCATGACTAACGTGATATCAGGCACTCTTTATGGAACAGCCAACCAAAGTCAGTTTCGTCTTTTGCACCCAACGACGATCACATCAAGCGCCTTCACGACAAGGCGGCGCGCACCCAACACTACTTGACAAGCATAATAAAAGTTGATCGCCTACGTTCTTTTGCGTGAAACATTTGGGCGTCGTATAGCGAAATCTTCCACAAAGTGAGGTGGTAATGTGGGGGTGTTAAAACGCATGTAAGTAGGTAGACGTGGCTTGACTCTTAACCTATATAAAGAATATCTCTCTTGGATTGAGGACTTTTAGTCTTCGCACTTTACAGATCTTCTTTATGCACCAAGAGCTTGTAACACTCCAAAGAGAAAGGAAAAATTGAAATCGCATCATATGACCCCTTTAAGACAGGTTGTTAATGGGTGCTCTCTTAAATCTGCCAGCATTTTGACATGTTTTTAGCCTTTAACCTATAGGAGTGATTGATTGATTTTATTTTAATTTGATTAAGGTTTACTGCCAGAATCTATTGAATTCACACATATCAAGGTTTTAAACTTTAACCAGACATGGCCCAAATTGTGTTAAGCTTAAATAAAAGCACATACAATGTTTAGTTTCACCGCCTTAGAATCCTTTTCCCAAGGTTAAGGCACTTCTTTCACTGATAGCACAGAAAAATACATTTTCTAGACATTTTTAGCTTTCCAAATTCTGTACCTTATTTGTAAAAAAAAAGTGCAGTTGTGCTGTGTCTAGCGTGAAACTCACATTACATTAAGGTAGATGTTTAACGTATAGGTCAGAGTTTCCATTACTCATCCAATAATAACAATCGTAATGTGTCACGTACAGACAGAAGGTGGGGGTGGGCCACGCCCCAAAGGCTTACGTGCGTTAATGACGTCACGCGGCGATAAATATGTATTGATAAGCCACGCCCACACGGCGTTGCTCATTGGCTGTGAGCTCGTGTGGAAGGCGCGGTCCTGTAATCTAGGAGTGGGCGTAGTTTGTCATTCGACGGTTTGGGAGGGTACGGGAAATCCAGTGAGATTACTCAAGTGAAGCCGGAGACACAGCACACATCGCCGGCCTGCCATGACGCAAAACTCCGCTAGCAAGCTTCTGAATGGAGACACCGTGCACCGGACGAAACAAGACAAGAAAGCGGGCGGAAATGGGTTCGTGAAGAACCACTGCTTGTTCCAGCAGAAGCGATACCGCCGCCCGGCGGAGAAGGTGAGGCCGCCTCCTGCGCTACATACACCCAGAAACACGCTCCAGGGTACACACAGGGGCCGCTTAGGCTGCTACTATGAGTTAAATTAGAATAGAAATAATTCTGTTTCGTATTGGTGTTTTATTGCGTTTCCGAGTGTGATTTCGGAAAGGACCGTTCATCTGGTTTAAGTGGGTGTGTAGGGAGGGAGTGCTTGGGTGTGTACTTCTGTGAAGTTTTCATGTGTGCAAACATTTAACCGTTATATTCCACATATTGAAATGTACGAAATGCTATTTAATGGCTTTCAGTTCATTAAAAAAAAAAAAAAAATCCTTTTAGACCTTATTTATTAAAAATGTCCTTGTCTTTTGACACAGTTAACCCTTTTAGTTGACATGTTTATTTGTTTGTTTCTTTTACTCGGCGGCAATTAAATTACGATCGTAAAAATAATAAGAATGCTATGATGATATTACAATTTTAGTTCATCAAATCACGATTGACCGAATGATGCTAACTGAAGATGCAACATTAAACACCACTGCTGGAGAACATTTGTCTAATTTTGACACAAGCATTATAGTTATTGAAATGTAGCCCTTTGTCTCATCATGGTCTCCTCATTACAGTGCCTGAAGCCCCTTCAGTTGTGACTAAATGTACTATATAGCAAATTCACTATAACCTAAAGTGCCCTGTTGCTTTTGCTTAACAGCTACGATACTAAATCCTATAATAGGGATGTAACGATTCACCGCGAGCCGGTTGAAAATCGATACAAATATGTTTATACGTTATTTCCTTTTCATCTGGCCTCTGTATAATTCATAGCTGCTTTGTTTACAGCGGTAACCAAGGAAACGCTGTATATGGCTGCTGTTCCATAAGCGCCACCTGCTGTCAGAGAGTGAACCTGCGGCTCATTCAAGAGCTTCTGCTCTTTGTTTCGTGCAGATGTTTTATGTAGTATAGTTTCACAAAACTAAAGTCAGAGCATTCTGTTTTTGTTTTAAAATTTCATGCAATCTAAAATGATGCAATCTAATTTATATTAAAAGCTGTACATGCTGCATGTATGCAGCATCTTTGTTTGGATTGGGATTCAAATGCAGTGGTTGCCTCTTATTTTAAATGGAAAGAGCACAGACAAAGCCGTGTTTTGTTTATATGAAGAGATTTTTTTTTTTTGTCTTAAGCAAATTTATTAAGTGTCATCCTTCTGCTAGAAGAAACTGTACCTGACCTGCCAACTGAAGCCGTGCTTGATCTTTATCGGTGTTGTGCACTCCTTCTAAATGTGAACTGCTGTTCCTCCAATTGACACTGGTGGCAAGAATTATGAAATTTCTATGGTATCAAAAAATTTTGATATCATAAAGACCTTATTTACAGCAAAAATAACAATATTGTGATATATATCATTATAATATATATATATAGTACATATAATGTTTATTTTAGAGGTCGAACCGATAGTGGATTTTACCGATAGCTAGGTTGGACCACACTGGCCGATACCGATAAATCAACCGATAGTTTTTAAAATGGTAAAAGAAAACTAAAACAGCGCTTTACTATTTTAAAAAAAGCAGTAGCAGTACTGAACCATACTTTGTAAATTAATAAACATATTAACATTAATTATTCTATTGATCATTAATGTTATTTCATAGTTTACTGATGTTAAAAAAAAAAAGAAACGTTAAAATGTAAAAATATAGCCCTATTCGGTTAATAGTACATGTTGAATGAACACACTCAGAGCACCATACTTTTAAACAGCTTTCATTATATACAAAGGACTCTTACTGTAAAGTATGTACTAAAAAGCAGTATTTAATTTCCCAAACAGTCATAGCCTTAAGATGGCCATCCTTACAGATCTACACAAGGCCATAGCATTAACCATTACCGACTATGTGTATTGATATTGTCTGTTGTCCCCTCACACTTTATTTTGCTTCTATTTTAGAACACTGCTGATTATCTAATCCAAAAAGCAATGCAAGTCCACACTGACAAAGCGCAGCGATGTTTTCTCAAGTGGTAATTCCAAACCAGACGCGTCGCGTTCAACTCGGGCAGTGGTCTAAAACAGTTTATTTAATAAACAAACGGACACGAGTTTACTTCAAGAATGAACAATTTGGCATGAATGAGTTTGAAGTTCGGTGTTTAAAAAAACAGGGGAAAGAGAAAGTGCGATCTGTATTACATCTCTCTATATGAAGCATAAAGACTGTATTAGAACCACAGAAAGAACACAATACATTATTTATAGCCTAGGGTGAAGTCATTAAGTACATTAATGATTTGGGACAAATATAATGTAATCTAATGGAAAACTATGTGAATGGCGCTCTTTGGCACGGCAGGATTTTCTGTCGGCTTTATTTAAATCCGCGTCTGAAGTTTCCCAATCTGTTCAGCGTTCAGTATCACGTGTCTAAACAAATAGCACATGCTGTCTGTGATTTCAACCACTAGAAGCCGCTCTCGCACTGTGTAATGACACCAGACCCTTCTCAGCCGCTCCAGCAACAGACGCAACCCAGAAAAACTATCAGCATGGATTTTTGCCGATAACCCATAGTTCCAGCAATCAACTATCGGTGCCGATTAATCGGCAACAAACCTCTATATAGTATATATAATATATATATATATATCTATAATACATATAATCTCTATAGTATAGCTAGTAGTCTATATATATGGCTGAGCGCGACTAAATCACATGCCATTTTAACAGCGCATCTTATCAGTAAAGCCAATCGGCGCATGTTTTGTGCAGCTTGTCGGTGAACAACAGCTCTGTGTAGTTAATGCTACTCCATGTGAAAGCACGCACGTGATGAAGATTTACCGCTGATTACAGAACCGGCTATCTGACAAGATGCGCATTAAATATCGAATGCGATTTATCGTGCAGTAAACCCTAATATATATATCTTCAATACTACATCGTCTCATAATATATATATATATATAATATATAATATATACATAATAATAATAATATATATTAGTAGCTATTGTTACCCGACAGGTGAAATAAAATGACAAAGATTTTGGTCATATCGCCCACCCCTACTTTAGATCTTCCAATATTTTCACATTCAAATGTAAATAATTACTGATCTGTTAAACATTAATTAATGTTTGTTCATGACTTAATGAAAGTTGAGGTTATTATATAATGCCCACTTTCAATGCTCAACAATGAAAAGCATCAGCAGCCCATTGCATTGAGATGAATGGTTATGGGATCAAATAAATTGCTTGTGCTACTTGCATTTATTCGTCTTCTGTTTGTATGACACAACAGCATGGAAAATACTGCAGTGTTCTGTCATGTAACTGGAGATCAGCGCTTTGTTTTTTGCAACCTGAGGATGTTTGCCCAGAGCACTTCTGCGCTCCATGGGAGCAACAACTTTTCCAAGTACATGGGCGTTGTCAAGCTAGTTTTTCTTGTTCCTTATCATCAAAAGGGACCTATGGGTCAGTTGTGCAGTAATTTTATATAGTTTTTTTTTTTAAAGGTTACATTAAATGTAAAATGCTAAATGTGCAAGCACATATGTAAAGCAGGTCTTGGCAGTAATGTGGATTATTAATAATATACAGTATTAAATATTTTAATTTCAGTAAAAAAAAATTAAAAAGTTAAGATTTTTTTTGTGCTAATCAGGTCAAACAATCTGTTTCAGTTAATCGATTCAAAAATTGATTTTGAACAGTTTGTTTGCTCAAAAATGGGATTTGTTATTTGCTAAAATGTATTTCTATCTAAATATTGCTGTTAATTACCATGTATTGTTATTAGTGTTTGTTTATTTTATTTATTATTATTATTATTTTTATGGTTCACGTTTTTAAAATTTGGCCAATATCAGATTAGTTGTACTATTCCGCAAATATTAACCTTTTTCTATTCCCAAATCAGAATAGAACAGATCTGTCACAGAAAAGTCACTGTTAAGGAAAGAAATAAATAAATACATAAAGATTTTGGGCCACTTTTGCCTGTTTTCTGAATGTAGCCTTTGTCTGGGGGGAAATGACTCTTAAGCCATTTCAGAAAAAGTAGTCCTATATTAATATAGGGATATATAATGAATAGCATCAAAATATTTAATCCAGACCTACTGTAAATAGTTTCAGTAGTTTGAGTTAACATTTCCAGTCCTTCTTAAAAGAAGGTTTGTCTGCCTTGTTTCAGGAAGGAACTATGACTGACTGACTGACTTCGAAACTGAACAAATATAAGATTTTCCTGTATTTAGCAATGGAGGTTTTCCCGCAAAGTCTTTCACACTTAGTGCTGCCACAAACTGTGTTAACCCTGACTTAACTGAGCTTTACGCAAGAAGGGATCAAGCCATTCCTTACCGGAAGGGCAGATTATAGAGTGGATGCAGCTGAGAGAAGCATGAGTTTGATCACATGCTGCTGTTAAGCAGTGTGAGTGTAAAGGCAAACTCTGGTTCATTTGCTTGACTGGAGTAGTAAATGGAGTTCTGCTCTTATGATCATCTCTGGTGTCATGTTTAAAGCTGTGAGCAGTTTCAGTCCCAACTACAGTATTACATTTTCCATAGAGAATGTGAGTATGAGTGTATTGTTATGCAATTACTAAAATGTTCAGAGTGTTGTTATATAGTTGCTTATTATTGGTCCAACTTAAAAGAGCCCATCCCTAAATTTCAGCATTATTCTGGTCTCTATGTATATTCTTTCAGTGCTCCACCTGTACTGAAATGATTTATCTTTAATCAAGTGTGGACAAAAATCTACTGTACTGTTATCTGTTTTTTATAAGACTAGATATTCATTTTTCAATGTAGATTCTCTTCATATGAATTCCCCCACCCCCACCCCCCCACAGAACCATCATGCTTCATGCACTTCGCTTTATAGCACAGCCCATTTTTGGCAGATCGGTTGAGAGACTCGCGCTGCTGTTGCCGTCGTCACCTACATGGGCACGGCATCCTTGACCATTATTGTGCTATCGCGAGATTTCCTGAGGGACTGGAATTTTGAGAGTGCATCTGGCCAGAGAGAGAGAGAACAAAGGTACGGTTATAACACATTTGTGGTGCTTGTCTGACTTTTATTTATTTAATGCTGCCCTGAGTAATGTATTTCACATAGCAGATGTTTACGTATAATCTTCAAGACAAAATAAAAACTGTATTTACAGCTAGAGACCTTGGTTTACAGTTTAAATAAGAGTTCGTAGAACTGTGCGCATTGCCACCTAGATTGTCAAATGGTTTTTACTGCCTCGGTTGTGATGGTTGTTTATGAGTCCCTTGTTTGTCCTGAACAGCTAAACTGACTGCTGATCTTTAGTTTTAATGCAGCTTCACAGTAATAAACAGATATGAGACCAATTCAAATTCTGCTGCAAACCAGCTCTAAAAAGACAACAGTGTTATTATTCAGCTCCAGTCAGTTCAGTGTTGGTTCAGTTCAGTTCAGTAACTGTGTAAAAGGGCTGCACACGATATAATCTGATAATGCGATTGTCATGCGCATTTTGTTAGTAATGCCGGTTCTGTAATCAGCATGAAATCATCATCACGTGCTTTTCAGATGGAGCAGCATTTACTACAAAGAGACGTAGTTCACTGACAAGCTACACAAAACAAATCGCAGACGATTTTATTGCGCGATTCTGAAATCGAAGAAATCGTAGCATTCGCAGATACTGGACACGCTGTGTGCATGGCTTCTCAGTGAACTACGGCTCTGTGAAGTAAATGCTGCTCCATCTGAAAGCATGGTAAAATACCACATTAATAACATATTTTTACCCCAAACTCACTTCATAACGTCAGTCGAGTGTTTGAAAATAAATCCTTCTGTGAGATGATGTAGCTTCTTACACAGAATAAGGCACACAAACATATTTCATAGTATTCCAAGCAGTGATAAAGGCATTGCATTATAAATACGTTATTTTAATGAAAATTATAATAATAATAACTCAGATAAACCATATATTGCCATAGTCGTGTGTTTTTTTTAGTCACGTTGAATCAATGAAAGCAGGTGAATCTTCTGTTTATTCAGCTGCAGCGATAGGCCTTTTCTGGGTTTCTTCTGCGAGGCGTAATTGGAGTTTCAGCGTGAGAGCGCTCTCTGGCCTTTGGATGGAGATTTACTCCTGATCACAGAACCCCGTTGCCGTCTTTCCAAAAAAGATCGCGATCTCTGTTCCATTTCGATTTATCGTGCAGCCCAAGTAAAGTCCATCAATAATGAAATTAATTCAATTCAGCTATTAGCAAGTCTACAGAAGATAACCGTGTTGTTATTTACCTTGAGTCAGTTTAGTGTTGATTCAGTTCATTTTTATACATGAGTGTGAAGTCAAGTTTAGCTTATCATAGCTATATATTAGCTACCGTGCTCATCCAGGGGTTCAGTTCTACACTCTGCAAAATTGAGCAAACATGTTGTGATGCGCCTGGAATCATAATCACCCACAGATCATAGTTGTGATTGATATTACAAAATATAAGTTTAATGTAGGCTCTGTCCCAGGCTTTTGTTCTCTGTACCTGGACTTTGAGAACTTCTACACCGTAATCTGTAAATGAGATCAGAGACAACTGGACGCCCATAACGCAGTCGGTCCCTAGGATGCCCAGAATGGAAATGTGGGAGCGGGTCACACCTACTACACTGGACCTTTGATGTTGTGTTAGGAGAAACCCAATCCCAATTCTAAAATCCCCTTAGCCTCTTCCCCTTTCTGTCTCATTCTTTTTTGGGTTGGAGGGGTAGGGAAGAGGCCAAAACCAGACCCTTCAAACAAAAGAGTTTCGGGACCACACTCATCCAAACGAAGGGGTAGGCATTATCTCCGCGTATAACACCGGCTTCCTGGGCAACATGGCTGCCCGAGTGAACAAAAATACACATAAATGTAAGCAATTTTGGCATTAATAAAGATTTTAGCGAAAAGTAATAATTAGTTTTTTGTTACATTCAATTGTGAGTTCATATTTATGATCATGTTACTCAAAGAAATGTTTGCAAAAATCGCTAATATTTGCTAACTAATGTCATATCATTACAGACTGCACGATAGTTCCACAACATATTTTCATGTCTGATCATGGCGATAACCACCGTAGACATTGAGGGGGCTAGTCCCCCCAATAATTATAAAATCGCTAAACCCTTTTCTGAAATACTGCCAATTCATTTGAGAGAGAGAGATGAAAGATGCGTGTATACGCGTTTCTCTTTTTAGAGTGAGTTTACTTTAAAAAAAAACAGCGATCTTATCCTCTTGTTGCTGGAAATATCATGATAGATATTAGTATTGACTACTGTTATTAATCAAAGTCGCGGGGCAGTGTTGCCAAGTTTTCTTTCAACCTGATATGTGAGCTGCGAATCTCCTATTTAATGTGTGTGTGTGTGTGTGCAGCGCATTAATATAGAATGGTAATTAGAGGCTTTAATGCACACCAGTATAGGTTTGTGTATTGTAGGAGCTAGACGACGTGTGGTGACGTGTGACGGCATAGTAGTGGTGTCCCAATTCTTAGGGGAATATTTTCACCCCTACCCCTTGACACTCTGTTTCAAGGGACAAGGGGAGGGGGTATAAAATAGAATTGGGATTGGGCCTTACACTGCGCCAACACACCAGGATGTTGGATCCAGCTTACCAGATCCCCTCAGAAGATATCTGTTTTGGACTGATATCAAAACTAATCCGCGGGGTTTTGTTGAGACCCTAAACCCGGTTAACCGAGAAGCCTGATCTCAAAACTAGTCAGCAACACTATTCATCAGCACGAGACAGGACCGATGTAATTACAGGACGGTATTTTCAAATATAAGTACCATGTAAAAACATGTATATACACAATAAGTGCATTGTATCAAATATTAATTTAAATGTAAGTACATAGTATTTAAAGGTGGGGTAAGCGATTTTTCAAAAACGCTTTAGAAAACTGATTCGGACCGAATAGCAAAACAAACTTGTAGCCAATCAGCAGTAAGGGGCGTGTCTACTCATGATGTTGAGGAGAGAGCGTTCAGTGCACAGGAGCCGAGCGACAGAAAGATAGAGATGGACGGATAACAGCCAAAGAGGGAAAAGTTCCTGCGGACACCAAAAGAAGGTTCAGGCACGGAAGTGGACCTGGTAAATATCGGATTAGCTTTCCAGCGCTGGAGAGAACTCAAGGAGCGGAAGGCCTGCCATCGGACGCCAAGGTTGCTTTGTTTCTTCTCGATAGGTGAGTAACACTGTGTGTGCGCCGCAACAGCTAAAGTCTGTCTAGTACACTGGACGTGACAAAGCGACCTTTGAAAATCATTTGAAATTTGTGTCAATACGTCATGAATAGAACGCAGCAGCAGTTTTCTGTTGGGGATTTGTGTCGTGCCACGCCACATCCAGTGTAGACCATAGATATGTATATATATCTATGGTGTAGACAGCATCACTGATTATAATGAGTTCCATAGTATTTTGTCGCGCACAGGTGTGTCCGGTGTAGACACGGTGTAACATTGGTTTTGCTTTGTTTCACAGAACTAATCTGGGTTGCGCATGTATAAATGGGGCGGAACTATCAAAATAGGGGCGAGACCCTTTAGGGGTAGGGGCGTGTTTGTTTTGGTGATTTCAAATGTCAACATTGGCTACCAGAAATCGCAACCCCCCACCTTTAAGGACAAATCTGAAAATTAAATAAAATTATTCAAATGAGTATATAAATTACCTGTCAGAAGTTTGGATTTTTTAATTGTAATGATATGTTAATTATCATTTTAATTATAATACAGCTGCTGAAAACAGAAAGTGATTTTAGATTGTAATAATTTTTAACTATATTGCTGTTTTTACTCTATTTTTTCTCAAAATAAATGCAGACATTTCTTTCAAAAACCTTTATTTATTATTTCTTGTTTTGTTTTTGTTTTTTTCATTGTTCTTTCTTCCAGACACACAGGAAAGGTTCTGAAAGATGTTATTAATATGGGCTCGTATAACTACCTCGGCTTTGCTGAGAATACCGGCACGTGCGCTGATGCTGCTTCTGAGTGCACTGTGAAATATGGCGTGGGGGTGTGCAGCTCCAGGCAAGAGACAGGTAATAACTACTCACTCTCTCAGGCTTTACAGCCACTACTTCTCTGGTATAATATGGGCCAAATAATGATATTACACTTTTTGGGTAGGTTTTAATGGATTTTAAAGGACCATATATTTATATAAGTCCTCTTATAAAATTAATCAAGATTTAACCTTGTCATGCTAATTTTCCACCCTCTCACTGACACGTAGAATATTTATTCATATATTCAGTTCTTATTGAGTCATTCATCCCACCAGGTGATGATTTGCTTTTATGGTAGAAAAGAAATGTGCGGCACTATGCAAAACTTATTTCTTATCTAATTTGTATCATTGTGTCCCTGGTGTGTGATGTTTACATAATGGCAACATAAAAAGGAGGAAACGGTTCTGTTATTATACAAATCTGTTTTTGCATCATTAATATATTTGCTCTCTTGCAGGAAATCTTGATAAGCATGAAGAGCTGGAGAAGCTGGTGGCCAGGTTTTTAGGGGTGGAGTCATCCATGGTCTTTGGAATGGGCTTTGCTACAAATTCCATGAATATTCCTGCGCTCATGGGAAAAGTAAGTTGTTTTAAACACAAACATCAAGTCAAATGGAATGCTAAGAATTTCCTTTTTAAATCAAAGCCAAGTAAAGTGGCAAAGATAATTGTGGATCGGGAGTTCTGTTTTTGTTCTTTTATTGAAATACTCCCAATGATCATATCTGTTCCTTCACAGATTTCTTTGGCTCACACAGGAAATTTGTCATAACTCAGTCACGTAACATGTTATTGAAAGCCATTATGCTTTAGAATATATGCACACATTCCTGGTTTCATTCACAACAGATTTGATTACTTTTGAGGAATTCCAACTTGTCCCCCATATACAAAATTAAATATTGTTTCCCTACCTGGAAACCCTGATAAAATCAGGGTAAAAGATGCTTTAATGGTCTTCAAAGTAGAGGTCATTTGCCGATTAATCTGCAACGATAGTTGATTGCCGGAAATATCGTCTATTTGCAAAAATCCATGCCACTAGTTTTTCTGGGTTGCGTCCATTGCTGGAGCGGCTGAGAAGCTCCGCTGTCATTATACAGTACGAGAGCGGCCTCTAGAGGCAGAATCACTGACACCACATGCTGTTTGTTTTGACACATGACACTGCTCACTGCACAGAGCGGAGACTTCAAATGTGGATTTAAAACAGACAACAAAACGGTGTGTATACAGTATACTATAGTGCATGTTTTCATATCATTACTACGTAATTACTTTGCTGACTAGATGTTGAATTAGTGGAGAAAGATCAGCAGTTTGCTTTCAAGGCTGAGAAGACACGAACATTAGTATTACCTCAAGCAGCTAAAACAATGTGACCAAAACACACGCAAGTCCGTTAATCCCCTGAAGCGCCAGGGAAGATGAGCCACTGTGACGAAGCCGCCGCCCCTCACGCCCCAGACCAGAGAGGGGAGTGCGTTCGGCCGCCGGACTCCGCCCCATACCTGGACCCCTCCTTTCTGAATACTGCCCTTCCTTCACAATTCCCCAGCACAACGAGGACACCAGATCCCCTATTTATTTTGGACACTATTTCCCCTTTTAACACTCTATTCCCGTTTTGGACATTTTACGTTTTATTTTCTTTTAAATAAAAGCCTTTTCGAGGCCCGACGCCACACCCACTGTATCTGTCGTTTGCTCCTCCCGCCACAACGTGAACCCAATGGTTAATTCACGGTTGTCACCATCTATTTGCATTAGTTTATATCCAGCTGGTCACATTAATGCATTTGTTAGCCAGCGAAGTTGCAGATTTAAAGGGGCCATGATTTTTTAAAAATGTTGTACTGTTCTCTGAGGTTCACTTATGTTATAAACATTTTTACATCAAAAAACAATATTGAGGCAGGAATAGGCTATTTTCTGTCCTGTTTTGACCCCCTCTCATCAGAACGCTCTGTTTAAATAGGTGTGGTGAATTGTAGACTCGGAAGTAAACTGCAAAGCTAGGAGTGTTTGACAGCTTATATTCTTCATAGATGGATGCTGCTGTGAATTAGGTCAAAACCGCATAAATACTCAGTTCATATCAAACGATCTGTAATAACAGACAAAGCAATAGTGATCACGTAATAAAAACTCTCACTCGGTTACTCACACTAGTGTGGTCAAATCCAATATAGTCGGCACAGAATCGTCTTTTAATTTCAGTCTTTCAGAAAATCCAGTGTCGAATTGTGGCGTGTTTGTAAACGAATCTGCGGTGAAATGAAGTGAACAAATGACCAAGTTCTTACTGACGTGGTCTGGAACTTCATTAAAAATAAAGCTAATCCATTCTTTCCTAATGTTGGGATCAGAAGGAAGGCAGTGCAAATACTTTGTTTTTCCACAATTTGGCACTGCACAGTGTCTTGTTGTCTTCGGAGCATCTTTATCGTTTGGTTTTTGTGTAGACCTGCATTCATCTCTCTCTCAGGTGTTGATGATCTTCTGCGGAGCAGTGTTAATTTTGACAGGCATTTTTGATTTAGTCTTAGTCTTTATCTTGAGACGAAAATGCTTAATAATCTTAGTCACATCTTAGTAATTTGAGTCTTTCATAGCTTAGGTCGACGAAAAGTCATTGCACTCAGGGCCGCCTGTGGGGGGGGTGGGGGGGGGGATGAAACTGGTGGGGAGCACCGTGGCAGGACGGACGAAGACGCGGCATAAATTTCGTCATAGTTTTTATCATCAGATATTAGTTTTAGCTCGTCAAAGTCTCATCTTAGTCACAGAAAAAACGTTTGTTAACGAATATTTTTCGTTGTTGACTAAATTACCACTGGTGTGGAGGCGGAGTTTAGCCAGACTATTATGTCATAGAGTGGCACATTCCACAAGCTGTCGTTTTGGCAGATTGGCTTCAATGTAAGCTGTTTTTAGACTAATGAGAAAGTTTTGAGTTCTGAAACTTACAGGATGTTTTAATAGTACGATGACCTCTTATCTGTCAAAATATTTCTCAGTTCATGACCCCTTTATAGCTGTAACAGAAGAAAGCAAACTGATTTGTTTTTACATTTGAAATGTTGCTTTGTATCATTTCAACTCTTTAGCCAACAGGTTTATTATTATTTTATATGCATTCTTGCTTTTCATTAAATTAACCTACGTGTGTATTTCTCTTAGGGCTGTCTGATCTTAAGTGATGAGCTCAATCATGCATCTCTGGTTCTGGGTGCCCGTCTCTCTGGCGCTACCATCCGTGTATTTAAACACAACAGTAAGTTCTTGCTATTTTTTTTGCCCACAGTGAAAAGAAAAATGCTTTGCAAAACAGTCACAACCAGTTAGATAATATTTGATGTTTAATATATAGGATTGTGGACAAATATGAGTTCACAGTGGGTGGCTCAGACATAGAAACTCCCTCATTACTGAACGCTTTTGTTTGCAGAATAAATTAATTATGTGTGATCAGTGTATCTGAATTGGCATTTTGCCACAAAAATCTAATATAATTGAACCTCAGAGGAATAAAATGCAATAATATGCCATACTTTTTATAACCTGCTCGCTAAGAACAGCATTCGCAATAACATTAAGATGCCTGCTCCTTTCTAAACATTACTCTCAGATATGCAAAGTCTGGAGAAGTTGCTCCGGGATGCTATCGTTCATGGCCAACCTAGAATCCACCGGCCTTGGAAGAAGATCCTCATCCTCGTTGAGGGAATTTACAGGTATAGCAGAAATCTTTATCTACCTTCTTCACTCTGTATACTTGTCTTTTCAGGCTTGAGCAGAAACCTGATTTGTTTTGTGCAAAGCATATGCAAATGGAGGCTGGTTTGCATACCCTTTTCTGGTTTGGATGAAGGCCATTTCATTCTTTGTCATTAACCATAAAGAGGCAAGCAATAATAATAATAATGATATCATATTTACCACATGTGCATTCATTGTAATGCCAGAGGAGGATAGGATTGGTGTTTTTTTTTTTAATAAAAAGATTTAACATTTTCAAACAAAAATGGCAAAGCAATATCTAGTCCTTTTTGGGAATGCATTAATAGTACACCTGCATTCTTCTTTTTAGCATGGAGGGCTCAATAGTGCGACTTCCTGAGATCATTGCCCTAAAGAAGAAATACAAAGCCTACCTGTATCTGGATGAGGCCCACAGCATAGGGGCACTAGGACCAAGAGGCAGCGGTGTAGTGGACTACTTTGGCCTGGATCCATGTGACGTTGACATCATGATGGGCACTTTCACAAAGAGCTTTGGTGCTGCTGGAGGATACATCGGAGGAAAGAAGGTTTGTAGCCATTCTACTGGCAAGGCGTATCACATTAGATTATACACACACACACACACACACACACACACACACACACACAAGAATCACACATGCTGGTTCGAGTCGGGATGCTGCTGTTTTAATAATGATACAAAGTGACTCCGGCAAAAAATGTGCTTCTCAATATTACATATGCTTGTAATTCAGGATTACAGTATACATTTATCTTAAGTCGTGATTATTATAGTACATTTATTATGATTGTTTTAATTAATAATATTATGATATTATTTTTATTTTTTTTGAGGACCTGGTTGATTACCTCCGCTTACATTCTCACAGTGCAGTTTATGCTACTTCAATGTCCCCACCCATCACCCAGCAGATTATCACTTCAATGAAGTGCATTATGGGAGAGGATGGCACCACATTAGGTGAGTTTAGAATTTTATTCTGGATCAGTTCTAATAAAGATTACAAAATACTATTTGTACAGTTACCTAATATAGCAGCAATATACACTGCCTGGCCAAAAAATTAAAAATTAAAATCTCCATTTGGATTTAAATAAGCAAATACTGAATTTTCTAGGATTGGATCATTATTGCAGTCATGAATATGTTTCTGGCATGTTGTATGTTTGGCAACAATTCTTTTAACCCAAACTGATGCAGTGTTTAGCTTTTCATTTCTTGAACAACCATCCCGTGTCCATATTCCAGGATGACAATGCCAAGATTAATTGGAGCCAAATTCTGAAATACTGTTTCCGTGAGCATGACGAATCATTTTCACACATGAATTGGGAGCCCTGAGCTTAACCTTATTGAAGTTTTTTAGGATGTGCTGGAGTCGACTTCACAGAGTGGTTCAACTCTTCCATTGTCAATACAAGATCCTGGGCAAAAATGTATAAATGGATCGAAATAAATGTTGTGATGTTGCATAACTGTGTCAAAACAATGCTACAGTGAAACATGGTTGTTTGAGAAATAAAAAAGCTACGCACTGCATCAGTTAGGGTTAAACGAATTGTTGCCAAACATACAACATGCCAGAAACATATTAATCATGACAATAAGGATTCTGTGCTAGACTCTTCAGTATTTGCTTGTTTAAATCCAGAGGGCGACTTTTTATTTTTGGCCAGGCAGTGTAGTAATACTATATTTGTACATTAAAAAATGTGTAATGTTAAAAAGAGCCACAAGATGTCAGCGTTAACTCTACTGTTGTGAAATGAAGAGTTGTGGTTATTTATATTATATCAAATGTTGCATAATGTAACCTGTACTTTGACTTCCATACTGTTCCCCTGTGTACTTTCTTGTGTGTTTACACACACTAAACTTTGACCTGGCAAGCAGTTGTATGCTTGTGAACAAAACACTTGTCATCATTTGAGAAGTGTTGAGCCTCTGTTGAGGCCTGAAATATATTAGTATGCAAATTCAGATAAAAATGCTTGGCCGATGCATTGCAAGCACTCATCACTGTTTCTGTAGTGGTAACAAACTTCTGTACTCCCATGTCTGCGCTATTAAATGTGATGTCGTTATTCAGTAAACTAGATATAATCTGCTCCGCCATGACTGTAGTCAATCTGAAAGAAAATAAAAGATTATAGCAGTGGAATCTGAGATTGAGCATTTGCATCAGTGTACTCAAATTCCTTGAACTGCAAGAATATTCCCAGTGTTGAAAAGTATTAATTATCAGCAGTCACACAATCTCTTTTTTTTTTTTGTTTGGGAAAAGTAAACTCAATGACTCAGCGATTGGTTACACATGCTAACTCCAGGCAGCAAACTCAGTTTCACCCATGACTGATTTAGCAGGGCGTTCGCTTGGAAAACCACATCTATATCCCAAACACACACACACTGCATCTGGAAACTCTTCGAGCACTTGTGAGCCTTTAGCGTGAGAAAAGAAGGCCGTATGTTGAATGAAAGAACTCATGTCTGCTATATAGATCTGGGTTGTGCTGATAGACGATAGTATTGTGTATCGACAATAGCAGATGTCTTTGTCGATAGTCAAGATGATAGTAGGCTCTTTCTCTAATTAAGGTATAAAGTATGTATATATAAAGATTATTAGGCCGGCTATTATTACCAAATTGCCCCGCTATTTCATCTCAGCACCGCACTTCACACGCACAAATGAGGATTAGGCTTCTTGTGCTCATTGGAAATGTTTTAAAAACAGACTATAAAACTAAGCCCACATCAAAATTGAACTGCAAGGTGATAAACCTATATTTACAAATTATCTTTTCTTGAACAGCTTGTATGAATGAGAGTGCTGAAAACTGCATCGTCATCAGCATTTTGTTTTCTTTACAGCACATCAGGGGTGCCCAAATCGGTCCTGGAGAGGCCGGGTGGACTGCGGGCGAGTTAGCCCACCCTAATCAACAACACACCTGAACATCTAATCAAGCTCTTACTAGGCATGCTAGGAACTTCCCGGCAGGTTTGTTGAGGCCAAGTCGGGGCTAAACTCTGCAGGACACCGGCCCTCAGGACCGAGTTTGGACAGCCCTGGCAGAACATTAACAAAAATATTGATGCTTATTCTTCATCATCGTTATTATAAAAATATGCCGATAAGTTATCAGTCTAACAGGGCTCGTCATGGGGTGCGTGGTCCGGAGCGCTCTATGACTGATGTATCCGTTTAATTTATGGTAATTGTACACGACACAATGTAGGCAAAAACTGGAAAGTTTTTCCCTTGCGTTCACATTTTCACGTATTATTTACGGATATTTGCGTTACAAATCATCCGCGGGAAAACGGCCAAACAGGCTGTATACGTAGGGCCGGGCCAGTAGTTAGCGCTGTCACCGGGTTAGTAAACCGTATCCGGTGACGTTGTATATGATGTGTCTTCGCTGTTGGTTGTAATATTGGTGAAGTAAATCCACACTTTGCTGAAGAAGCATTAGCAAACTCTTGAGCAGCAACAACAGTACTATGTACTCCTCCATTGTTGTGTATGTTTGTTCGCACCTGACTTTAAAATCGACATGTACTGCGCATATGTCTACATACCTAACATGTACTACACACGCGCATGACGTCACCGTTTTCAAAGATTCCTGTTTTGGGTGTTTACACGGAAACGATAAAGGTGGCGTTTTCAAAAACTTGTACTTTGAAACCCTTTTTCAAAAATATGCGTTTTCAGTCCCCATAACGTCGTTGTCGTGTAAACGAACAGGCAAAACGCATAAAAAGTTTCAAGTTTTTGGCTGAAAACGCTGTCGTGTAAACGGCCCCTAACGTTTTACTACAAAGTTATGAACTTGGCTAACTTTTACAAACTTTTATATTTAAATTTTGATTATGTCCAAAGTTAGTGGTTTAAACTGTGGTCTTAATAAACCTACTTTGATTTACCGTTGGCGAGTTTGCAGCGTTGTAGACTAATAACTCCCATGCCCCGATGCGGCAAACTTGTCACAGGACGCCGGTTCTAATAGGATGTATGAATGATGTAATCGAATATATATATGAACTAGCGGTTCTTTAAAAAGATTGTAGTATTAACATTTAGTTTATCGGTATGCTTGAAAAGGAAATATTTAGATATGGATGTTATAGGCTCACGCATGCGCGGTTTAAAACACCAAATAGTATGAAAATAGCCTTATGCCAAGTACGAGGTTCTGTATTGCCACAACCACCTAGCAGCGAATATCGTGTATCGGCGATCTCGCAGGCTGGCGATATGACGATATGAAAAATGACCATATCGTCTAACACTAGGTTGGATGCCAAATTGAATTTAACACCGATAAGGCTGTGAGGAATAGATGTATTTTTACAATTTCATGCACTGCATAAATGTCCTAGATCACAATTTGCACAGACTCACAACTTTCCAAAGTGTTTTGGAGTTTTTGTCTGCTAAAAGTTTTTTGTTTTTTCACCTGAACGAATGGTATGTTGTTAAACAACTGTACAATCCATTAAATGCATTGTGCTTTTTTCCCTCACAACCTTGTTTTCATTCCTGTCAAAAATTACAGCTACTCTGACTAAGGTCTATTGGTTCTCTTAGCAGCATGAAATTTTTTTTTTTTTAATTCTAATTGTGAATTGATTATACACAGAAAGCAAGCAAATAGGGCTTAATAGCAGTCAGTCACTGTTTAGCACAAATTCACTGAGTTTTGCACTCTCACGAAAAACTGTTTTAATTAGGGATGTCCCGATCAATTTTTTTTGCCCCCGATTCGATCCGAGTAATTGAATATTGAGTATCTGCCGATACCGAGTCCTGATTTAATACTTGTATATTCCTAGTGTTTGGTGCACAATTCAAGTACATTAAAGTTATTAAAATCAATCCAATGTATACAGAGTTGAGCAGTAAAAGTAATATATGTATGTGTGTGTATTCTAAAAATTGTAAACAAATTATGGTCACAATTATTAATATGGGACTACTGATATAAACCTCTTTTAATTTATACTGTATGTACAATAAGCAGGATAATTGCAACATAAGTCAAGTCAAGTCTGCTTTGTCAATTCTTCCACATGTACAGCACATACACACAGAGAATTGAAATTGCGTTACTCTCAGACCCTTGGTGCATACAGATAAAATAAATACAGATAAAATACAAAATACAAATAAGGTAAAATGTAAAATATATATATAAAGCACAAGGCACATGGCAGATAGAGTGCAAGCCAGTGAAGTAAACAAACAGTGCAGATAAAAAGATTGTAGTGCAAAAGAGCTTATTCAGAAAGATTAAAGTGACAGTGTGTGTGTGTGTATTTGGGAGGGGGGGAGGGGGGAGAGTCTGTCAGAGGGTCAGAGTTAAGTGGTGCGTGGGGCAAAAGAGGGGAGGGGAGGGGGGGCAAGGTCGGGAGGGAGTTCAGCTTCCTGACAGCCTGATGGATGAAGCTGTCCTTCAGTCTGCTGTCCTTCAGTCCAGGGCCTGGAGACTCCGCAGTCTCCTCCCTGATGGCAGCAGACTGAAGAAGCTGTGTGTCGGTGGGTGGGATCACCTGCAATGCAGAGGCCTTTGCGGGTGAGACGGGGGTTGTAAATGTCCTGAAGGGAGGGGAGAGAGGCACCAACGATCTTCTCAGCTGCTCTCACTATGTGTTGAAGTGTCTTGCGGCAGGACGCGTTGCAGGCGCCATACCACGCAGTGATGCAGCTGGTCAGGATGCTCTCGATGGTGCCTCTGTAGAAGGTGCACATGATGGGGGCCGGGGCTCTGGCTCTTCTCAGTTTGCGGAGGAAGTAGAGACGCTGCTGTGCTTTCTTGGCCAGTGCATGTTGTCAGTCCAGGAGAGGTCCTCTGTGATGTGCACACCCAGGAACTTGGTGCTGCTCACCCTCTCCACAGTCACACCATTGACGGTCAGAGGAGCATGCTGAGTGCGCAGTCTCCTGAAGTCAACAACAATCTCCTTCGTCTTCTCCACATTCAGAGAGAGATTGTTGTCACTGCACGACCCGGCCAGGTGGCTCACCTCGCTCCTGTAGTTTGTCTCAACTCATCGGTGAGTTCCACTGCACAGTCTCTCAGTACACGCCCAGGAATGTTGTCAGGACCCGGAGCTTTGCGTGTGTTGATCCTGCTGAGGGATCTCCTCACGCTGTCCGGGGACAGCGTCATCACCTGGTCGCCGGGAGGAGGTGGAGTCTTCTGTGCAGTGGTGCTGTTTTGTGCCTCAAAGCGAGCGAAGAAGACGTTCAGCAGGGAGATGGTGCTGTCACAGGTGCGTGGTGGGGGCTTGTAGTCCGTAATGGTCTGTATCCCCTGCCACAGGCTCCGAGTGTCTCTGCTGTCGCTGAAACGATGGGCTATCCTCCAGGAGTACTGACTTTTTGCCTTCCTGATGCCGCGGGAAAGGTTGGCCCTAGCTGTCTTCAAGCCCACCTCATCTCCAGCTCTGAAGGCAGCGTTCCGCGTCTTCAGGAGTCCGTAGACCTCCCCTGTTAGCCACGGCTTCTGGTTGGCCCGGACAGTGATGGTCTTTGTGACTGTTACATCATCAATGCACTTGGTGATGTAGGCAGTGACAGTCTCTGAGTACTCCTGGAGGTCTGTGGTGTTATTGTATGTGGCAGCCTGCTTAAACATATTCCAGTCAGTGGTGTTAAAACAGTCTTGAAGAGCCTCTGACGACCCTTCCGGCCACACCTGTATTTGTTTGAGAACTGGTTTGGTGACTTTAACGAGTGGTCTGTATGCAGGCATTAGCATGACAGTGATGTGGTCTGAGGCACCGAGGTGGGGGAGGGGGAGGGCCTTGTAAGCTCCTCTCTGTGTGGTGTAAACAAAGTCCAGAGTGTTGTTTCCCCGTGTTGGAAAGTCTATGTGTTGGTGTATTTTTGGGAACACACTCTTTAAGTCTGCGTGGTTGAAATCCCCAGCCAAGATGAGAAAAGCATCAGGGTGGGCTGTCTGCTGCTCACTGATGTGCTGGTACAGTTCATTTAGTGCCTCGCTCCTGTTGCTGTTGTTGGAGCTGGGAGGGATGTATACAGCAACAAGCAGTATGGCTGTATATTCCCTCGGTAGATAGAACGGCCGTCACTTAATAAACTCCACCAGGGGTGAGCAGTGTTTGCAGACCACAACAGCATCGCGGCACCACGCATCATTGATGTAAACACAAAGCCCGCCGCCGCGGGTCTTACCTCCCTCGACGCGAGCTCTGTCCGCTCGATAGCATGTCAGCTGATCGAGATGAATAGCGCAGTCCGGAACGCTGTTGTTGAGCCATGTTTCCGTGAACACAAAAACACAACAGTCTCTTACAGTCCTCTGAGTTGAGCGTAGTAGTCGGATGTAGTCCAGTTTATTGTCCAAAGAGCGTACGTTAGCCAGTACGATGGTGGGGATAGTTGGTTTGTGTGGGTTAGCCGTTAGCCTAGCCCGGATACCTCCGCGCTTGCCCCTCTTCTGCTTCCTCTCGCGCCGCTTGTGGCGCCTCCGCTGTGGGCGAGATGCAGTAGTGGGGGTCGGTGATGGTGTGGGCCTCCGGAGCAGACCGAGATCCCGCAGCTCTTCGGCGTGCGCAGAGTTTAACTCTAAAAATGTGGTTCTGCCGACATCGAGCAGAAACTCACGACTATATGCGCGCTTAGAAACAAATAGACGCGACGAATACATACAAAAACACTGTGACTCACAAGACAAAAAACACGAAAAAACACCTTTCTGTCGGGAGAGAGAAGCCGCAGCGTGTGAACGCACCGCCATCTTATATTTTTTTATTAGATAAGGAAGATTATGAGTGACACACCGAAAACTTATTTTAAGTTGAGCATAGTAAGCAGTAAGCACAAGCAAGCACATAAAGGGGTCATATGAGCGATTCAAGTTTTCGTTCTCTTGGGGAGGTTACAGCTTGATGTGCGTAAGCTACGATCCCTGAAGTTGCAAAGACTAAAGGTCTCAAATACAAAGAGATATTCTTTATCAAGTTTAAGACTCTGCCACGCCCCCTTAAACGGCTCATTCTAACACGCCCCCAAATATCTACCTCACTATGTGAAAATAGGCTGGGAGCATTATACCCTCCAGCATATAGTGAAAATTAAAAAATTCTCAATATTTGCATAAGCCGCCCAAATGTTCACGCAAAGAAAAAAAGGCGTGGTTTCAGGAACAGCAGTAGTGTTGAAGCAGCCATGTCAGGGAGAGCTGTGTGATTCAGTGCGAAAGCAAAAGCACTTTATTTGGCCTTCCGAAAGTAGATGCATTTAGGAATCGTTAAGATTACTTACAACAGAACAGCAATGCACCCCGCAAGGGGGGGGGCTGGTAACATCACGTGGATCGTGCGCTGTCTAACCGGGTTGTGTACTGCAAACACATAACAGCTTCATCACTGTGTCTGTTTTTGTAGAAAACGAAGCGTTTGAGACAGGCGGGGCATAGAGGACCTACAATAATGTACAGTATTTGAAAAATAATGTGTTTTTTGAACATTAAAGCATGTCAACATATTCTGTTACACCAAATGCACAAAATAATGATCTTTAAAAAAGCATCATATGACTCCTTTAATGAATAAATGGCAAGGACACACTATCTTGGAAAGGCTCAGAAGCTGGTTTGCAGGGATGGTAATGATTTGTATTTTGTCTTTTATGCAGGTCAGGAAAGACTCTGTCAGCTGTCAGAAAACACAACCTACTTTCGCAGAAGATTACATGAGATGGGCTTTATCATCTATGGGAACAATGACTCCCCTGTTGTACCCTTGATGCTCTACATGCCAGCTAAAATCGGGTCAGCCTCACTTTTTGTTTAACTGAATCATGGCTATTGTATTTGATGATATGCTCTCGCCAGAGGATATGTTTTTGTTTTGTTTTTTGATGATTTAACAAAAAATTTACTTTATTTTGCAGACTTTGTTTTTATGAATTTATTTATTTTTTATACTGTTGTTTAGAGCATTTGGGCGGGAGATGCTGAAGAGGAACATTGGGACAGTGGTGGTTGGGTTCCCTGCTACACCCATCATTGAGTCCCGAGCTCGTTTCTGTGTTTCTGCCGCCCACACGAGAGAGATGCTCGACACAGTGAGTATCACATGTACACTAGTAAAACAATAATTGTAAAAAATAATGACACAAAATTGTCTTAATTTTCTGTATTATAATTTATTTTTCTTTTCATTTTGATTTTGGGGTAAAATAGTACTTTGTATGGAATAAAAAAAATATAAAAAGGTAATTGCAACTTTTCATCTCCCAATTCTGACTTTTTTCCTCTGAATTCTGAGTTTACATCTAACAAAAGGGAAATTGCGACTTTTTATCTCACAATTCTTTTTTTCTTGCAATTGTGAGTTTACATCTCGCAATTCTGACTTTTTTTCTCAAAATTGTGAGATATAAACTCGCAATTGTGAGAAAAGTCAGAATTGTGAGATATAATCTTGCAATTGCGAGTTCTAAAGTGTTTGTATCCGACAATTCGCTTTTTTCTCACAATTCTGACTTTTTTTTCTCCGAATTGTGAGAGATAAATTCGCAATTGCGAGTTATCAAGTCCAATTGTGAGTAAAATAAGACTATTTCCTTACAATTGCGAGATAATCACACAGTTCTGACTTTATATCTCGTAATTCTGACTTTGTAACTTGCCATTTTGAGTTTCTAACACGTAATTTAAAAAAAAGTCTGAATTGTGAGATGAAAATTCGCGATTACCTTTTTTTATTTTTTTTATTCGGTGGCGGAAACAAGCTTCCATATCTATGAGATATTTCATGAGCTTCACCAATAAGTCTATTAGTGTATTAGGCAAAAGGTAAAAAGAAAACGTAAAATGTAAAACACAATCATTTACTTGTGGCTTACTTTTTCAACTTCCAAACTAGGCCTGGGCGATAAAACGGTATCGATATTTATCGACGGTACACCTTCATCGATAACGATATAAAAAATGTTCGATATAGCGCACGATATAGGCACGAGCTATGAGTGACGCAGACAGCACACAAACACATGCTGAAATGAGTGCTGTGCCTGCCTGTGATGAGGAGATTGTGAATAAAGAATGAATATTAGTCGAATTTAAAATAAACATTTGCATTTGAATGTTGAGTCAGGGAGCGTCGTCAGTGGTGCACGAGATGCGGTGATGATGTAAGTGACTTTGCATTTGAATGTTTTGTTAGTCTAGCCCACGAGATGCGCCGCTGCTGTGTTATTCGTTCAAAATATTAGAGAAATATAGTAGCTCAATGCGTAGAAGATCTTGATTAGGTTAAAACCGAAACCAAGCCATTCACACAGAACGCATATTCAGCAGATTTTTATACGGACAAATATGACTGCTGCACTTGCGTCTCATGCAAGAGATGCAAAGAACGTCATGCAAAGTTAAAACAGTTTTAACTTTAGAAAACGCAACGTGAATTTGTGAAGGTTTATTTCAGTCATTGTCTTAAAGGCAATCGTTGTGATCAGGAGATTGGCTGGTAATTAGCGAAGCACTGCATTAAAAACCACATGGATGCGTTTTGGTCATAAGTTGTTTAATGCACAGTTTTTACAAATATATGTGAATATACAGTAGTTTGAAAAAGTGTTGGCCCCTTCTATTCTTATTTTTTGCTATGTTTGTCACAACTTTAATGGTTCAGAATCATGTGCGCCCTCGATAGCATGTTAAAAAAAATAATATCTTATTATAATATATATATATAATTTGGTGTTTGTCTTAATAAAGGGAAAATTAAAAATGCAGAGGGTACAATGAAACATTTTTTCGAGTGCTATGTTTAAAAAAGGTTATAAAAAATGTCAATAATTATCGATACCGAACGATGTGAAAAATATATAGTTGATTGTTAACCTCACAGCTAATGTTTTCAAACCACAAGAAGCAACGGAGACAAAAATCAGTGTTCCTATGCTTCAGTTATTCATTTATGACTCACCTCACAGTCAACTAGAGTACATAAACATTAAAGGAATAATTCATTCCCAAAATAAACATCCTGTCATCATTTAGCAATTACTCAACATCATGTTTTACCAAAGGCACCATATTATTCCTCAACCAAACATTTATTCAAGTGTTAATAACCCTTGTGTCTCTTCCTGACTCTATCAGGCTTTAAATGCCATCAGTGAAGTTGGAGATCTACTCCAGCTGAAATACTCCAGAAAAAACAAACATGGGAGTGAAGGAACTGACCTTTTTTCATATCTGGAGAGCCACCAGGACTAGCACTTTGTCATGATGGACTGAAGTATCCTTCTTCCCTCCCAAAGCGATTTATGTCATACTAAAGCAGCATTTTCATGTTGATTCATTTCAGTGGTAACTCATTGAAGCCCACCAACTGACCAAATTTCAAGTCTTACCTTTGGGTTAAGTAACCAATATTAATTTAATCGTGCAATATCAAAAGACTCCACATCATTGTGTTCAGCATTAGAAATGACACAGGATAAAAGTTAATGCCTTGGTGTCAGGGCTAATTCATCCTTCTACACAGTCTGAAATAAATGAGAGTACACAAAATGATTTTCTGATATTTTATACAAATATGATCAGTGTTTCTGTCTTGTTTTCCATTAAAATATGTTAAATAAGATGAATTCACTTAGGGTTAAGGTTAGATAATAGTCTTTTTACTCCATTTGCAAACAATGTTTTTAATACATTTAGTAAGATTTGCACTTTAAACGAAAAAAATAAAAATAAATACGCCAATGGAGGACAATAAACTTAATTCAAGACATATATTGTCTGAGAAGTCTTATTATATTACAGATTTACTTTCAAACTAGTAAAGATTTAAGCAAAATTGAAGGATATTTAGATTTTTACTACGAACAAGACAGAAATCCTGATTAAGAAAATGATTTTTTCAGTGTACAGGAAAACAGTGACCCCCACACTGGCATATATTTAAAGAAATCTACTTATGAAGGACAGAAATGATTATAAACTGTAAATTAGAATGTGACTTCATATCCATATGAATGTATCTATAAAAAATATTGACATATATTTATTAATGCACATTGCAGTGTGTCTGCATTTAACTTATAGCTTTGCGTAAGTCCACAAATCTTCAAATATCAAATTTTATTTATTAATTTTTTTTCCACAATGCAAATATCACCACGTAGTTAAAGCAGTGACGTCTTAATGAACTTGTCCAGAGGAATATTAACAGCATTCTCTGTTTTGTTTCATCAGAACTTTCCAGTATGGAAAATTATGATGATGTTTTCTGTATTTTAATTTGAGTTGTGGTACTTTCCACGAATAGGGTACAGTTTGTGTCACTTATTTGTATCCTTTTTTTTTTTTTTTTTTTTTTAGTTTAGTAAGCACTAGAGGAACAAAGCCCATTCATTAGCCCATACATCTCCAAACATTATTTCGACAATTTGTAGTTTTTCATTTAATATTTATTGATAAATAGAAAAAATAACAATCACATAAATCCTGGGTCTGTTGAACTGTATTTACACATGTCCCAAATTTTGGTAATAATGTTTTAAAATTGCAAACCTCATAAACATAACATTAATATTTAGTTTGACATTTTCTGAAGGTTATGCCTTACACTCACCATCTGTTTAAAAATGCATCTTTTCCCCAGAATTGCAGGACTTAATTTGTACTCTATTTTTGGAAGGTGCCTTTACGTCTTTCTTGAATGTCTGTTACTTGCTGACGGTTTGCATATCTCACAACTGAGTATGACATCTACACTTACTAAGTTTATGATGTCTTAGCCAGGGCATTTCACAAAGGCAGAAATCTTTCATTGAGCCAACAGAAATCGACTGACATTGTTCAATGTTCAACGTTTCATTCTTTATGTCTGCTGTTAACACACAGCATTGAAAATGTTTGTTGCCTTTTGTATTGTTATATAGTTGCTTTTTGATTTGCTCATTTTAAGAGATCTTTTTTAAGAATTTGTGTTCTTCTAACAAAAGTGCTAAATACGGGTCACTGATATGATATGAAATGAGCTCTTGTCTGTATGTATGATGATGTGGCTTATGAATGCCTGTCGGATGTACATTTCTTTTCACCGTAATGTTTTTTTTTTTCTCCATTCCCTATTGTGTTTTTTGAGTCTTGTTCTTAATCTGAAAGGCAGCTCTAATTATGTCTCTAAAAGCAGACATATTTAAGTGGGATTATATGATCTCAGAGCTACTAATGACTGTTAAGAGATGCAGATATGACGTCGGCACACTGGCTTTAAGCAGCCTGTATAAATGCAAGTAATGCCACTGAGCTGCATTTGACTGTGAAACCAAAGGGCATTCCACAGTTTTTGTTTGTTTGTTTCTTATACATTTTGAGTTGCATTTTTTCATCAGAAATCACATTTGTCGCAGTTCTCCATGCAAGAAACGTGACTGATCATTTGTTTCTGAAGATAATTAAATAACTTATATTGAACATTGTTTTCTCCAATAATTCATTGTAGGTCATTGTAATCAAATCTCAGAATAAGCACAGCAATCTTTGCTCTTACTGGTTTTATAAACCAAGACCAATATTTTACTCAATAGTCGTATTCAGACTGTATGACATTTATGTAAGGTATATTCAGTGAAAAGTTTAGTTACATTTATTTCATTACTGAAGACAAATAAGACTGTAAATAAAATTCCACCTACTTTATCTTAAAAACTTAAGTTCAGATGCTGCCTTAAAGTATAATCAAATTGGCAAGTTACAAGGCGTTTAGACTTAAATTATATTAAACCGCTTATAAAAATCGAGTTAAATCTCATCTTTAGAAATTAAAGTTGAAATTGGTTAAATTAATTTAATGAGTTATTAATGGAAAAAATTATACAATGACTTAAAGGGATAGTTCACCCAAAAATTAAAATTCTGTCAATAATAACTCACCCTCATGTCGTTTCAAACCCGTAAGACCTTCGTTCATCTTCAAAAAAAAAAAAATATATTTTTGATGAAATCCGAGAGCTTTCTGACTCTGCATAGACCACAACGCAACTACCACATTTAAAGCCCAGAAAGGTAGTAAGGACATTGTTAAAATAGTCCATAGGGCCTTTCGCAACGCTTTAGTTCCAGAGAACTAAATGTACAATACAAAGTAAGGGACGGATTGGCGCGAACTATTTCCCGTACCATTTTAAAGGGTTCATTCGCACCGACAGGTTGTACTGGAAACGGTCGGACAGCGTCGTCATTTGTGCGTGGGGATTCAACCACGAAACAAACATTAAACAACAGGAGGCTGAGGAGTGCTGTGAATCGGAGCTGTGTTTTTGTGGTCTCGCGGGTTTCCAATACTGGGACATGGAAAGTCGACGTACTGTAAAGCGACTGAAAAGAATGGAAAGGAGGACTAGAATCTCCAATGACAAACTGGCAGTGCTACATGTACAAGTGCAATGCACTTTCAGAGTCTGTCCATCTCGTCGCGTTCTCCATACTGTGCGAAAGAAGTTGACACTATGTTACGCAGTGTTTGAACTCATGGCGGGGAGGGGAGTTTTCATTACAGGTTTATGTATTACTTGCGCCACGATGTAGTACCAGTTTGCTCTGGTTGACCCGGCTACGGAATAGGAGCTAATTTGGTCCGGAAAAAAGGCCAGTCCGGTTCTCGAAAAAGCACCCAGTTCCGGCGGTGCGAAAACGACAAAAAGTGGGTAGTTCCACAATTAGATCTGGTACTATGAAAAGGTTCCTGCGGTGCGAAAGGCCCTCATGTGACATCAGTGGTTCAACCGTAAAAATTAAGCTAGAGAATACTTTTTGTGCGCAAAGAAAACAAAAATACAGACAACATCATGGTACTCTCGTGAATGGCGGCGGACACTGACAAGGAAAGGAGAGGAAATGTGCAGTGGCGGCTCGTCGGGGGAGGCACAGCTTCCCCAAATTTTGAGGTGAAAATGGGAGGAGGACGATTAATAATAAAATTCACAATTAATTTCCGTTCATGTCTCAGAATGTGCATTTTTTTGTTTGTAATTTCACAGCTGTAATAACATGTTACTGAAGTTGGAAAACGCCGCTTTTCTATCGCGAATGTGCCAAACCTGCTGATGTAATTACAACCGCTAATGATAGAGAAGGGGAGGGGGAGGACGAAGCGAGCGCTGGATCTAGTACTCCGTGGTAAAAAAATTAGCCCAATCAGCACGAGTCGTTGAGAAAAGAACCCTTGTAGGGAGGCTCGCCTACCTTCGTCTAACACAATCATCCCAGAGGCATAACTTACATGATATAGTTTGAACGTCCCGACTGCGTGTCAATGTTACAAAGTACGGATGATGAGTAGCGATATTGCATATTTGATTGCCAACAGATTTACCAAACTGTCATTCAAACAAATTTAAAAAAAGGGAAAACAGCCTAAGCTGGATATAGGCTACAGCAGTCGACTTAATTAAATGGCACAACAGACAGCTCTCTTTTAAAACAGACTTTTAAGAAGTGATGGATGTTTGCTTCAAGTGATCGGACAGGTAAGTGAAATTATATTATCTTGATATATGTATGTCGTTTTCTTTATGTTTTCTGACCAAAAGCAACCAAAAAGCCATTTTAAAATGGTTAAGCAAATAATAATACGGTAATAATAATCGGAGGGTACCAGGACCAAGACTTAGTGTTTGCAATCTCTATTTTAAAAACCCACGAGCCGCATGATGTTGAATAAAGCTTATTTTTGTTTTGGCGCACAAAAGTTTCTCTTTAAGCTTTTATAACGTTACGTTGACACCACTGAGATCCAGTGTTGGGGGTAAAGAGGTACGTATCAGATTACGTTTTTCAAGTAATAGTAAAGTAACGCATACTTTTATTTACAAGGAGATATCATCTGATTTACTTTTCAATTATTGACTGACAGCTATTAGTCATGTTGAGAGAAATCAGTTACGGGTGTCTAAAATAAATATGTACTATGCTAAGTTAATCTCTACAAAAAAAAAACGATTCAGTATTCTCAAAATGAATAAAAATAAATGCAACTCGAATGACGCAAACTGTGCAATAATAAATGTTTTAAACCACAAATATCATTTATGTATTTAATCCTATTCTATTAACCAATGTCTCTGCTTCTGACCTTCGATGATCCAGTTCAACCGTACTAATAAGCACAAATGACTCTAGACAAACATTTGTGTCTTTTTTTTAATTGCTGAAGTGTGTTGAAATGTCTTCTGCATTCTACTGTACAGATGTAAATCTACTTTCCCTTCAGCCTGAGGCTTATACATTTCACTTTTGGTGTGAAAAGCTTTTATATTTGCCAAAAATATAACTTTTTTATTTAAAAAACAAACAAGCAAACCCTGTCCATTGAACAAAAGTAACGTAACGCATTACGTTCCATAAAAAGTAACAAAGTAACGTAATTACTTACTTTTTTAATGGAGTAACGCAATACTGTAACGCAATACTTTTAAAAGTAACTTTCCCCAAAACTGTATATGTCACATGACTATTTTAACACAATGTCCTAATACCTTATGGGCTTGGGCAAATTTCAGTGCATTGCCGTATATGGGAGGGTCTGGAGCTCTCGGATTTCATCAAAAATATCTTAATTTGTGTTCAGAAGGTGAACAGATCTTACGGGTTTGGAACAACATGAGGATAAGTAATTAATGACAGAATTTTCATTTTGGGGTGAACTAACTCTTTAATATATAATTTTTTACAATGTGTGAAGAATATGAAGGATGAAACTAGAACAGCTAGAAAACAGCCTGAATGTTTCATATGCACTATAGAAAACACATGTACTCTTTTCTAACAAATGGCTTTGCGTCTGATGATTTCACTGATTTAAAAAAAAAAGTTGTATATAGAAAATGAAAAACCACTATTCTCAGGGTGATACCCAGTGGGTACGAAAGTATTCAGACCCCCTTAATTTTTCACTCTTTGTTATATTGCAAACATTTGCTAAAATCATTTAAGTTAAAAAAAAATTCCTCATTAATGTACACACAGCACCCCATATTGACAGAAAAAACCAGAATTGTTGACATTTTTGCAGATTAAAAAAGAAAAACTGAAAAATCACATGGTCCTAAGTATTCATGTGCTGTGACACTCATATATTTAACTCAGGTGCTGTCCATTTTTTTCTGATCATCCTTGAGATGGTTCTAAACCTTAATTTGAGTCCAGCTGTGTTTTATTATACTGATTGGACTTGATTAGGAAAGCCACACACACCTGTCTATATAAGACCTTACAGCTAACAGTGCATGTCAGAGCAAATGAGAATCATGAGGTCAAAGGAAATGCCTGAAGACCTCAGAGACAGAATTGTGGCAAGGCACAGAACTGGCCAAGGTTACAAAAAAAATTTCTGCTGCACTAAGTTCCCAAGAGCACAGTGGCCTCAATTCCTTAAATGGAAGACGTTTGGGATGAACAAAACCCTTCCTAGAGCTGGCAGTCCGGCCAAACTGAGCTATCGGGGGAAAAGAGCCTTGGTGAGAGAGGTAAAGAAGAACCAAAGATCACTGTGGCTGAGCTCCAGAGATGCAGGCGGGAGGTGGGAGAAAGTTGTAGAAAGTCAACCACCACAGCAGCCCTCCACCAGTCGGGGCTTTATTGCAGAGTGGCCCGACGGAAGCCTCTCATCAGTGCAAGACACATGAAAACCCGCACGGAGGACTCCAAGATGGTGAGAAATAAACTTCTCTGGTCTGATGAGACCAAGATAGAAATTTTGGCCTTAATTCTAAGCGGTATATGAGGAGAAAACCAGGCACTGCTCATCACCTGTCCAATACAGTCCCAACATTGAAGCATGGTGGTGGCAGAATCATGCTGTAGGGGTGTTTTTCAGCTGCAGGGACAACTGGTTGCAATCGAGGGAAAAATGAATGCGGCCAAGCACAGGGATATCCTGGACGACAACCTTCTCCAGATTGCTCAGGACCTCAGACTGGGCCGAAGGTTCTTTTCCAACAAGACAATGACCCTAAGCATACAGCTAAAATAATGAAGGAGTGGCTTTACAACAACTCTGTGACTGTTCTTGAAGGGCCCAGCCAGAGCCCTGACTTAAACCAATTGAGCATCTCTGGAGAGACCTAAAAATGACTGTCCACCAACGTTTACCATCCAACCTGACAGAACTGGAGAGGATCTGAAAGGAGGAATGGCAGAGGATCCCCAAATCCAGGTGTGGAAAAACTTGTTGCATCTTTCACAAAAAAGACTCATGGCTGTAATTAGATCAAAAGGGTGCTTCTACTAAATACTGAGCAAAGGGTCCGAATACTTAGGAATGGGATATTTCAGTTTTTCTTTTTTAATAAAAAAAGGGTTTTTCTGTCAATATGGGGTGCTTGTGTACATTAATGAGGAAAAAAAAAACTTAAATGATTTTAGCAAATGGCTGCAATAACAAAGAGTGAAAAATTTAAGGGGGTCTGAAATACTTTCCGTACCCACTGTATTATTGTGATTATAATTGTGGCCGAAATATTCACAGCATAAATATGTCATGTATTTATGGCTGATTTATACTGGACCGTGAGGTGAATTATTTAAAAATGTAATTGGAAAAAAAAGTTCATTCAAATTCTATACTTTCTTAAATTCAAATGTGATTTATCCATCTAACATCCTCTTTGCTCAAGTTCAATTCAAACTTAGGAGGAAATGAATTTGAAATTAAAACAACTGAAAGTGAATTGAGTTCTGAATGGCACAAACCCTCTCACCTAAGCAGAAACGAATCCTCGCACACACCTGTCAGATGCATGAGCGTCACTGGCTCTGATAAATGATTCTCCTCCCATGCTGACCTTTAGAGATCAGACCACCCTGCTGTTGTACCACTGCTGCGCACACAGCTCTACAACTCAAGTGCACATATCTTTCGCCTCCCAGGGGCAGACTTACCTATTAGGCAAAGGTAGGCGACCGCCTTGGGCCCCCAAAAGCCAAGGGCCCCCTAAAATGCTTTTCATATAGGATATGCGCATTAAGCGTGGACACGCGAACGTTTGCTGTTTACGGTGTTTATTACCACAACAACCGTCCGAGTCTGTGGTGCCTGCAGGTGTACGGCACTGTAGTGAGTACCATGAGCGCTCAGACTGATCTGAGATTTGCCCCGCAAACATTTCAGCAGTTATCATAGGCCTGTGTGTCCCGTATTTCTGTCGACTGAACCACCCATGCCATTAATTATGAATTTATCAGTCTTTTGCATGCCAAAGTCAATTTCTGCATAGCAATATTACACCAAATAAGCAGAAAATCGTGCTATAGGCCTACGCACTTTCATGAGATCGGGTTAGCCTACAACAATTAATTTGTTGGCTATTTTACAAATGGGAATACAACGCTACCCATAAAATTTATAGTGAAAAGTACTTTAAAAGCGTCTGGAATGCAATAAAGTAATTTTTTTAAAGCTGTTTTTAAAGCAGTTGCTGCATGAATAATAAAAAATAGGCTAATAAATAATTCACATATCATACAAAATTGCGTTGCAGCAAATCCTTTAAATTTTAAGGTATTCAGAACAGAGCAACATAAAAATCAAAAAAAGCAGCTATACAATTATAGGACAAAGTTTTACATATATGCCATTATAATTAGCGTTTTATTTTTTAACTCTACGGAATTATAAAATAAAACGCAAATTATAATCGGGCCTTCCATCAATTATAGTGATGAAAAAAATGACTCGCCATCTCATTTATCTTGCCTTTAGAGAGAAATGCAGGGATTACATAATGAAAGAGTTAATTTTATTAGGAGTCTATTTTCGATTTGAATTATTTAGTTTTAAAGTAATTAAAGCTCATTACAAGTTCATCATTGTGAAGTGCTCTTGTTCAAGACCGAGATGGCAGAAAGCTTTTGTTTTCTTTATTTTATAAAAGCAGGTATTGTTGATATTGTGAGTGCACACAAATAAAACTAGACTCTTTACAGTTTAGAATATGTATTACTCTTACCTTTATGAGCAAAAAAATGACTGCGTATTTTAAGTTGTTAACACTGTTAGATAAAAATGCAAGTGATCGCACTGGCGCCTCCATGTCCTGCAAAGCGCGCTTCAGCTTCCACTCTCCACTCAAACGATTGGATATGCACATTTATATAGGTTAAACATTTAAACTAACATTGTGATATACTTGAAGTGTTTATATATAGATTTTATTTTAGTCAAGTGGTGATGATTTGAGAAGGCTACATTGATAAAACATAGGGCTAGAGGCTATGAATCAACTCACTGTCTGCCGCTGGCCTTTATTTAAAAAAACTAAAAAACTTAAATTTAACGAACAAAAAATACTCCAAATGTTTTTCTAAATTTACTTAATAAAAAAACGAAACAAAATATAATCACTTTTACATTACATACAAAACTGAACCATTTTAATAGCTGAAACAGTAGTATAAGCTTTTTTTGGGGAAAAGGGGAAAAAAGACGAGCTAAATTTGAGACCGTGCAGGACTTTAATCCACTTCATCCAACGCTGTTTTGTTCTCATCTGTGAGCTTGCTCTTGATATATTTATTTTAGGTGTGTAAATGTATAATTTCCTTTTCATTATTTTTCAGTTTTATTTAAATTTGTAGTTAAAACAACTAAAAATAAATGTATTTTAAAATTTAGAATTAAACAGCCTTTGCACACAGGCTTACGCTGAAAACAACAAAATGGAACCTCAAGGTTGATCTAGGAAAATGTGTGCAAATGTATAGGGCCCCATTCCTATATTTTGCCTGGGGCCCCCAATTCACTAAATCCGCCCCTGTCGCCTCCTTATGGTATCTGAGATACTCCCATTTCAATAGTAACGTGTCAGTAATGATTCAGTGCTCTGCGATCTAACCGAAGAAGAGAAGAGAAAGTAATAGTTGAATAATTATAAGGATGCACTGGTGCGGACTGAAGAGCAGCGCGTGAGTGAGACCTGCAGTACTTGCAGTACTCCACATGGACAGACTCAGTGAAGCAAGACCTTTCAAGTCGCATTTAGTGTATTTGTGAATGGAATGAACAGGTGACATCAAATGTTCGTACCTGTGCGCGTTTTAATGAAGTTTGGATGAAGATGAAGAACAGCGTATTAAAGATCTTCGCCAGGAGGAAAATGCACAGAGCTTCCTGAACAACTATTGCGCATTTCATATTTTAGCGGACAGATACGCACGCAACTGTGCAAAATGCTCACAGTGCGTAAAAGGGTATGGATACGTTTAGCTGTGCTGCTGGCTGTCTGGATAGAGCGCGCGATCAGCTTCCCTGTGAGGCATCTTCACGAGAGATCCAGACACGGCGACTCCATAGAGGTAAGTACAAGTGGATCGATATTTTATTATTTATTTATTGTTACTTTTCAAGTGCTGTATGGGTCCATTTTATTGTTTTGCCTCTGTGTCAGACCCATATTTCAGCCTCTAAATAGCATGTAATGTTAAATAACATAGTATGTAAATATCATTTTTAACTGAGTATTATTAGTATTGTTGCGTAATTTCCAAACAAGCTGTACTAGAATGTGTGAATATGTGGTTACACTTTATTTTAAGGTGTCCTTGTTACAGTATAATTATACATATAAGTACTGAGTAATATTAATTAACTACATGATTTGGGTTTGGCTTAGGGTTACTTGCATGTAATTATGCATAATTAATTGTTATTATAATAGTAAGTACATGTAACGCGTAACAAGGACCAGTGTTGGGGAAAGTTACTTTTAAAAGTAATGCATTACAATATTGCATTACTCCCTAAAAAAAGTAACTAATTACGTTACTTAGTTACTTTTTATGGATGCGATAGGTTACTTTTGCGTTACTTTCGCGTGATTGTTTTTAATATAAGAAGTTCTATTTATAGCAAATATAAAAGCCCTTTCACACCAAAAAGTGTAATGAATAAACCTCAGGCTGAAGCAAAAGTAAATTCCCGTCTGTACAGTAGAACGCAGGTGAAGAAACACTCTTCAGCAATAAAAAAAAATGAAGCACATTTGTTAGTTTATCTAAAGTCATTTTTTGTTTATTAGTATGGTTGAACTGGATCATCTAAGGTCAGCAGCAAAGACATTGGTTAATAAAATAGGATTAGATACATTTGTGTTATTTAACATATTTAATTATTGCAGCAGGTTTGCGTCATATTCTGAGTTTGCATTTCACTGTTTTAATTCATTTTGATGAATACTAAATCTGTTTTTTGTGAGTGGGATGAATTAATGCACATTCACATTTAGTCTAGAACAACAGTAACATCATGTTCACACAGCGCACAACGCCGCTGCACTTCCGATTCTCCCAACATGTGGACAGGAGACCTGTCAGTCAATAAATGGGAAAACAAAGTAACTGGCATTACTTTTTTGAAAAAGTAACTCGTAAAAGTAATGCGTTACTTTACTAGTTACTTGAAAAATGTAATCTACGTAACTTGCATTACTTGTAATGAGTTACCCCCAACACTGACAAGGACACCTTAAAATAACGTGTTACCGAATATGTTATTGTGTGTATGTGGATACATGATACATGTATTTGGATACAAAATGCTGTATAACCATAGCATGACAAATGCATCAGGCCATTTTATTTCAAAAATGTTTTAAAAATAATTTACACTACGCATTTCCAAATGCAATAGGCTGATTCATAATGAAAGAAAAAAAATCATTTGTGGATCTGACTTTTGTTGATTCATACAAAACTGCCCATAGTTGAAGAAACTGCACCATGGAACATAGCAGTTATTCTGAAAGACCCAAAAGCACAAACAGAGCAGGTTTTATTCATTTCAAGTCTTTAAGCATTAATAATGTACATTGTGTCACTTAAGCTAAATGAATACAATTTAATGTATGCTGAGGATATAACTATGTCTTCAGAAAAGTAAGAGTCTGAGGTGATGAACACTGCTAATAACAGTGATCATGAAGGAATTTATTACAATTTAATCCTGATATTTCTATATCCAGTTTTTAATAATCAGTTGTTTACTCTACCACAAAATGGTAAAGGGGTTGACTATTTAAAATGTGCCTTTTGGAATGACTTGTTTACATTAATGAGTGCTCATTTGCCATGCCGTTGTATAAATGTGGCAGATGCCATGAATATTTTGGTTAGAATAACAGAAATGATTATTGAAAGAGTTGCATCTTGCTTCGTTAACATGACTGAAATGAGTGACTTGAGGTAGTGACACCAATAAATTCAATGCTCTAACCCTGCTTTTATTATTTCACCATGCAAAGAGAGGCCTCATACAGTAGAGCAGTGCAATAGTGAGGCCTTACATAATACTGGTCAAAAAACACTTTGTTTCACTCTCTCTCACGGGGTCATAGTTCAGCTCCTAAACTGTTTTTTTAGCCCCACTTCTGTGTTAATGTGGTATTTCCTGCATTCTGGTCTCCTTGATGCTATGTTTGTGCACAAGGGGGCCATGTCTAACCTCTACAAGAAAGGTCCTGCTGCTACTCAGCTTTGTATTAATAAATGTCTCTTTTGTTTTTACAAGTGGGGCAGGGGTCGTCAAAGGGAAAGGGAACGGGGGGGTCTTAGATTATTGTTTTTCTTCACTGGTTTGGAAATGGCGTGGTCCTGGGACTTTGATATTGGAGGTCACATAAATCTAGGCTGCACTGCAGACTGCTTTCCCAAATGCCCCAACATAAAGTGTGTGAGCTGATTGTGTCCATGTGTCTCACCAATGAGCTCAATAGGGGCTGTGTGTGTATCGTATGGTCTTTCGCTAGCTAAGGCTTTGTTTTGGATTCTGGAATTCATGCCATATGTTTGTGATGGCTAGAAAGCCCACTGGCAGGACAGGTCACATTCTACAGGGAGGAAAGACAATGAATTAACAATACAAAGAAAGACAAGAGATGGCCTCTAGGAGGCAAAGGATGTAAGGCGAGATTTGGTTTCTATTCCGAACACTTAGGAAATTAAACTCGCTCTGTTAGTCTATGTTAAGAGTCTTTACTGAGTGACAGCAACTAGTCTTTCAGCCCCTCTTGTTGAGACCTCCGGGAAGAAAAGACCAATTCATTTTTAAAATAAGTCTTACATAGCAGCTCAAATACCTCTGAGTGTCTTATCTGCAGGCCAAGTTGTATAGTTAAAATGTGTAAGCCAAATGCAAAGGCTTTGACAGGTTAGGTAGTAACATGGACAGTTACTTCATTGTTCGGCTCTCAAGTCAGTAGAAACTTTGGTTCTTATAAATGTTTACAGGTCCCCAAGCGAGCAAGAACATCAGCACAATTTCAGTGGAAAATGGGTTTTCATTAAGGAACATACCATCCTTTTCACTTGAGAGTTACTGTATACCTCTAATAAGTCATTATCAACTGTGTTACCATATGCAGGAAATATCATAATAGTAACTAAATCCTGTGTTTGACAAATGAAGGTCACTGTAGATGTTCCAAATTTTCAGAAATGTCAGAACTCTGAAGACTAATTCGCTGCTGGTTCCATTTGTTTTTCATCAGACACATCCTCAGACATTTTTGAGAGACATTGACCATAATCTCTTGCACCAGCAGAACCAGATCCAGAATGATTTGGCAGACCTACATCCCCACCAACACAGGTGGCTCCAGCATCGCTCAACAGGTGTCCTACCACAGCCTGAGCCCGAGGAAGCATCACAACCCTTTGTCTTAGACCTCAAAAACTTTCCTGACCTTGCAAATGCTGACACTGGCTCCCAAAACCCGAATATTCAGGTGAGCAGATGCAAGAGCACACATCTCAAGTTAGTAGCCATCTCTGTGAAATGTTTTGTGATATGATGGTAGTGAGTTCCTCTTCCAATACCTTTGACGATTGAGCGGGCAAGTCATAATATCCCAGCCCGGATATAATAAGCCATTACCGTGTTTCTCTACTCTGAGGCTAATGTCTAATCCTGTGTAATCCAAAGTGGATTCATCAGCATCCATAGTGAGTCATTACTCCCGATTGGATGTAATTAAGTGTAATAGGTAATCTGACCTTGAGATGAAGAGAAAGTAATTCTGCTTGATTTGATATTGAGCCTGAAAAAAAAAAACCCCGGTCAGTAACTCACCGCTGAAACTTACTGTCACTTACTGTTTTCTAGACTTACTACAGGATGATTTGTCTTCATTGCCTTTATTAGCTGTGTGTGTTTTAAATTCTTATAATAACACCCAATGTTCCATCCTGTTATAATTCAGTGATTTAGTCCCTGTGTACTTTGCATCCTTGGTTGTAGGTGACCATCGAGGTGTTGAATGACCCACCCATGGAAGTGGACATGGACCTGGTTAAAGAATGGAGTAATGACTGGTCTACATCTTCTCCCTCCTCTACTGTAGAATGGCTGGGTGGGAAGAAGCTTTTCTGGCCTTTATTTTGGGGCTACGCAGATGTAGATTCAGGTGAGGATGGTACTGGCCAAGCAGTGGAGGAAGAGGATGATTATGCACTGGAGTATGACAGTGGGGAGCCCCTTCCTAGTGGGCTGGGCAAAACAGGTAGCAACTTGGAAAGCCCATGGACTCAACGCCATTATGGTGAGTGCTTTCTTTTATATTAGCCGTTTCTACTCACTGGTCTTGAGAATTTAGAAGTAAGAGTACTTTCAAGCTGTGCAATTAATAAAAGCCTTGGAATGGAGCCATCTGTCTTCAGGCAAGTTCAGAATTTGCAAAACTGCCATGTATCCGTGTTTCAAAACTGTGAGTAGAAAAAGATGGTGTCAAGCTGGAGGAATGGGAGAATTTAAGAAAGCTGCATTGGCAGCAGTCAGATGAAGGCGATTTGGAGAGTGGTTTAAGAGAAAGAGAGATGTAGAGATTGGGGAGTAAGGGTAGAGCGAGCTGTTTCACAGCATTGATTCAGACTAGCCAGTGGCGGGGTATTTGTGAGCGCCGGACCTTTGATGTAGACACTGGTTTCACTCGGCGGAGAAGACCGCTGTTTGAAGATGAGCCCAATCCGCTCACTAATGGCAGCGCGAGTATGCTCTCTTGGACAAATAAGCCCATGCTTGTGTTCAATTAGAGCACAAATCGGGAACACAGAGTTAGAGGGGTCATCCGTTTACTTTTTAATGTCCCGCGGGTTAGGCCCCAGACCCTGCATCCCCCCACCACCCCCTCCATCCCAGAGCGGCTGGGTCTTTTAGGCTTGTTCAAGAATCCTAGGCTTTTCAAGGGCATGCATAACATTACGCCTCTGTTGCTTTTTTGTTTTTCTCTCCAGGCCATGTCTGTTTTATGGTGAGAATTGCACACTTTGCATTGTAGCTGTGCAGTCTTGTTTCATTGGAGATGAGGATTAAATGGAATGGGGGTTTAATTGGTGTGATAAAGGAAAGACGCAATGACTGAGTGCTAAATTTAGAGATTAAGTATGGCCTCAATCTAGACCAGAGGTTACTGGATAATCTTATTTTTAACATAATTTTTCTCTTCTATCTCAAGTCCTGAACTTTATGTATATATATATATATACAACCCAGACGTTTTGTAAAATGCAATAAAATCAAAAATATTAATTTGTTAATTCTCTTTAAAATGTATTTAATTGACAGAAGTACAAAGAAAAGATTTCCAAAGATTTCCAGTGACCAACTTAAATGTATTTTGTAAATATAAACAAATTTTGATTTTGATGGCTGCAGCACACTCTAAACTATTTGGGACAGAGGCTAAATAAATGTGAAAAGGTTATAGAATATCCAAATTAAACTGTTATGAAACTATTCACAGTAAGCAGGTGAATTGGCAATAGGTGAGGGTATCATGCTTGGGTATAAAAGGCATCTCAATCTTTGCAAACAAAGCTGGATCATGGCTCATCACTTTGTGCCAAATTTCATGAGAGAAGTGTCAAGCAAATCAAAAATCAAAGTTTTCAATGTAAAATTCCAAAGCATTTAGGTCTTTGACCGACTACCATACATAATATTGTGCAAAGATTCAGGGAATCCAGAGAAATCTCAGTCTGTGGATGTCTAGGCGCACGGTAGTCGTTGACACTCTTAAAAATAAAGGTGCTTCAAAAGGTTCAAAAGCGATGCCATAGAAGAACCATTTTTGGTTCCACAAAGAACCATTCAGTCAAAGGTTCATTAAAGAACCATCTCTTTCTTACCTTTTTGTAATCTGAAGAACCTTCTTTTCGCCCCAAAGAACCTTTTGTGAAAGAAGGTTCTTCAGATGTTAAAGGTTCTTATGGAACCATTTAGACAAAAAGGTTCTTCTATGGCATCGTGAAGCACCTTTATTTTTAAGAGTGTAGCCGCTGTCACTTAACACAGTCTGTCGCTGCATCAATAAATCAACTTGAATCTCTGTTACTCTAGGAGAAAGCTATACATCAATTCTATGCAGTGATGCCGTGGGGTTCTCTGGGCCAGAGCTCAACTCAGAAAAGACAGTGGGAATGTGTGCTTTGGTCAGATGAGTCCACATTTCAACTTGTTTCTGGGAAAAATGGACATCGAGTTCATTTCTCAGTCCCAAAGACCAAAGGGACCATCCAGACTTTCATCAGCAGCAGATGCAAAAGCAAACATCTGTCATGTTATGGGAGTGCATCAGTGCACACGGCATTGGTGACTTGCATATGTGTGAAGGTACCACTGACATGGAGGCATATATTGAAATTGTACAGAGACATATACTGCCATCAATATGACATCTTTCATGGGAATTCCCTGGTTATTAGATCAAGATAATGCCAGGTCTCATTCTTTTGTGCTACAAGAGCAGGGAACACAGAGTTTTGTGAATGTGCTAGACTGGACCCAGGGGCGAAAGACCATCATTTCAGAAGTGAGGGGGACAGAAATGTTATATATATATTATATATACAGTGGGTACGGAAAGTATTCAGACACCCTTAAATTTTCACTCTTTGTTATATTGCAGCCATTTGCTAAAATCATTTAAGTTTTTTTTTTTTCCTCATTAATGTACACACAGCACCCATATTGACAGAAAAACACAGAATTGTGACATTTTTGCAGATTTATTAAAAAAAAAAACCTGAAATATCACAAGGTCCTAAGTATTCAGACTCTTTGCTCAGTATTTTGTAGAAGCACCCTTTTGATCTAATACCGCCATGAGTCTTTTTGGGAAAGATGCAACAAGTTTTCACACCTGGATTTGGGGATCCTATGCCATTCCTCCTTGCAGATCCTCTCAAGTTCTGTCAGGTTGGATGGTAAAAGTTGGTGGACAGCCATTTTAAGGTCTCTCCAGAGATGCTCAATTGGATTTAAGTCAAGGCTCTGGCTGGGCCATTCAAGAACAGTCAAGGAGTTGTTGTGAAGCCACTCCTTCGATATTTTAGCTGTGAGCTTAGGGTCATTGTCTTGTTGGAAGGTAAACCTTCGGCAAGTCTGAGGTCATGAGCCCTCTGGGAGAAGGTTTTCGTCTATGATATCCCTGTACTTGGCCGCATTCTTCTTTCCCTTGATTGCAACCAGTCGTTCTGTCCCTGCAGCTGCAAAACCCCCCACAGCATGATGCTGCACAACCATGCTTCACTGTTGGGGGGGAAAACTGTTATTGGACAGGTGTGGAGCGTGCCTGGTTTTCCACACATGAGCCGCTTAGACTTAAGGCAAAAAAGTTACATCTGGTTCATCAGACCAGAGAATCTTTTTTCTCACCATCTTGGAGTCCTCCATGCGAACTTTCATGTGTCTTGCACTGAGGAGAGGATTCCGTCGGACCACTCTGCCATAACGCCCCGACTGGTGGAGGGCTGCAGTGATGGTTGACTTTCTAAAACTTTCTCCCATCTCCCGACTGCATCTCTGGAGATCAGCCACAGTGATCTTTGGGTTCTTCTTTACCTCTCGCACCAAGGCTCTTCTCCCCCAATAGCAGTTTGGCCCCCCCCTGGTTCCTCTTTTCCCGAATCAGTTTGGACGGCCAGCTCTAGGAAGGGTTCTGGTCATCCCAGAAGTCTTCCATTTAAGGATTATGGAGGCCACTGTGTCTTAGGAACCTTAAGTGCAGCAGAAAAATTTTTTGTAACCTTGGCCAGATCAGTGCCTTGCCACAATTCTGTCTCTGAAATCTTCAGGCAGTTCCTTTGACCTCATAAATCTCATTTGCTCTGACATGCACTGTGAAATGTAAGGTCTTATATAGACAGGTGTGAGGCTTTCCTAATCAAGTCCAATCAGTATAATCAAAACACAGCTGGACTCAAATGAAGGTGTAGAACCATCTCAAGGATGATCAGAAGAAATGGACCGCACCTGAGTTAAATATATGAGTGTCACAAGCAAAGGGTCTGAATTATTCGGACCGGTGATATTTAAGTTTTTCTTTTTTTAATAAATCTGCAAAAGTGTCAACAATTCTGTGTGTTTCTGTCAATATGGGGTGCTGTGGGTACATTAATGAGGAAAAAAACATGAACTTAAATGATTAGCAAATGGCTGCAATATAACAAATTAGTGAAAAATTTAAGGGGTCTGAATACTTTCCGTACCCACTGTATATAAAACATTACAATATAACATTTCTGTAAAATATATATAACCAACCAGTCAAAAGTTTTTGAACAGTAGATTGGTAAGTTTTAAAAGACGGTCTCTTCTGCTACAAGTCTGCATTTATTGATCCAAAATACAGCAAAAGCGTAATGTTGTGAAATAGTTTACTATTTGAAAAATAACTGCTTTCTATTTGAAATATTTAAGAAGGACGGGCTGCTGTGATCAAAAGCGGAATTTTCAGAATCATTACTTCCAGTTTCAGGTTCACAGGTTCTTAAGAAAAGCAGTTAAGATGCGGATTTGCTGCTCAAGGAAACTTTCTAATATTTTATATAGGAGTACTGTTTTCTGAGCAGCAAATCAGAATATCAGAATAATTTCTGAAGGATCACGTGACTGGAGTAATGATGCTAAAAATTTAGCTTTGAAATCACTATAAATTACTTTTTAAAATATATTCAAATAGAAACAGTATGTGAAAAGCCTAGTAAAAAATATTCAAAAGACGTTGCGTACTTGGATCAAAAACTGCAGGCTTGGTGAACAAAAGAGACTGGGGGGTGTTTGTTTTTTGGGTTGTTTGGGGGTGTGTTTTTTGGTGGTTTTTGGTGGTGGGTTTGGGGGGGGTTTTTTGGTTTTGTTTTTTTTTTTTTTTTTGTTTTGTTGGTTTTTTGTGGGGGGTGTTGTTTGTTTTTTTGGGGGGTTTGTTTTTTTTTTGGGGGTTTGTTTGTGGTTGGGTTGTTTTTTTTTGTTTTTGTTTTTTTGGGGTTGGTTTTTTTTTTTTTTTGGGGTTGTTTTTTTTGGTGTGGGGGGGGGGGTTTTTGGGGGGGGGTGGGTGGGTGGGGTTGGGTTTTTTTTTGGGGTTTCTTGGGGGGGGGGTGTTGGTTGTTGGGGGGGGGTTTTTGGGGGGGTGGTGTTTTGTGTGGGGGGGGGTTTTTGGGAGTTTGTTGGGGTGGGTCTTTGTTTGTTTTTTTTTGGGGTTTTGTGGGTTTGGGTTGTTTGGTTGGGGGTTTTTGGGTGTTGTTCGGGGTGTTGTTTTTGGGGTTTTTTTGTCTCCCTGGGGGGGGGTGGGGGTTTTTTTGTGTGTGGGTTGTGGGGTTTTTTTGTTTTTTTTGGGGGGGTGTGTTTTTGTGCGGTTTGGGGTTGGTGGGGTGGGGGGGGGGGGGGTTGTGTTCCCCCCCCCCCCCGCTTTTTTTTATTGGGGGGTTGGTTTTTTTGCGGGTGGGGGGGGTGGGGGGGGGGGGGACTCTTAAAAAACATTAAAAAATCTTACTGTTCAAAAACATTTGACTGGTAGTGTATAGTCAACTTAAATTTTTCTCTCATTTCTAGCTTTTAATTGACTTACAAATCAGATAACTGCTGGACAATAACAAAAAAATAATGATTTGTTTATATACTACAAAAGTTTTTTTTTATCACATAATAAGGCAGAATAATTTCTATACTGTAATAAATGCTATGTCAGTTAGCACTGCATGGTTCATAGACTTTATTACCTGGAGATGACTTGACAAACACAAATAAACAATATTGTCGCAATCGTCATGTGTAGTATTAAGTGTCCAAAGTTCTGTTTTCTGAAAACAACGTTTTCATAAAGACATAGTGGACGCTTTTGTCCATATTAGGAATTTCCCCGTACGACTTTCTGCGCGAGAGCGCCCTCAGGCTTCGAGTATGAATGAAACACACACTACACGGAATGTTTAGCGCTCCTTGATGTTCATCTCGCCTTATTCTGGGTCAGAATAAAACATCAGATCATGCAAAGACTATCCTGTCTCTTTGAATTTAAATCTATATGTATTCACACCGGCTCTTGAAAACATCTATCGCGAACACACTGTTTTGTTTTTTTTTTTTTTTTTTTTTTTTTTTTTTTTTTTTTTTTTTTTTTTTTTTTTTTTTTTTTTTTTTTTTGTTTGTTTTTTTTTTTTTCCCGGAAAAAAGTGCAGGGGACGAATTGCCTGATATTAAAAGTGGGTGGGGGACACGTCCCCCGCATCACCCGTGTAATCTATGCCCCTGGACTGGCCTGTCTGCAGTCTAGATCTGTCTCCTAATGAAAATGTATGACCAGTCATGAAAAAGAGAATCAGACAACGACAATCACAGACTGCTGACCCATCTGAAGTCTTGTATCAAGCGAGACTGAACAAAAATTCTGCATGCAAAACTTTAACAATTAGTATCCCCAATTCTCAAACGATTAAACATTGTAATTAAAAGGAAAGTTGAAGTGACACAGTGTTAAACATGCCTCTGTCCCAACTTTTTTGGAGTGTGTTGCAGCCATCAAAATAAAAATGTGTTTATATTTACAAAATACAATTAAGTTGGTCAGTGAAAACATTGGAAATCTTAAAAAATAAGTAAATTTTTTCTTGTACTGTAGTCAATTTAAAATAAGGGTAAAGCGAATGACAAATTAACCTCTTCTGATTCTTTTCTGGAATTTTGGGTTTTATATATATATATAATATAATATATTAAAATATATATCTATAGATAATTATATATATATATCCTTTAACAGGACATCAGGAAAATAATAAAATAATGCTTTAATGTTTTATTAAGGATTTCATTCATATTTTTGTTCTCATGAACAGTCTTTTCAGTGTGATTGGGCAGAAATGCCATTCACTGATCAGAAGACGTGATCTAATTAGTAAAGTCTAACAATACAGAAGAAAGCTGTTAGTATTCCCATTCATCTTACCGGTAGTTTTTTGTCAGGGTTTGCCCTGACACTCTGGTTGTCTTGTGTTTTTGTTTCTTGTGTCTATGTTGTCTTGTGTCAGCACATGGCTTTGTTGATGTTTTTCTCAGCCATGTGCTTCTCTAGCCCCTCCTCCTCGTTTCCCCTTTACTACACACTCTCTCGGTAGCCCTTGTTGGTCTAATTGTTCTCACCTGTTCCTCGTGTGTTTTCCTCCCTATTTATAGGGTGGCGAAACGTCAGTACGGAGAGCGCCGATGCAGGAGTTTGCTTCAACCCAATCAACACACATGAACAAGCTAACAGGTCTGAACGGGTAAAGGAAGCTACAGGAAGGGAGTTTAATAGCGGTTGGAGCGAACTCTGCAGGGTGAGGCTTCCAGGGACGGGAGTCACCACCGCTGGTATATATAGGATCCTTGCCTTTGTCTTTGCTAGTTTGTGGTCATTCTTTCTCTCACTGTGTTTGTCTCTGTTGTGATGTGTCTGAGTATGTGTTCCTGTCTCCCTGTCTGTTTGGTTTGTGATTAGTCTTGAGTTAGTATTGTCTCTTGTAATTCTATGTCTGTCTGCTCCTTGTTTTGGATTTGGTTATGTTTTGTCTTTGCTTTTATTTTAGTGGTCATTGTTGTCTTCGTCCTGATCTGTGTTTTCATTTTTTGGTTGATGTTTTGGTTATTTTGAATAATTTTTAGCTTTTTTTTTAAATTGTTTTTATTAGTCCATTTGTGTTCCTGTGGAGCTATGTTTTGTCTTGTTGTGGTGTTAGAGTTCCTGTCCTGTCCTGACCTGTTCCTGTCCACTGGTTCCCTTGCCTGGTGTCTGGGGTGCTTCAGAGTTTATGGTCCATAAGTTCTGAGCTCCGCTCTCTGGTGCCTTGCTCTGGTCTCTCCACCGGCCTGGTCTTGCCGCCACCTCTGCTGCTATAGTATTCTGCCAGTTGATGTCTGAGGCTGTCCCAGTGGCCTTCCCTAGCTATGTGTTTATTGTGTTCCTGTTGTGGTATCACCTGTGCACCTCACTACCCTTTTGTATTAATCTGTTTTGTCAATAAACCCTTGTTACTCACACTGCAATTGGGTCCTCCTTCCAGATCCCTGACAGTTTTTGGCTGCTGCATTCAGCCCTGGAAGAACGTAGGAAAACACTAATGGAAAAAATATATTATTGACGTTCCAAACATAGGTTCAGGAGGAGCCTAAACATTCATACTTCAGTCAATCATCATTACGAGCCTATAAGCAGCTCTCATTGCACCGTCCAGCATCAATTATTCTGGCATCCCTCCACCTCCCTATCTCCTCCTTTATTTCTGTCATTCTCCCTCTATGTAGTGCCACAAAAGGTGGGTTGAACTCGGAGCTCAAGCCGAGCCTAAGGTTTGAGCCTCTGTCGATGACAGCAAGCCATCGTTTACCATTAACTATTAAGGCTGAATGGCCAGGCGAACTCGTGAAATGGTAAAAATAGCACAACAAAATTTGTCTAATCAAGAACTAAACCTCTGCTATAAGACCAGCCCTGTGGCTTTTGTGGATTTCACAGTTTGGCAGTTCTACAAAGCCAGCAAGAACAGTCGCTGAGCCTATTTCTCCTTTTCATCATTCACTAGTCTGTCTGTAATCAGGGCACCATCACTGTGTGTGCAATATCATTGGCAAAATTCAAGTTAAATATTTAAACATGCTAGTCTGTAATCTGTACTCTATATTACAGAAGACATCTGTTGTCTTTGTTTAATCCATTATCTGCAGTTTGTTTTTAGGAAAGAGAGTTTTGAAATCTCCCCCAATTCTAAAAGCTAATCAGCCTTCAGAAGTCTTTTTTTGGGGGGGATGCTATAAGCCCTGGCAAAAGCTTACTCTCCCAGCTTACCCTTGTTTTCTTGAGCAAAAGTTACCGCCAAGGTGGTTTCCAGGGTGCTAGCATATTGCAAAGGTTTTCCTGGGGTGGTGTCTTTGAGTGATGCATTTCTATGCATTTGCTGGGTTTATTGCTAAGACATTGCTGGTGTGATTGCTAGATGACTTCTAGCTGCTAACTGGTCTGGCATTAAGTCGTTAGTGTAAATGGAGTCTAAAACTTTTCAGGATCGAATCACTGAAACCCCATATGGAGGTAGGCTAGTCAGAAACAAAATAATAGGGTGTCTTAACAACACAAGTGGTCACAGGTAATGCATTTGAAACACATGCTATGATGCTAATACCAGTGGTCGAATTGTAAAAAAAATTCAGGGGGGATGGTGTTGTCAATATCTTTTTTTCGGGGGGGGGGGCCTTATTAAATGAACTATTATTTATAAGCTTTTTTTTCCCTTCTTGGGCCTGAAATGGAGGAATTTTGGTCAATATTGATAATTAAATTGCTAAATGTGCTTTTGTGCTGAAAACTTGGCTAGTTTAGGCCTTTCATGGATAAATAATGATGACGATAAAACCACCAGTAGGTGGCAGCAAGCCCCTGTTTTGATAAATGATTTATTGAATTGTTCAAATCAAACAATTTGTTCAAAATGGCTGATTCAATTAGAAACGAAACAAGCCTGCGTCCCAATGTGCACAATATCCATCCTAAATTCTATGTGATATTAGTAATTTTCAATACTATTTAGGGCAGATAGGCTGGATAGTATGCACATTGGGATGCAGGGAAAGTGTCCATCTGAATGGGCTCACTTGATTCGTTCAAAAACGGATTCATTCAAGGAACGAAACACCGTGTTACTATCCACTGTTGTATAAAATGAATAGCACATTTGTGCTCGCGCATGTAGGCCTACTGATATTCAGAAAAGTACATTGCTTGTGCAATGAATATAAAAACATTACTCATAAATGGGTATTTTTTTCTTTCATTGATTGAATTATAAGGGCATTTTACCTGTATTCTAATAGGCTTCATCACGCAGTGAATGCTTTTGGACTCTCCAGATGTGTTTTTGTTTGGTTTTTGTAAGGTCGATGACTCGGTAATGTCAGCTCTCCTATCATCTCTCAATCCCTCACAGACAGTTACACATACAGCACAATAACAGTATGTCAGGGGAATGTTTTTAAATTCTAATTAAGGTAAAATCATACCCTTTCTGTTGTCTTCTTTTTAAAGAAATCCAAAATTTGCGCTTGAACCATTTTGCGCGAAAAATTACGAAAACTTGCTTCCGCTTGTGCGCAACTTGTCACAGAAATAAGTTCTGGTTGGCCAATCGCCGTTATTCGTGAATTATCTTAAGTAGAGAATTTTAGCATTTCATTTGCATGATAAATTTTACAGAATACACATTGTTAATCCAAAGGGGATGGTAAGGGGGGATGGTGGTTTTACTGAGGGGATGCTTTTTGTCATTTTTTTCAACCAGGGGGATGCCATCCCCCCTCAATTCAAGCCCTGGCTAATACTAAGTGTAAATGGTCATGGTTGTATATCTCAGAGGACCACTTGTGATCGGATCACTGAAAAGTACTTAAGGTTAGGTTAGGGGTTTTGTTCAAAACCTAAACCTAGCAATAGACAAAACCATGAATAAATGTTTTAACTAATTATTCTTGTGTTCTTAGGAGAGAAAGAGGAAGAATGGAGCGCATGGAGTCCTTGTAGTGTCACTTGTGGCCACGGCAACCAGACCCGCTCACGTTCATGTGGAGATTCCTGCATCTCCACCGAATCCCAAAGCTGTGACCTTATGCCATGCACAGGTTACTTAAGTACTCAAAAATGTACTTAAGTACTTTTTTTTTCTAAACCATTTTATGTAAAATTATGTAACACTGATTCCCCCCCCCCAGATGATTGGAACAGTGTGGCTCATGTCTTTCCATTTGAGATGGAAAATGGTACAGAACCCTTTGGCACAGGTAAGTGCTTTAAGCTTATTGGTAAAGCTGTCAATATTCAGTTCAAATAATCATGAATAACAAATTGTAAAAATAAAATAGTTTTATTGTCCCAAATTAAAACAAAAGCATTCAGACACTGATTTTTTAAATGTTAGTGGAACACCCGTGGAGTGGCTGAACTGACTCTATACAGCCACAAGAAATCACCTTGACACAGTTGGTTAAGAATAGCAGTGTATTCTGCTTGTAGGTGATATTTCATGCATGTTGTTGAGCACTAATGATAATTAAATTATGGCATACCAGGATGGCAAGTGACATGATTTTTGTTAAACGTCCCATTTGGATTAGATTTATAATTTTAAGAAGCTCTTGCACCATCAGACAGAACTGAATTAAGTGGTTGCGATGTAAAATCAGATAAATGTGTTAACTGTGTTAAATAAACTGTGTCGTATCCAATTAATTGTATTAGTTAATGCTTTTTGCAATGTATAGTCTATGATCTTTACCCAAAACAATGCGTGAAAATGTGAACGAATATGTGAATCTTATTTTCTAATGCATGAAACTATCGCACTACTTTTTAAACCACTACTGGGCAAATGTCACTCTGTTATAGTTGATAATGTGTAATCTGTTTGGGTTTGGTTGTTCTGCAGATGTTGACAGTTGCGAGAAGTGGTTGAATTGTAAGAGTGAGTTTCTCCAGCGTTACCTGCAGCAGGTATTGACTGAATTACCCAGCTGTCCGTGCACCTATCCTTCAGAAGCCTTCAACAATATAGTCAGTCTGCTGGATGTGGGACATGATCAGACTTTCCAATGGAGGGATGCAAGTGGGCCAAAAGAACGTCTGGATATTTACAAACCCTCGGCACGCTCTTGTTTGCGTTCTGGCCTCTCAAGAGATGGCACCACCCTGGCTGCCCAGCATTGTTGCTATGATGACACCAAGCATCTAAATACAAGGGGCAAGGGTGCAGGTACCCCCAACCTAATAAGCACGGAGTTCTCTCCAGAACTGCATTTTAAGGTGGATGTATTGCCTTGGATACTGTGCAAAGGAGACTGGAGCAGGTTTCATGCCATCCGCCCACCCAATAATGGTCTGCATTGCACAGAGAATCCCCAACAGGACATTTTCATGAATGAATTAGAGGAGGCCAGAGAATATTAAGTCACCAAATTACTGTCCCTCCTCTGACACACCGTCCTGCTGTGGTGCTTAACCCAGCCAGCCGCATGTAGAGCCAGTCTTATGTTGTGGGACGCATTGTCGTAACTATGCTCGCAAAGCATGGCCTCTAGCTTTTCTTATGTTTGAAATATTGTGGAAATTTTAAGAAATGTTTAAAAATGGATTATAATCTATTATATATCTATCTGTTGAGATAGATTATAATCTGTATCAGTGCCGTCTAATGTAAAATCTGGGTCCTGAAGCAAAATGAGTTAAAAACCTCTGCTCTACAGACTTACGGGGATGTTTGAGAGTCAATGGGCACACTTTCACTGCCAACTCAGGGGAAACCTTTCCATAACAATGTTCATTTAGTTATTTATTAGTGTCAGAATTTCAGAAAGGGAAAGAGCCGACAGACGTAAAGAGAATATTATAATGTGTATATTGTTCTAATATGATACTTTATATAATGCTTTTGTACAATTTTGTTTAGTTGTTCTGCGATTGTTCATTTGCTGTGGTGTTATTGCTGTTGCTTTTCATTTGTTGTTGGGAACTGTTGCAAGGGATACTTAATATTGCTCCAGACCTCTAATTTGAAATATTGCTCTTAAGAGTGTGCAGACTGTGTACAGGTGCGTCTCAATAAATTACAATGTCGTGGAAAAGTTCATTTATTTCAGTAATTCAACTCAAATTGTAAAACTTGTGTATTAAATAAATTCAATGCACACAGACTGAAGTAATTTAAGTCTTTGGTTCTTTTAATTGTGATGATTTTGGCTCACATTTAACAAAAACCCACCAATTCACAATCTCAACAAATTAGAATATGGTGACATGCCAATCAGCTAATCAATTCAAAACACCTGCAAAGGTTTCCTGAGCCTTCAAAATGGTCTCTCAGTTTGGTTCACTAGGCTACACACTCATGGGGAAAACTGCTGATTTGACAGTTGTCCAGAAGACAATCATTTGACACCCTTCACAAGGAGGGTAAGACACAAACATTCATTGCCAAAAAAGCTGGCTGTTCACAGAGTGCTGTATCCAAGCATGTTAACATAAAGTTGAGTGGAAGGAAAAAGTGTGGAAGAAAAAGATGCACAACCAACCGAGAGAACCACAGCCTTATGAGGATTGTCAAGCAAAATCGATTCAAGAATGTGAGTGAACTCACAAGGAATGGAATGAGGCTGGGGTCAAGGCATCAAGAGCCAACACACACAGAAGTGTCAAGGAATTTGTCTACAGTTGTAATATTCCTCTTGTTAAGCCACTCCTGAACAACAGACAACGTCAGACGCGTCTTACCTGGGCTAAGGAGAAGAAGAACTGGACTGTGCCCAGTGGTCCAAAGTCCTCTTTTAAGATAAAAGTAAATTTTGCATTTCATTAGGAAATCAAGGTCCCATAGTCTGGAGGAAGAGTGGAGAGGCACATAAACCAAGTTGCTTGAAGTCCAGTGTTAAGAAGATTTCCCCAGTCTGTGATGAATTGGGGGCATGTCATCTGCGGGGTTGGGACATGTGTTTTTTGAAAACCAACGTCACTGCACCTTTTTACCAAGAAATTTTGGAGCACTTCAGTGCTTTTTGAAGATGCTGATTCATTTTCCAGCAGGATTTGGCACATGCCCACACTACAAAAGCACAAAAGTTGGTTAAATGACCATGGTGTTGGTGTGCTTGATTGACCAGCAAACTCACCAGACCTGAACCCCATAGAGGATCTATGGGGTATTGTCAAGGCATTTCCGAACATCACACAAACCAGATGAGAGTCGTAAAAGCATGAACCGTGACCAGCCAGGCGGGGCAACACTTTCTCAAATTGAGCCATGGGGGGGGGGGGGGGGTTTTTTCTCGCTCTGCTTATCTTTACAAGAAACACAAGGAGCTAAGATTTGCAGGCAACCTCCAGGTCGACACAATGTGTCTAAGACAATAAGAACTGACCCCTCCCATCTGGACCTGTTTAAGCTACAGAAGGTCAGTAGGTTTCGTGACTGGTTTCAGCATCAATAAAACATCTAATGGAACAAAGAACCTGGTACCTAAACAGAGCCCCGCACAGAATCACACGGACCTCATGACCATTGGACGCATAAATTGCTAAAATCCGATCAACAAAAGAGACAATTTTATAGCTCCCTGTCCAGCAGGAGATTCTCCAGCAGACTCTCAGATCTGACCTGAGAATGACCGCAGGACCCTTCCCTTTCCCCCTTGCATTCCAAAGGAAAGAAACAAGATTTTTTGATAATTGTTGCTAAGCATTGAAAGTATAAAATTAACAGAGCATAGAATCACAAATACTATGTTGTATGTTGTATATACTGATGTGTCATTTAATACGGTGGCAACGTTAAGCAGTGTTATTACCCCTTTTTAGGAAAATGAGGATATTCAAGGTGTGTAAATATGTGAAGTTGAAATCTTGAACGATGGAAACGAGAAATGCAGAAGGTTGAAATGACGTAAACTTTAATAGTATGTACAATATTTGCATTTAAGAGATTTATAGACGTATCACATATGATCGTAGGTGTTCTCATTAAATGAGAGACTATGGTGAAGGTATGCACCGCTCCGCATGCAAGCAGCCGAGTGGAAGATAGCGTCAGGGGATGGAATTATGCCACAGAGCAAAACCCATGCAAGGACAGACTAGCTTTGCTTGCGCTCCTCCGGCTCTCGCGCCTGTCGCTTTGTTAGAGCACCCCAACGTGTGCTCACGCGCTTCCCACCAAAAGCGACGCCCATCTAATAACTCAAACACTTCAGTTGAAACTTTGCGTTCTTCAAAGAACTTAAAGTCTTGCAAAATAAGACTTTCAGCAGAACTGGAGGGGTTTCCCAAGGGACGTCATTCCGACGTCACCGACCAATCAGTAACAGGGTTCCCTCAAAGACATCCAGGAAGCCCGCGTCAGCGACGGAATCACCTCAGCTTTCCAGCTGTCAACCAGGAAAACGCAAGAACAAACAAGATCTTCGATCTGCTGAACTGGTGAATTTAGATTCTCTGCTTTGTGAATTCTTAAGGTGAATTTACATCACTCGTGAAAACGAGGTAGAACTATGAAACTCAGAACTCCGTTAACAGAATTTCCTTCCTCTGAAACTGTATGTGTGTGTGTATGTGGTTTTAGCTTAAGTTTATGTAATCTAGAATAACCAATAAATTTTATGTTTCATTTATAAATAATCGATTGTCTGGTGTCTTATAATTTCAAGGTCAAATCTATTGCCAAAAAGATCCTTTGCTTGCTACCTAGTTCGTGGCTTAATGATAATGATTACCTCTTTAAGAGCTTACAACTTATCATAATTGTATTTCACCAGTGGCCAGGGAGAATACAAAATTTACATATTCAATTGGTAATATACACTGACATCAACTTCTCGCTGGCCGAGTAGCTGATAGAGTGTAAACTATCAAATTTAGAATCAATTCGAATCAGGTTGAATTAGGCTCTTCAAATCCCGAGTCCTATCAAAACCTGAATCAATAATAATAATTAATTCCCTTACAACTGAGTTAAAATTCCTTACAGGGTATTGTCAAGAGGAAAATGAGAAACAAGAGACCAAAAAATGCAGATGAGCTGAAGGCAACTGTCAAAGAAACCTGGGCTTCCATACCACCTCAGCAGTGCCACCAACTGATCACCTCAGCAGTGCCACGCCGAATTGAGGCAGTAATTAAAGAAAAGGAGCCCCTACCAAGTATTGAGTACATGTACAGTAATGAACATACTTTCCAGAAGGCCAACAATTCACTAAAAATGTTTTTTTTTATTGGTCTTATGAAGTATTCTAATTTGTTGTGATTTGTTGAGGGTTTTTGTTAAATGTGAGCCAAAATCATCACAATTAAAAGAACCAAAGGCTTAAACTACTTCAGTCTGTGTGCACTGAATTTATTTAATATACGATTTTCACAATTTGAGTTGAATTACTGAAATAAACTAACTTTTCCATGACATTCTAATTTATTGAGATGCACCTGTATGCACATGCTACGGCTGGCACTTTATTTAATGCATTTATTGAAATGTATATTTGCATGATGAAGCATTGTTATCCGTGTTTCTGGTGTTTGTGTTGTGAAGGGATTGTTTCCTGTGGTCATTGTTACATTAATGGCAAGAACAGTATTTCTGTGTTGGCATGTGTTGTAAAGTATTTATTGGGTTTTTATCGCACATTTGCTTACGCTTCAAACTGATCATCCATTTAGATGGTGCACTACCCAGAGTCCTCAGGACACACTGACCCTAAAAAGGGAAATCGTGTGCTCAAACACCTCTTTAACAACAAAACAAGTCAATGTTTGCTGTGCATTATCGTGTATACGTTATAATGATTTTGTAAGTTGCAAATTATATTAAAACAAATACAAAGATGAGTTTGAAAATAAAAATCTCTTGTCGCTTTCAATAAAATGCATGCGTGCGTCAGAGTTAACATCTGGATTAACTGATGCTAAACATTAACACTCCATGGAGACATTTTTGGCACTACAATGCAAATACCTGTCATCCATTTATATGAACAACCATCAATACCCATAGATCAGTGAGAGACTCACCAGGGCTCATGCCTTTGATCACTCTGTTTTTCCATTTGTTCGGCTTTAACTAGAAACATCCAACAACTGGAAACTCATCTCTCCTGGCTATCTGCTTTTCTGTATTTGTGGATATCTGTTTTCAGTTAGAAAATCTAAGTTGTTTGAGTGATGAGCAGGGTTGTGTGCCTTTCAGATGCCTTTTAAATTCCTGAATTGAATTGGATTTAAATTACGGTAGCAAACACAATATAGAACTGTAATTTGAATTTAGAACAGGACTGACCATTAGGTGAGGATGGAGTTTTTCGTTCCTTGGCACTCTCTCCTCTGGCTTGCTTACTGGGGAGTTAAAGGGTTAGTTCACCCAAAAATGAAAATTAGCGCAGTGCTGAACTCATACGTCATTCACCCGGAGCTGCTTCTGTGTTCAACTGTTGGCGCAAGCTACATTAAAGTGATTATTACGTTTTGAATATGGATATTTTTCTTTCAAAAACTCATCGATTCGCTACAGGAGGCCTTTGTTCACCCCCCAGAGCTGTGTGAGACACTTTTTATGGATGGGCGCTTTTTATTTAACTTCTTTTGGACTGATGCATGCAACACCCTCTGAGTGCCATGAAACAGCTTGAAAGATCAAAGACAATTTTTATAACTCTGACTGGATTCGTCTGAATGAAGAAAGTCATATTCACCCAGGATGACTTGAGGGTGAGAAATTGATGGGCTAATTTTCATTTTTGGGTTAACTAACCCTTTAAAGCATTATGTAACTCTTGGCAGGTCATTTCAAACTACAAACTTCAAAACTATTTTAAACTACATCAACTCAAATCAAAACAATGTAAGCAAAATAAATAATTAAAAAAAAAAATGTTTTCAACCACAGTAAGTAAAGACATCACAATATAGTAATTCTGCCTGAAATCAGAGAAGCTACTACAGTTGAAATTAAAGACATACCCTATATATTCTCAACATAAAGTTCCGGTCCTCATTGACTTCCATAGTATTTCTTTCCCTATTATGGAAGTCAGTGGGGACCAACAACCATTTAGTTACCTGCATTCTTCAACATATAAAATATATAATGTATAATATATACAAAAATGTATTAGTTTTAAAAGCTCAGGCGTGTATCCAAGCATCAGACTTTTTCAGACTTTTCACCAGTGACAATCTGTCATATTTGTCACATATTGTTTTATTATTTGTCTTATGTTTTATTATTTGCCCCCTCCAAACATAAATTATTAAATGAATACATTTTCATCATACCCACTGTATGTATATAATGCCGAAAGAAAGAAAATTGTTAAGAGCATTTTTAATATGAATAAGCAAAGTTCCAGCCGGCGCTACAAACAGGACAAGGGAGAACCCCAAAAAGACCAATAAAACATGCTGCCTTAACCAGACTGTAACATGTACTATACGGTCCATCAGAATATAAACATTGACCAGCACATAACTAAAACACCTTCAGCCGGCATTCGTTATAAATCACTTGTGCTTTTAAGCCAAATACACGCTGAAAATAATAATTTACTGACATCTGGATGAGAGTCACTATTCTCTCCGCCATCTCAGATGAAATCTTCCGTGTTTTCTCTGCATTAGCGCTGTTTTGAACGGATATAGTAATAATGCATTCACTTACTGGGTCCTTGAACTTTCCAGACGTTTACACTCTAAAAAAATGCTGGGTTGAAAAGGGACAAACCCAGCTATTGGGTTGTTTTGACCCAGCGGTTAGGTTCAAAAGAACCAACCGTCAAATGTATTGGTGTTTTTTTTTTTTTTTTTTTTTTTTTTTTCAGCATTTCAAACGCAGCTTACACAGTGCTGAAGTACACTCTAAAAAATGCTGGTTAAATATAACCCAGCGCTGTGTTAAAAAGGGACAAACCCAGCTATTGGGGTGTTTTGACCCAGAAATTGGGTTGTTTTGAATCCAACCGCTGGTGTACTGGTTTCAAATGACCTCCTGTGTAGTGTGCTTTATAGTGTAATTTCTAATCACCCAGACACTGATGCTTTGACTCAGTACCGACAACAGGTCAAACAAAAGTGCCGGTACGCTAAAGACTAAAATATTGAAGTGCCGGTACTGTGTACCAGTACGTACACTCTAAAAAAGGCTTGGTTAAATACAACCCAGTGCTGGGTAAAAAAATGGACAAACCCAGCAATTGGGTTGTATTTAACACAGCATTTGGTTGTTTGCACACAAACGCTGGGTCAAAACAACCCAATTTCTGGGTCAAAAAAACCCAATAGCTGGGTTTGGCCCTTTTTAACCCAGCACTGGGTTATATTTAACCCAACATTTTTTAGAGTGTACCGGCCCACTTCAAGCACTGTGTAAAGCTGCTTTGAAAAGTGGTCCACAAATCATTGATCAGTTGAGTTAGTTCTATACCACTAATTGATTTACATCCAAGAATTTTCCTCAGCATTGTATGTAGGTAGGTAGGTAGGTAGGTAGATAGATAGATAGATAGATAGATAGATAGATAGATAGACAGACAGACAGACAGACAGACAGACAGGCAGACAGACAGACCAGGTTGTTTGTGCATGTAGTCATGTATGCCAGTATGTTCTTAGGCAGAGATTAAATAACAGCGATTAGGAGGTCAAAGAGCAATGTAACAAAAATCCATAGGATTGGGACAGCAATGAAATCTCAAGGATTCAGATTGTCCTTCTATACATATAGAGCTTAATGGCATTCTTCCTAGAAATCTGCAATAACATTATTTCTTGGCCTGATCGGCCCTAAAATGTTGTCTAAAAGAAAAGAGTTATGACAATTTCTATGTCATGAATACAAAATAATGTACACAAAAATAAATGTTTGAAAGGCTACTCTCAAAATGCAACAGTATTTCAAATCCACATCAGAAGTTTGGGCTCTCCAGGCACCCTGCCAGTACTTGGTGACTTCAGTGCTGTATGCTCTCTCAGGGCTACAGGAATCTAAAATGTCCTCTGTTTGTGTGGCTGAGGAGCGCCTTCAGTACTCCCATGCTGCCTGCCACCCACTGAGACCACAGATGTAAGTGATACAGGCCACACATGTTATAAACTCTTGAGTGGATGCCTGATTATAGCATTCATCAGCGATTATAGCATTCATTTTTTTCTTTTCAATTAACTGGTTGTCTGAAGCCCGAGAACTGTGGTGATCTTTTCTAACACAGATAGAGGCTGTGATCTACTTCAAACACATTGGAGGACATCTTGTGGTGTCGGATAAATCTAACCAAAATCAGAGGTATCAGAGGTAAAAAATGATATAAATACTGTTCGGTTTCCGGCACAAACCGATCGTTTCGTGTCTTAGGACATCAAAGTGTCGGTTGCGGTTTTTTTTACGAGCGCGGGTTTAATTTGGGATTTGTATGTGCGTTTTTTTACTCTCTGATTGTACCATTGCCATGCATTATACGACTGATAGACTGCAACGATGGACAGGATTTTAATGGTTTTCGGCTGAGCAGGGAGGCCCTGACAGTGCTGCGGGATCATCTGAGAAGTGAACGGCAACACCGATGGGGTGCCACAATCCAGACCCTGGTGTTTCTCTTCTGTCTGCCAGTGGTACATCATACAGAGTGGTCTCCAGAGTGTTTGAAATGCCTCGTTCCATTGTCCTCCGAGTCGCTGAGTAGGTGCTGGCCATTCACCAAGAGATTTACCTTCTGAAGACCCCAGAACACATGGAGGCTGGGCTGGGCTTAGAATTTATGTTTTTTTTCTGATGTTAAACCTAAGTTATGTTGTAAAAAGTACTTTCAGTAATGTATACAATAATTTGTTTTAAGGTGTAAAAAAAAATATTTACAGGACAAAAAAATAAACGTATAGAAGAATGTTTTGTGAAAAAATTATAAGCTGCATTAAAAAAAATAAAAAATGTACGTAATTACTTCTCTTTTATTGTTATTATGTAAAAACAACTTATTCATTTCATTTTTAACTTACATCACAAAAATAAACTACAGAAATTAGGTTATTTCAAAAAGATATTGAAAAATTGTAATGTACCTATTTTTTCCACTGCTTTCTCTTGCCTAATAAATAATGTATTAAGCATTCTCTCAAGAAGAGAAACAGTTTATCAATTATATACCTGATATTAATGTGATATCCTATCCTATGTCTCTATATAATGTGCTATTATCTACTATATATATCTAGATAAGGTGATCTTATTCTATGTCTCATTCTGTAATATACTCTACTATCTATATCTCTCTCTTCCTTGTGCTCTTTCTAATCTGTAACTATCGACTGTGATCTTATCTAATCTATCGCTCTATCTCTGTGCTATTCTCTCCATCGAGCTATATACATAATTACTGTGCTCGTATCTCAATCTGTATCGCTCTCTGTATATCCTCTCATATTTCTCTCTCTTCGGTGCTCTTCTTCTCTGTCTCTATTCTGTGATCTTATCTAATATGTACTATTACTGTGAATATTCTATCATCGTCTCTTCTCCTGTATCTTCTTCCTTGTCTCTCTTCCTGTGTCTTTCTCTCTCTCTATCGATCTCTCCTGTGCTTCTCTCTCCTCTCTCTCTCTCTCCCTCTCTCTCTCTATCCTGTGCTATTATCTAATATGTCTATACTCTGGAATCATCTCCTATCTCTCTCCTCCTAGCACACCCACTCCCAGTGCTCTTCTTCCTCTGTCTATATCTCCGTGCTATTTTTTCCTTTTTTTTTCCATCTTCTCTATTCGTGTATTCTCTATCTGTCTCTCTCTCTGGATCTTCTCCCCTTCCTCTCTCCTGTGATTTCTCGCCTCTGTCTCTCTTCCTGTGCTTTCTCTCCTCTGTCAAGTCAAATTCAAATTCAGAATTGCTTTATTGGTATGACTGTAAATGATACAATATTGCCAAAGCTTATTATGCATGTACAAAAAGATACAAAATAATAATATAATAACAATAATAATAAGTAAATGAACATCACAGTAATATAATGGAATATTATAACATCTTAGAAGTATTAAACTGTAACAAATTATAACATGTGAACATTTGATAGCACAGTCTTTAACTTACATAGAAACATATATAAATACTTCGGATCACTGTGGTGGACAGTAGGGTAACACACTGAGGTCAGACACAACACAATTCCATGTGTCTCTTCACACACACACACACACAACACACATCTCACATGCTGCTCTCACTCACTCAAACAAACACACACACACACACACACACACATTCACCTGCTGTCTCTCAGGCTGTGGCACATCCACACGTATCTCGCAGCCAGTGCTGCTGTCTGTCCCTCTCCTAATACTATCTTTATTTGTTCTTTTTCACTAATGGCTGTAAAGTTCTTTAAGTTGGTGAATTTGTTGAAGTAGAGGTTTCTTATGGATCTGTATTTATGACAGTGAAGGAGGAAGTGCGTCTCTGTCTCGATCTCTCCTGTCTCACAGTGAGCACACACTCTTTGCTCTCTGGGTAACCAGCTCTTTCTGTCTCTGCCGGTCTTGATGGCTAGACTGTGCTCACTGAGCCTGTACTTGCTCAGAATCCATCTCTGCTTTGTGTCTCTGACACTCCTCTCTCTCTCTCTCCTGTGCTTGCCCTCTTCTGCTCATCTGTCGCTTTCTCCTGGGATTTCTCTCCTCGTCTATCCTCTCCTTCCCTGTCTTTACTGTGATCGCATGTATTTCCCTCTCCTCGGTCTCTTCTATCCATGCTCTTCGGTCCCTCTGTCTCTCTTCTCCTGTGATATCAGTCATCTCTACTCTGTCTATATCTCTGAATCTCATCTCATCTGTCTCTCTTCCATGTGGTTCCTGTGCTCTTCTCCTCTGTCTCTCTCTCCTGTGCTATTCTCTCCTCTCTATCTCACTGTGACTATTCTCTCCTCTCTCTCTATCATGTGCTCTCCTCTCCTCTGTCTCCTCTCCAGGTGCTATTCACTCTATCAAATTCAAATGGCTTTATGGCATGGACTTGGCACAGTAGTGCAAAGCCATTGTCCCATACTGAATAAACAAATTACATAATACATAAAACAAAACAACAATAGATTTGTAAATTTAAGTAATAAGTACATGTACTTTTTTTTTTTGTTTCACAACAAGAACAAAATTAAAAGGACCATTGTTTTTAAAATAAAAATAACGAAACAAAATAATAAATAAATGAAAACAGTACATGTAAGAAATGCTCTTGCTTCAGTTTTGTCCACTGGCTGACAGTCTTAGTTTGTGACAGGCTGATACATATCTTGCTGCTGTTGTGATCATTTTGGAATCTTCCCCTAAAATATCACTTATTTTTTCTGCATTTGGTAATGCCATAAAATTTGGTTTAATTTGTTGGAATTTGGGGAAATATGCAGCTCTAATGTTGTGATAGTAATCACAGTGCAGTAAGAAATGTTCCTCTGTTTCCAGCTCTTTCTGTGAGCACAGTGAACACAGTCTCTGTTCTCACGGCTGCCATCTCTGTCGGTGTCGTCCTCTCTCTACAGCCAGACAGTGATCACTCAGTCTGTATTTTGTCAGTGTCTTTCTTAATTTGTGATCTTTTACACAGCTCAGGCATTCTGCTGGTTTGTAGTCTCTTTTCATGTCTAAATACAGCTCCATCTTCTTTTGTAATTTAGTGGCATCTTTCCAGTAAGCAATGTAATTGCGTTTTTGTAGCTGTGTGATGTGGTTGGGCCGGATTGTGCTGTGCTGGTTTGGGTGTAGTGTGAGCACCAGCTGTAAAAGGGCACTCTTCTGCAGGTTCTGCTCCTGCCACTGCAGGGCTTCAGCCTGGTAAGAGCTCACATCACTGCATCTCAGGTGCTGCTGGAATTTCACAGCTCTCTTTTGAATACTAATTAATAATGAGTATTGTCCTAATTCAGCTCTGAGTTGTTTGAGGTTGCTCTGTTTACTTTTAAGATGCTTTTACAAATTTGGGAATGCATAATTTCATTTTCTTCTTTTTCCCATTTGGAGAAATCTTGGGTTTTTAGAGGTCCCCATATCTCACTGCCATAAAGAGCGATTGGTTTCGATTATTGCTTTTAGGATTTTTAGCCAGGTTTGAATTGGAATTTCAAATTTAATTGTATTTTTGATCATGTAGAAGACTCAGTGCCTTTGCTTTCAGTTCATTCACAGCCAGATTGAAGTTCCCTGTTGAGCTGATGTTTAGTCCCAGATAGCTGTATTCATGGGTGTGTTGGAGGACCTGGTTTCCCGTTCTGAAAGTGTGTTTATTTTCCTTACACCTGGGTCTCTTTTGAAAAATCATTATTTTTGTTTTTGCGAGGTTGATTTTAAAAGCCCATGTTTGACTGAATGTCTCTATGATGTCGAGGAGCTGCTGTAGTCCCTCTTTTGTTTTTGACAGAATGACTAAATCATCTGCATAGAGGAGACATTTGATTTCTGATTCAGTTAGGGTCGGGCCGGGGGCAGTCGAATTGTTTAATTCTTTGGCTAATTAATTTATATAAATGTTAAACAGAGTGGGGCTCAATGGGCAACCTTGTCTAACTCTTCGTTGTTGAGAGAAAAATTCTGTTCGATTATTCCCTATTTTTACAGCACATGTATTGTTTTTATACATGGTGCTGATTAAATCAAAAGTTTTCCCTCCAATCCCATTTTCCAGTAGTTTTAGGAAGAGTCCTTCATGCCAGATTGAATCAAAAGCTTTTTCAAAGTCGATAAAGCAAGCAAGGATTTTGGTTTTGTTTTGGTGTACATGTTTATCAATGATAGTGTGGAGGGTATAAATGTGGTCAGATGTTCTGTGTTTGGGCAGGAATCCAATATGACTTTTTTCCAAGATTTTGTGGGTTTTGAGAAAGTTTTGTAATCTTGTGTTAATAATCGAACAGAATATTTTCCCCAGGTTGCTATTGACACATATGCCTCTGTAATTGCTTGGATCAAATTTGTCCCCTTGTTTAAAGATGGGTGTAATTAGACCTTTATTCCAGGTGTCTGGAAGATATCCTACACTCAAAACAATGTTGAATAATTTGGTTATTGCAGTTTTGAATTTATCATTTGTGTGTTTGATCATTTCGTTTAATATGCCGTCAATGCCACATGCTTTTGTAACGAATCAGCTCATGTGAAATATGAATAATTAACCATAACTAGTTATAATTAACTATTCATATTTTAGATCCGCTGTAGATATTTAGCTGACCTCTCAGGGTCAACTGTCTTGTCAATTCTAAGAACGTTAATTTCCTGGTTAAGGGAAATAACTTTCTTACTGTACAATTCTACCAAGCTTGTAGCGTAAATCTGCATGATTAGTGACTCCGGTTATGAGCAAACAATGAACACATCAAGTGTGATACAAGTAAGGTTTTATTAACTACATAAACACTTAAACTAGTCCAACATACTACATAAACACATAAAATGTTAAACCATCTACATAAACTGGTCTAACTAACATACCCCACACACACACACCTTACAGTTGTATCGGAAAGGGTTAAAGTTTAACACTAAAGAAAGAGGCATAAGGAATGAAATTTATGGAACATTTGCATATTCAGCAGATCTAAGCCTTCAGGGATACGTCAGATTCTGAGTTCAAACACACCTTTGTAAAAAGGTGTAACTGATACTTAATGTATCAATTAATAAGACTAAGTTTGATACTTGCGAGTCTCGGCGGCCTGAAAGAGATTCCTGATGCAGTCTTAAGGCCCAGGATCTTGCTGAAATTAGTTGATGAAAAGAAACAGTTTGAGTCAGAGAATCTTTGGTGAAAGGAAAAGTCAAGGCCGAAAGGCCTGGAACAATGCTTTGGTATCCTGAAGCGTTTTTCACATCTTCATATTAGCATGGGACGAACAGCAAATGGGGCGGGTCACATGGTGTGGTGCCTTTAAGGTCGGAGAAGATCCCCGGCTCTCAAGATGGGGTTGTCCAATGAGGAAGTCCGGAATCTCAGGTGGCGTGAAAAGGGAGTTTCTTGCAATTTTTTTTTATGGCCCTTGTTCTAAGCCTGGTATTTCGCATTGTAATTCGCTTGGGGTGTGGATGCACAAATTAATAAAGATTCTTAGAACACTAATATTTTGCATAGGTATAAACATATAATATACACGCTTGTTTCGATATAAGAAGGCGAATTCATAGATGCTAAACAAGGTAGGATTACATATAGTGAAAAGGGATGATCAGGAATGGGTTACCTCACATAAGCATACATAAAATAGTCTACAATGCAACAGACAATATGCAAGACAGCAATAATATACACAATGAAGGATATGTGTGTTCATTCAAAGAAAAAGTCAAAAAAAGGTTTTCCTATGTATTAATTAGTAGAAAAGTCAATTTCTGCTCTGCCTCTCCTACGGGGACAAAGAGTGGGTTATCCTACTCACATTCCTGGGGGGTCATCAAACCAGTGATATCATGATTAGTTGTCATGGTGACCAAAGGGGGGATGGTGTTCAGCAGAGATCCTGGCATCCAGTTTATTGAGTGAGGGGACTGTGACGATTTGTTAATCTAATGAATAATTGATTTGTTAAATCAAATAAAAATTAGTGTGTCAGATTGGTCGAGACGCTACACTTTGTTGAGTTTTAGTGCATGTAGTCTGTCTGTTAGCTCATTTACTGTGACTGGGAAATCCAGGGGATTCTTATTGTCTTTAATTTTTTCTTTCGGGATTTCTAATTTGGTTTTTATTTCATTCCGAGCAGGATTTGTTTCAGTTGTTTTGTACAGATTTGCAAAGTGTGTCCTCCATATGTTCTCATTTTGAATGGCCAATTCTTCCTTTTGTGGTCTATAGAGAGTGTTCCAATTGTTCCAAAAGTTATTGGTATTTATTGATTCCTCCATTGTTTGAAATAATTGTTCTGTATGCTCTTCCTTTTTTGCTTTTAGAGTTTGTTTATACACTTTAAGAGCTTCATGATATTGAAGACGGAGTTCTTGGTTGTCAGGATCTCTGTGTTTTTTATTTGAAAGATTTCGTACTGTCGTTCTAATTCAAACCACTTTTCATTGGTGTTATGGTTTTCTTTTTGATGATTTTTTCAAATTGCACATGGATGCTGATTGGTGGAATATATCTGTAATGTCCTTTAGTGCCAGATTTATGCCTACTTTATTTTGTGGATATGTGTTAATTATAAATTTGTCCAATAGTAATTTGATAGTTTGACTTTCTATTGCACTTTGATAGTTTTCTTTGCTGTTTTTTGTCCATTTGTAGGATTGATGCAGCTTTAATAACTGAGAGGGCTGTCTGCATATTTGATAGTTTTGAGTTGGTTTTAGATAGAGTGTAATTTTACAGTGGTCTGACAGAGGTGTTTGAGGACTGACTGTGAATGCTCTGAGATGCACTTGATCAATGTCTGTGATGAAATAATCTACAGTACTGTTACCAAGAAAATAATTAAAGGTATAACAACCAAAAGAGTCTCCTCGCATGCGACCATTCACTATGTACAGGCCCAGTGATTGACAGAGCTGTAGTAGGCTTTTCCCACTTTTGTTTGTGAAGCTGTCATAATTTTTTCTGAGGTGATATGAGGGCAGAGAGTGGCAGGTGTTTGTAATATATTTGTCTCCTTGTGTGTTGACAAAGTCGGCTTCATTTCCAGTTCTGGCATTTAAGTCGCCACATATTAAAGGGGTCATATGATGCTGCTAAAAAGAACATTATCTTGTGTATTTGGTGTAATGATATGTGTTTATGCGGTTTAAAGTTTAAAAAACACATTATTTTCCACATACTGTACATTATTGTTTCTCCGCTATGCCCCGCCTTTTTGAAACGCGTTGATTTTTACAAAGCTCATCGGTTTGAAAAGCGAGGTGTGCTGTGATTGGCCAGCTATCTAGTGCGTTGTGATTGGCCGAATACCTCAAGCGTGTGTCGGAAATGTTACGCCCCTCACCATACTGTTGATGCCGTGTCCGGCCGGAGCTACGAGACAAAAATATTAAAACCCGTACAAGACACATCAAATCTGAATTTAAGACTTTTTAAGGACATAAATCATTAATTCAGGAACACTGTGCAGGTTTACCACAACAATGGCACAGAGTCTACTTCTCATACTTTCCCGCATTTGTTTGAGCCTGATGCGTGATCATTGTAGAGACAGCTTTTTTCTTCCAGGAGGGAGTTTGGCGTCACAACAGCTTTGTTTCCAGGTGGACAACACATCTCCCAGAAATCCTGTAGAATTCAACAAATCTAATGACGACTTTGAAACTCCTGAAGTGTTTCCAAATTTGTGTGTCAGACATTCAGCCAACTGTCCGTGGGCGTGACGTCTGAGACTGGGCGAAGAGATACCAAGGACGGTGCACGTCGTTTGCATTGGCTGTCCTGAATTTAAGCTTTTTAAATGCTATTTGTGCATAAGAAACAACATTTATGGGGCAGTTCATGTCAGATTGTGTTGCTTGTTTGAAATATGTTGTTTAAATGTGAATATGGCAAGCAGTTTTTGAGATTTAAGGATTTCGCCATTCAAGCAGATAGGATATGGCTTTGGATGCCTGAAAGAGCTTGCCGGAGCCGTTGCAAATATGGCCACTGAGTAAACCGAGTTTGCTTGAAAGGGAATTTGCTGTACTCTCTCAACCGTGACTATACTAACAATATAGCACTTGGCTGGCATACCTATATCATTCTGATGAAAAACTGTCCTTAATATTTTCAAGTACATACAGTAGGTGCCATCCTTACGCTAGAAGAGCTTGTACCTGCCATGTAAAATAAGGTTACTTGAGCGCAGCCACAGTGACACGGTGAATGTGCGGTTACATTGACCCATCAGCATCCAGGACCAGAACTATCAATTAATGATATGTGATCACATTTTTCAGGAGTCTTTGAGGAATAGACACTTCATAAGAACAGCATGTATTTGAAAT